>CM045449.1:19941896-20541896 GCA_024666655.1 Dascyllus trimaculatus | reverse complement strand
TCCCCAGAACATTTTCTGACACCATTACAAACGGCTCCTCCTAGAAGGCAACAATCAATCAGCGTGTCAGTAAGTCAGTCAAGCAGTCAATCAATACTCCGTTCATTAAAGCATTAAATCAGCCATTACTCAAATGGCCATTATACCGCCAACAAACACACATTCTGATGGCTCTAAGCAGGTCTGTGAGAGCCTACATTAGCACATACAAAACTGTAGAAGGTAAACGAAAGTGTAGCATAGACTACATATAAAGATAGGATTCCCTCCTTATTTTTAATACCTATTCTACATTGACTAATAGTGCTGTTTGTCTTAACTTTAACTGGCAAATTGCTACCTTTAAAAGCCACCCTGTCTCTTTGGTTATAAAACTTTGCACACTACCTGAGCAGATGTTATTGTAGCAAAAAATATCAAAAAGGAAAAGAACAAAACAGAACAAAAAAAGAGTAAATTTGTACTCAGTTATGAGATGCAGACAAGTGCACCAAAGAAGCTACATCACTGTGTTATTTTTCATCCAAGCATATGTTGCACCCAGTCTTTATGGTTCTATCTGTCCTCCTGTCTACATTCTTAACTCTTTTTGGCTCTCTATTTGCAATCAAGAGAAAATCAAGATGTACGCCCAGTTATATTTTGGCTGGGCTCCCAAAGCTCCTTACTCAGCTCCCCCTCTTTTTTTATTCACAGAGGGAACCAGATTTAATAATTTATTTAAGGAAAACAACCTATTTAACATTTTCAAGTGAATTAAAAAGTTGAAAATCAATAATTGCACCGTGCAATTCAGCAGACATGTTTTTTGATTGGTTCATTTTGAAATACCACCGGGATGGCTGCACCTCTTGTTTATCGATATCACTGTGGCATGTAAAGGGCAGCTTACTGGTGAGGTTAAACGACATCCAACAATGCTGACATTTTCCGCAATTAAGTGAACAAAGTGCAAAGCGAGGCAGGATATATTTGAAAGGAAAGCAGGAAGCTAATAAAAAACCAGAAAAACACAAACTCAAGTTTACTTTTATTTGCTGTAGCTTAGATTGAGTTTGTCACTGAGGAGTTTTTATCTCCAGCTATCTACCACCACTTTTTTTCTGTCTTTTCCTTAATAAATACCTATTGATGAGAGAAATGTTGTAGGCCAGTATGTCTTGCAGATTTATGAGGGCCTGCATGTTATCGACTGGATACTGGCTGCACATTAAGCACACACATACAGACACAAACATATGCACACGGGCTATGCGACGCATTAACTTGGCGGTTTCTAATCCTTGCTAGCTGCTGCAGTTCAATAAGCTATTAGGCAGTGAGTGGACATGCATGCCAAATCCCTCTCTCACCACGAGCATCCATCAATCAAGGCAGGAACACCCACAAACGCGTGCACCCATACATACTGAGTGACCCCCCAAAGTGCCACTGATTGCCTCTCTATTTGGGTACTTTAATCTTTTATATATGGTGGAAAAAAATTTGGCTGACCTTGTTGTATAGGGGAATAAAAGCACGGTTGGCTATCTGCCCAGCTCCTGATACCTCAAAATACACTTTCAAGGTAAAGGGTCACAATATACCTGTATATTTTTGTAATATTAGTAATCATGAACACAGCAGAGAATTTGAATAAAAAGGTTTTATCATGAGTTATTTTGTTGGCACTCTCCTGGTGCAGGAATATCATACACAAAATAAAATAAAATATTTTCTGAATTATTGTATGAGTGTGCTAACATCTTAAAATAATGTCCCTCTGAAGAGTACAGCAACATAAGTCTTGAAGAATGTAATAAATTAGGTAACTGTCAACAAAACCAGAGGAATATTATAGGCTTGAAAAATAGGAACAAGTGAGCAGCAAAGAATCATTTTAAAAGTCTTAATAAAAAAGATAATTAAAAAAAACTGGTGAGAATGTCCTATGAAAACACCTTCAACTTATCTCTTTTCCTTTTCCTCTAATTTTTTGGCTCATTGTGCAATTGATTACTTTCCAAATGGCATTCCATGAACATAGTCTCTCTTGCTAACATATGCATATGCATGCACACCCTTCGTACTGTACAAACATGTATATGCACACACACAGTCATCCACACAAGCTTGCATGCTTCCCTTGCAGCTCCCAACCAACAGAGTCTGCAAGTCTATGCAAATAAAATAAACCACGTAGAAATGAGAGTAGGTGTGTGAATGACAGGGTAGGAATAAAAATACTGTTTGGTGTAAAGGACTCTGGACGACACCAAATATAAAAGCACCTCAGGTCTCTCTAATGTCTCAAAGCCAACCAACATTTTGAGTTTAGCTTGCTTTTCTCCGGCAAGGGCACAGGTTGTTTGAGACAGATGTCATTTCAGGTTTGCTGTGCTTTACTTGACAGTTCTCTACTTCACTTTGACACCGACATGAATGTTTCCAACACCTGACAAGATGAACGAACACGCCAGAGTGTCACTGGTCTTTCCTTTTTAAGCTCGTAACATGTGGTGGCTGGTAGGGGAAAAAATCTGTCTGAAAGTAACCAGAAAGATATTTTGTTAAAATAAATATGCAGTGAAAGAATTAGCCATGTGATTGAAAAAAAAACAGTTATCAATCTTTTGAAAATGTGGTTTAAAGTGTTGATCAAATGTTGGCTTTTGGCAACCTATGGGTCACGTAATCATTTAAACATTCCCCATAGCTCACAGTTTGGTCTGGCTTTAATAAGCTTCTAGGCTCAATCGATACTCAGTCGATGTTTTCCAGACTGAAATCTTGTAACAAAAAATGACCTTGTTAGATGTAGTATGGCTTTGTGATGCTAATCTGTCTCTCTTGTGTCTCTTTTCTTCCTCTGCTGGTGTTTTGCAGTCTCCTCCTTCCTCCCACCACTCACCAGCTGTAATATACAACATTTGGCATCTTTCCACACCACAATGTCTTCAGCTTTCCCTAAACATATGTCTGGGACACCTCGTCTCCCTCCATCCCTCCGTCTATCCATCCATCAAGGTTACATTACTTCCCACTTGTCATCCTCGCAGCATTATCTCACATCCCTCAACATCCAGTAATCCTGCTGCTCCATCTCCGCTTTGTTTGCTCGATAGTGTTCCCATCTCTCAATTCCATCCCTCCTCCTCCCTGTCCTCCGCACTAATTCCTTTGGCACAAGTTCATCCTCTGTCTCCTCTTGACTGGAAGTACCACATGTGGTCTCAGTGCTGCTCGGGCGTTTCTGCAGACATGATTGAGCAAAGGAACAGCAATTTTCCACAAAGACTAAGTAATGGCATTTGAAGAGCCCTTTGAGGGAATGCTGATACTGACAGAGTCATGCGGTGATTTGCCGCACGGTGAGCATTGCAACACACTGTGGATTTGTCTGTGAAATTGATGTAAGATGTATTTTGAAAAGCCCTGACAATCTCTGCAGAAGATTAGATTTTATATTGTTATAAGAATGCATTTCTCCTCAGCCTCTGTTTGATAAAGACAGAGAATATGAATTCCAAAACAACAGACAAGCTGTTCGTACTGAGAATCAGCAGCAAAATCCTCAACTTTGTGGTTTATGTAGATGATGTACCGCAGATTTTTCTCCGTATCATTCTTCTGACAGTTCAACAGATCCACCTTTATAAGCTGGAATATGTCACTCTGGGTAAAGTCTATGCTGTGTCCCATATGTTTATGTTAGAATAATAGCACTATGGTTTGGAAGTAAGGACGGCAACTGTAAGCTGCAAAGTCCTCAGACAGGTACCTTAGCTGTGTTTCCTCAATGTTTGTCTTCATTATCACTTTGTAATGATGGCTTAAAATAACTATGACAGCAATCTGTCTCTAACCTTAACCAAGCTTTTTTTGTTGGTGTTGGTGTGAATATTTTAGAATTGATCATATATTATTATTATTACTATTTTAAATATTGTAGTGGTAAAGTCTGCACAGTGGCCTGGTGGATAGCAGCGTCGCCTCACAGCCAGAAGATCCCCAGTGCGTGTCCCAGTTAGGACGCCTGGGATCTTTCTGTGTGGAGTTTGCATGTTCTCCCTGTCCAGCTTCCTCCTACAGTCCAAAAACATGATGAGGTTAACTGATTGTTCTAAATCAGGGGTAGCCAACCCTGGTCCTCGAGAGCCCCTATCCAGCATGTTTTAGATGTTTCCCTCTTCCAACACACCTGATTCAAATGATCAGCTCATCATCAAGCTCTGCAGAAGCCTGATAATGATCCTGATCATTTGAATCAGGTGTGTGAAGAGGGAAACATCTAAAACATGTTGGATTGTGGCTCTTGAGGACCAGGGTTGGCTTTCCCTGTTCTAAATTGTCCATAGGTGTGAATGTGAGTGTACTTGATTGTCAGTCTCTAAGTGCAGCCCTGTGATAGGCTGGCAACCCTTCCAGGGTGTCCCCTGCCATCACCCAAGTCGACTGGGATATAGCTCAGCCCCTTTGGTTAACTTTGTGAGCTGTGAGACGAAAAAAATAGTTACTACCTATTTAAGACTAAATTTTCAAAATCATTAACAACAACAGAAAAAAAGCAACTACAGTAATCAGACCTATAGACATGATTATTATAGGAAACTGTAAATGTCTGCATATGTAAACACTACCATGGGCTCTTATTGAAAACAAAGTCACAACTGTCAACCATAAATGTAAATGACATTTAATCTGACTCAGTATCTAAAACAACTGAACACAACCTTATCAACCATCACTGATTTTTACAATCAATCATCACAATGCCTTCAATTGTTGGTTTCATTAGTGGTTACTGTGTGCCTTATCGCCCTTCAAAGTAAAACTTTAGATTAATTTAGGGAAAACCCTATGAGCACTCTTCATTATCTCCAGAAATGAGATCCAAAGTTAAAAAGGGACATCTTCTGCCTTCGACTCCATGTTTGGGCTGCTGTACTTATATTCACAGCTTGCTACTCATAAATGTGGAGTAGAGCCGGGGAAACCCTTAAAAAAGTTAAAGAGCACAGAGTATTATGAAAAGATGAAAACTCAGCTGCTGAGAAGAATCAGGCTAAATTAGAAACACATGAAAGTCGGTGAGTTGTAATTTATAGGCCGTGGGACTGTGTGCCTTCTGAGCCTTACATCTAAAGAAGGCTGGGCTCCTGTGTAGTACACCTCGTTTTACTGTAACTGCTTAACGACTTCAAAATAAGTTCCTAGTTGAAAAATATATAAAATCTGACGACATTAGTGACCACAGAGGTTATACCACTGAGCCCCTTGGAGGGCCATAAAAAAATAATTACACTGATGTGGCATCCATTTAATAATCAATACAGTCCCAGCTAATCGATACCATTGATTGAGAGTCATTGGCCGCTAATAGAGGAATGATCTCATCACCAATTAGTCAATCAATACCTGTTTAACACCCTGGATAATAGAGTGGAATGAACAAATCATCCTACAGGTTAATGTTTGTGTGTTTGTGTGCGTGTTCAAATGTTACTGCTTGCTTGCTTCTGTGTGTTTCAGGGCAAGAGTCATTCTACACGTTATTATATGAGAGCATTGACACCTTACAGGCAGACAGACAGTTCTATCAGAGAAGGAAACACTCAGGGCAACACGGAACAATCTGTTCAAAAGGTCCCTTAAGAAACCTTCGCATTATGCGCGCACACACTTGCACACAATCACCCTCCAACCATTCACATATAAAAAGAACGGTACGTTTAGGCAGCACCCTGAACAGTTCACATGATTTCGATCTATTTCTGTCTTTAGGCCCACAAGAGGCATCAGTCATCTAGGGTTACTCACATACACACACATATTTACACAACCAGGAATACAGAACACAGAGGGTGGAGGAGCGATGCAATAAAGAGCAGAAATGTGCAAAAACAATACACCTCTTTCTCATCACTAGAGCCACCTTACTCTAGAGATGGGAAAAAGGGGGGCGATATTCAAAAACACAATCCATATCCTTTTTTCCCCTTTAAGGATGATGAAAATCAAAGGCTGGAAAAAAAATTAGAGAGGGGAGAAAAGGGATAGCCACAGAGATGTCTAGCATTATCTCTTTTTTTCTCTGTTTCTGACTTCAAAGACAGGATATGAAGAATTTACAGCAGTGAATCTTTAAAGCACTCATGGGATGTACTCAAATCGATGCTGCAGGCGAGACAGACAGAGCTGGTAAGCTGGAGTCCCACTATCATCAAGACTCCAACAGTTTCTATCATCTAGCTGTCACATGTCAAAATGGAAGCTAATGAAATGATGATAGCTTTGTCCATTAGTGAGCTCACCTTGCTCCATTTTCTTTATATTTTCTGACTCCTATCTTTCCTCTCATCACTTTGTCTCATAAATGTTTGTCTGCCATTTTCATTCTCTCACATAAGCTCTCAATCTGTCCCTTGCTCCATCTCCAGTGAGACGGAATTGAATGATGGGCAGAAAACTAGACAAAAGGACAGATATACAATAGAGCAAAAGGCTGAAATCTGACATGCCAGCACCAGTCACAGCGGCCCCTTTTCATTCATCAGGGAGAACAACAGACAAATTTTCAAACGGGGAGCACTGAAATAGGTCCTTTTTTGTGTTTAGACAATCAGAAATGACAGAATGACAAAAAAAACACACAAAATAAACAGAAAGATATGTGCACAGATTAACACACTGGTCAGCGACACTCACCAGAACAGTGACGACTCGCAGCACAACTCCCCTCATGTTATTTTCCAATTTCCTGTCTGTCAGAGTGCCATTCAATCCATGAACTGGGTCCCACGTAGCCAACTGCACATACAAACACATAGAGAGACACCAGACGGTTAGATTCACAGAAATCTTGGACACAAGGTTCGGTTTACAGAGCAACAATCAAGAGGAAAAAAGGCAGAGATATTTCAAGCAAATGCATAAGATCAATCCTGAAAAAATCACAATGAAATATATTGTAATCCAAATGAAATTATTGTTTAGCAAAATCAGAATAGAAATGAGATGCATCTGTGTGTTTGTTTTAAGTAAAGGACAGCAACCTCACACTATGCAACATAAATATCAGTCTACCTACTGCATATTTTATCATCCAATGTCCTACTTTCTATTATGTCCCACTTTTGGATGTACATGTGTGTCAAATTGTTTTTTGGAGCACAACAAGGATTATCTCCAGTGCACTATGGCAGTTAGTTATTTATCCTGTCATGGACCTACAAGTCCCCTCAGACATGGACTTAAGACACCAGAGTACACGTGGTGGTGCATATATTAAACATTAACAGGAACAAAACTTCTTTCATTACAGGCTGGTAAGTCTGTCCCACTCACTATCCCGTTCGGTCCGTGTACGCAACGGACATTCGTTTTCCTATTTTGAGATTTCAAAATAAAAACGAAAAATAAACCGTTTCCCTTTTTTTCAGTGACAATACAAAATGAAAAACGGAAAACGGGCCATAATTCATTATCCATTATCCGTTATCCGATTTAATTAGATGTGTTTGAAAATGGAAATTAAAATTAAAATACACCCGTGGAAAACTTATTTCTCTATTCCCTGTTCGTTTTGGCTCCGTGACCCGTCTGACTTCGCGATTTAGAGGAGCTAGCGCTAAATCGTTTTAGCGCTAGCTCCGCCGCTAGCGCTAAAACGCTACTTTGCTTTCTGGCAAAGCTAAAGTAACAGAAAACCTCCCCAAAAACATCCCGAAAAGCAGCCGAACGCTAGCAATTTAGCGCTAGCGGCGGAGTTAGCGGCACCACAAGGTCCCTCCAAAGGGACAAACAAACCCCACACTGGTGAAAAGTCCACTGTGAAATAGTGAATAATGTGTTCCAAGCAACGTTTGGACCCCACAGTGGGTCTTCATCAGGCCACGGCACACAGCAAGGTCTGCTAACAGTGAGCTAACACTGGAGCTTTAGATACCAGATCCTTCCTCATCAGAAGTCAGACGGGTCACGGAGCCAAAAGGAACAGGACATCGAGAAATACGTTTTCCACGGGTGTATTTTAATTTTAATTTCCATGTACAAACACATCTAATTAAATCGGATAACGGATAATGGATAATGAATTAGGGCCCGTTTTCCGTTTTTATTTTGAAATCTCGCGACGTACACGGACCCGGTCCTCTAACAGATCTAATCAACCACACAAAAGGTTCCTTCCCTGAAACACAGCTTCTTGTAATGATTCATCCAGAAGAACATTTTTTACTAAATTATAATTAAATCATCATAAAATGATCATTAAAAAGTAACATTAAAATGATGCTCTTCAGTTGCACCTAAATCACATAGTAACCAAAATCTTTTCTCGTCTAGGAGATCAATAAAGTTAATAGTATGAATGAAAGTGTGCACACAGATCAGTGTACAGGAGATATTTGGAGTTGTTTTTCGTCAGACATTATGTTCTTAATTTAATTCTATAGCAAACATCAACAGACCATCCTTCTTTGTGTACATCATGAACAGTTTGCACTGAATGTCATGAATATTGCACTGTAATCTATTTTTGAGGGAAAAGGGGGTCTATTATGCAAAAGAAGGATTTCAGCTTACTAATCTATGGGTGTTCATGCAAAATGTCCCAATTAAAAATCTTTCTAGTAAGCCACTATTCAGTCACATTCACACTTCTGTTCCAGAGTTGGACCATCTCATATTCATGTCTGATGTTTTGAGGTTTCCGTTCCATATCCCAAATAATGCCCAAAACTGGTGCAAGTTTATGAACTCCCAAAAACAATCAAACTGTTCACTTGTTCATGAAGCCCCTAAATGCCAGATGCATAATCCAAACCAGAGCACACACAAGGCTTACACAACTACGCACAAAACCCCAGATCCTTACAGTTTAACTGTGCTCAGCAGTGATCCCAGTTCCCTACCTGCTCAATCAACTAGCGCACCAACATGTTATTTAAAAGTCAGGTGCTCATGCAAAATGAAACCGAAATATCTTCACAAGTGCGCATATGACAGCTCTGTTGAACCCAGTTTAAAGGTGCATGTTTTAAAAAAGATGTACTTCTTATGTTTCATGGTTTATAGTGAAGCCAGAACTTTAAGCATTTTCAGCCTGTGCCACCAAAATGATGTAAGCAGGAAGTAGTATATTAGCTAAGATATCATCTCCTTTAACCCCTTGATTACAAGATTTAATCTGAAAACCTAAACCATTTCCCTAAACACACCAGTGTTCGTGACATGCTATGAAGTGTACCTGTGAAAAGGACATGTAAAAGTGTTCCATGGTCTAACTTAGGCCTGTATGTCTATCAAATTGCATCATGAACATCCAGTCTTTTCCCCTGGACCACATTATTTAATCTGTGTGCTGCCTTATGCTTTCAATAAAATATTGTTTTCAGCTTCAAAGATCAAACCAGCCGGTTTCCCTGTGGAGGGAGAGGCAGCCAGAAAAAAAGAGAAAGAAATGATTTAGCTGTCTGCTATTCAGAGACAAACACACAACCACACTGTGATACACACAAAATTGCATGGCGTGATTTGCGCTTAAAAGAAAACACAAACATATTTCCCTCAGAGCAGCAGAGGGCACACTGCAGAGGGAAATATGGGATAATCCATTTTTCTAAATCCTGAAGTTACTATTGAATGTACAGTTCTCTGCCAATTCTGATCAATTCCCTTTTGAGACCCATACTTATGGTAAAGCTTAGCTGAACTTCTTTCTTTTTTATGGCACCAAATTTACTTAACATTTCATCTTGTTTGAAGTGTTTTTTTCAGAATAGAAGGCAACAGTTGAAGTTATTACAGTAGAATCACTTTTGTAGGCATTGAGCGAGTAAGCGAGTCAAGAGCAGGTTTTTCATCAGAAGCCTGTAATAAAATATAATGACAGTAATACTTCAACTGACCAATGTGAAACTGGGAGATAGTAAATATTAGTTTGCTTTCATCCCTTTACACATGCATGTAAATTTGGTGTTTATTTAAAGGTCCTCTACAGCCATGGTAGAACCTCCACAGGTCTTTTTACTTATTTTGGTTGATTCAACCTCCTCTCCGGCCTGTGTAGATGTACCACATCTACACAGACCCCCTGTTGCACCTTGTAAAGTGTTAAAAAACTTTTATTAGTACATTAAATTTGTTAACTTTCACAATTTCAAGGACAGCCCTGCCCAGCAACAGCTTTAAATGAAGTCTAATCAACCATAACTGATGACGCCAAGTGCAAGATATATTGTAAAAAGGGCGTTCCTTGCTTTTAAAGACTGTACACAGCCATGGTACTCAATTATTAAACCAGGTTAAAGCTGTTAGGACTCACTAGGCATGCAAAGACTCTTTGACTGACACCCTTCTGAGTCTCTTTATAGCCTTGTTGCACCTTGTGGTGGAAAATTACACGTGTAAATATCACACCATCGTCATTGTTATTAGTACAAAGAGTCCAGTGACCTCACATAATTTACAACACGGTGCTGCCCACCCTCAAAGTTGAAAACACCTGTAGGGGTGTGCAGGGAGTTTAACAATCCTGTTGCTATTAGTGTTATTGCAATTATCATTACGGCATAGTTGTAATTTCAAACAGTAAAATTATACGATACACTACTTGTCTGGCTGCATTTATGCAAGTCACACAGACAAGGCCAGGTGAATTATATTGCATGCTATCCTTGTTTCAGCCTACAGGGGGAGATGTGGAGCTAGAATGCAGGACTGAGCTCTATCTCTATTTCATAACATGCAATAAACTGAGGTATTTGTTATCTTCTGCTTCTCTGAAGATGAGCCAACTAACTTTTATTTTATAACACAGAAAAAACTGTCACTGTATTCTTCTTGCTGCAATCCCAATGTCAATATATTCCTTGATCATGGTGTGCACACCCCGCTCTCTGCACACAAATGCTGCCTTTCCATTCATCTCTGTATGTGCCATGTATGTGTGTGTCTGCCAAGAGTCATAAAGTTAGAAATCTGGTGAAAAAGGTCGATGTAAAGTGAAAAAAGATTCCAAGGACTCAAGTGCAGGAGAGAGATAGGACATACATGAGAAGTAGAGAGAAAAATAACCAGAGAGAGAGAGAGAGAGAGAGAGAGAGAGAGACTAAGGGAGACAAAAAGAGAGACAGGGAGAAATGGAAGCACACAGCAGACAAACTAGATGCTGATATGTGGTGAGCAGGGATGATGAGAGACACTGTACATGGTGAATTTACAGCACAGCAGCTGCTGTAAGTGCTTGTAAAAACGTGAGCATGTATAATCAATAAAATATTAGTGGTGCAGCCAAATGCCACTAGGAGAGCCAATAGCACAGGGATGCTCCCACTCTACTTTCAGACCTGGGCACACCTGCAGGAAACATAAATCCCAGACAGTAGCACATATAATTCAAACAGATAAAAACATAAAACACAGTGTTATAGATTGGTTAAAAATAAAACAACACAGGAACATAAATGTATACATTATAGAGCAAATGATACACGATAAACATACTTTTTCAGTGACACACACACATAGACTCACGCATAAACACTGGAAGCACACAACAAACAAGCCACACAGCCAGAGACGTAGATGCAACACATGCACACACACAATATGCCAGTATCAGTGACATACGTGACAGGAACACTATAGGATACCGACAGAAAGTAGATTTATAAAAGACAGATTGACTGAAAGATAACTCCTCCTGGACAGAACAGTGCTGAGACCAGAGCTCTTAAGTGTTACCTTGCAGTGGGAAGTGTTTTTTTTAATGACAACTGAGAACAGAGGTAGACAAATAAACTGTGACAAATGTAAATTGAAATGATGTTGGAGAACAGCGACTGCTATTCGATTATGTGGTCTATTTAAGGCAAAAGCCCTGGGGAGAAAGCAATGAACAGTCAAATGTAAATAAGTGAACCTTAGCAAGCACACCTGCCACTGCACATCGACTAGCACAGAGTTGTTCAGCTGCACAGTACTAGCCTTATATTTAAAAGTCAGTGTGATTGCAGAAAGAGCAGATTTACTGATATAGGAGAAAATACTACAAACTCAAAAACCACGTGGCTTTGTTTTATTACTGTTTCCAGTACTGCCTGTGGAAAACAGGAATTGCCTTCTGCTGTCATTTTCCCCTTAACACAAGAACTTACAGCTGTGAACAGGTTAACATACACTTGTGAAGACCACGTGTTTTATAGTAGTTGTGAGTTTCTAACTCCCATCACTCTTAAATTTATAATGGAATCATTGAAACGTGCCTTAATCTCAAAGAACTGTGATGTAATTTGGTTCTTTCATGAATTGATTATAGATCTTTTAGAAACATGACAAAATCTGCTGGGTGACAAATGCCCATATATCAGTGTTAATATTAGGTTAAGCATCCTACTGGCCATTTTCACCTTAACTAGAGGCTTTTGATTGCTGTCCACAAGCTTGTGGTGGTATCTTTGAACACTCCTCTTGACAGAATTGATGCAGTTCAACTAAATTTGTTAGGCTGTCTGAGACAGATTTGTTTCTTCATCCAGTCAACTTCTTCAGTCGACATATTCTCTATGGGGTTTAAGTCAGAAGACCAGTCTAAAACCACAGTTCTAGCCTGAATTAACCATTTCTTTTCCACTTTTGATGTGTGTTTTGGGTCACTGACTTGCTAGAACACCTAAATGTATTCAAGACCCAACCTTCTGGCTGAATGTGAAGAATGTGGAGGTATTCGTCCTTCTTCATTATTTTATTTACTTTGTGTAAAGCACCAGTTTCACTGGCACCAGAAACAGCTCCAGAGCACAATACCACCACCACCACCACGTTTGAGCAGCAGGTGATAGCTTGTGTTTTCCTCCTAAACATGGCAGTGACACGACTGTAACTGACTTTCCTGACTTGCTACAGTCAGTAATTTGCTTTTTTAGATCTATGCTGAGCTTCTCATAGTGTTTGTGACTGAGTGCAAGTATGAATCTCTGTATCTATGTATGTATCAAGTAGGCCTTATTTAATTTGGCTCAAAGAAATCAGCAGCTGTAGTCAATCATAATTACTCACTCAAAGTTAACAGGCAATATCATGAAGAACATTAGATTAACACAACTGTTTATATCATGAAAAGAACTAAAATGCACAATTGTTTTCTGTGCCATGTGCTTTAATCATTCCATTATAGAAAACTGAGTTACAGGAATGCTTGGAAACTCAAGTATTCATATAACTCTTTACCAGTGTATATATACTTTTGTTTACAACTGTAGTACTGAATACTAAAGACTGCATTATTAAACAAGAATTCCTCAAAGACTCTTTTATAACTGTGGGTCTCTAATGCCTATTGCATTAGTTATCAGTTTGTTTTAGGTTTTGTTGAGGTGCCAAATCCCTTAGCCACAATGTTTGACTGCACTTTGCAACTGTGAAAAGAGAATAGGAGAGCTATTACAGAAAATTCGGCAGTGAGCACTCTGCAGTATCCCATACTTTGTATTGCATTCTGCACAGTGTTTAGCCATAAGTCAATAAGATTAGGTGGAACACATCAATCAACAAAGTAGAACACTACAGTAATCACAGTGGCTATCAATCAGGGCCCAGCTGCTTAGCAAATGCATGTGGTCTTACTCAGTCTTTCACATACACTTACGGGTGAATACACACACACATTATGCATTAAAGGCACATCTAATTTTACTCTTCCACTGTCATATGGAGTCGATGATGATTCAGTGACAAAATGAGTCATTGCCAGCCACTGAAATTAGTATTTTAAAGCTTAACCTTTGAAGGTGAGGAAGGTGAAATAAGTTAAGATTATCATTCAAATTGCTTTTTGTAAACATCTACTTCACTGTATGGAAGAATATCCTCGAAATTCAAGTGTAATAAACTGCAACTGTGGGTCTACATATGGGAAAAGATTGTTCTGAAGGCCTGTTAGGGTTGCAATCTTGTTCATTTACTCTTCCTGTCACTTCTTGAGTAATTAGTTAAAGAGTTAAAGTGGACTTCTTTAATTACGAACATTTATTAATAACATTGCTACAATTTACATCAGATAGAAGATATAAAATATTTAATGCCCTTAACATCTTCATCAGATGCACTTCAATTTTTCAGATGATCTTATACATACTTATAAAGATGAGCAGGTTTATTTTAATCATTACTGTCTTCATTTCCTCATCATCCATTCATCCATTTTTTATAGATGACAAAGAGGAAATGAAGACAGGGAGAGAGAGGGAGAAAAAGAGAGAGCGAGAGAGAGAGAGAGAGAGAGGAAAGTCATTCAGCATGAAAAGAAAGAGCCTTTGCACTATTTCAGCAAAACTGAATTTACCTGACTATCAACACAATATGTGTGTGTGTGTGTGTGTGTATATGTATATGTATATGTATATATATTTGATATAACAGGAGAGTGTGAAGACAACCTTTTAATGTGTTAGTATGGGGACATGTAAGAGGAGCTAAAATGGCAGCCTTGCAGAATGGCCTATTGCCACTTATCTTCACACAACTCCAGATAAGGGCTCATCCCACCCCCCGACAGTATGAATAAATGCGCATTGTGGGTATGTGTTTGTGTGTGCATGTTAAGTGAATGACCCACTGTGCCCAGACCATTAGAATGTAGACTCAGGCATCAAAATATTGCCATTAGCGTCCCACAATGCCTTTCTTGCTATTCCTCTGGCACTAACTCTATTTTCCTTTCTTTATTTCATTCTCTCATTTACTGTTCACTCTTCTTTCTTTTTTTAACATTTGACAGAGCATTTGTTTCGCTTGTTTCTTGCCTCTCTGTGTATCTTGGCACAATTTTTGGTTACAGGCTCAGATCCAGCACACACAAGGATAGGTAAAGGCCTCTAAGCAAATATGCTGACCTATATGACCAATAACTCAGCTGAATAATCAGACTAGTGGAATAGTTGGAAAACAATACTAAAATGGGAAAAACATGTCAATCTTCTCTGCGATTCCTCTATTCTACAGGCAGCTACATGCTGCTCTACAACAACATTTATAAAATCAGAACAATAGACTCTGTTCTTTTATATGGTTGATGTACTGTGAATTGCTGTTTCCACTTAGATTAAGGTAATGGGCTAATTTCACCCCCCAAGTGATATAAAATATTTGAAATAGACAAAACACTAATACTCCAAAACACACAATTGTAAGCTACAATCATAACACAAATCCAACCTTAACTATTGTATATAAAACTTGATATAGGAATTTAGTCTTTAACTGAATGTGTTTGTACAAGTTTTGCTAGTTTCATTTTAAACTATAGTCAGCGATAGTAATCCAATACACTTTTTTTTGTCAAATTCAGTGAGTATCTCCTCACAATACCTCCTACTTTACAAACAAGTTTTTCTGAATTGAAGTCTTTGAGAAAATTGAAAGTCTTAATGGTGAATTGAACGAATGAGCTCCTGAGCATTCAAAAATGTATTAAAGTTGTCAAAGAAATAGGACTAGCATATTTACACTTACTGCCTTATATTTGTAGAAAATGTTTTTCTTTTTTTAAATTGTAAAATGCATATGATTGAATCTTGCTATCAGTACGTGAAGGGAAGTTACGGTACTTTTCTTTTCATAACAATAAAAGTAATGCTAACCAGGATGAAGTTCTCTGATGCAAATCAAGGTCCAAAGCTTTCCATAATCTGCGGCCAGCAAAACAACCAATCTCTCATTTACGTTCCATTTTTATTACCAATAATTTTTGATTCGGAGAAAATGGCTTTGATTAACAAGTTGCGACTGGCTGTGCATGTATATTTCCCCACCACTAGCTTCCACTTCAAAGCAAAGCAAGTATGATGACAGAGAAACGTGGTGATCTGCCTGTATCAGTCCCACCCCCACATGTTCTATATGAATGTGTGCTTGTGTGCACAGGCTCAGCTGAGAGGTCGTGTCCTGCTGAGTACAGAGCAGAGAGTTATCTGCAGTGTTTGACAAATATTAGCAAAATTACTTGCGACAAAATACATTAACAACTGTACTGATTGCACAGACAGGGGTCTTCCTCGTTAGACGAGCTACTTCGGCAAACACTAGTGGGAGCAAGTAGATGATTATACAGTGCGTATTAAAAAGTCCACTAGCTCTGTGTTTTTCACTAGCATCACATACATGTTTGTTGGCTTGGTCGATTATTTAAAGAATGAGCAAATTAATTGAATGCAATGTTTGCAGCAGAAGATGACTAGAGGTTTACCTGATAAAGTAGATTCACATAAGAATCTAGTTTGTCACAATTTTTGACGTTGTTTTATTTGTGTTTATTTTTTAAAAAAGCTGTGATTAAAAAAATGTTCCCCATTAAATTCATCTTATTTATTTTCATTGAACAAAACTGCATTTATCAAATCTCAGAAGAAATTTTGTGTGCGCCATTGCAGCTTTTGCTGATTAATATGTCCTGCAATAATTACACATGAGGGATAATTTCCATAAGTACGTTTTATTTTGAAAAGCCAGCATGTTTTACACAACTTAGTATCTTTTAACCTATTCCAGCTTTTACTTTGAAAGTGTAGTCCAGTATCAATCAGCCAACCACACACACACACACACACATACACACACAGTCACATAAGACACATGCCAAATAAACAGAATGCAGACACACACACACACACACACACACACACACACTCATGTTTACTGGTGCCAGGACAACTGAAGATAAATCAAAGCACCACAGGCCATGCCATGCTAGCTTACTCAAACTCTACCAAAGCCAGAATGTAATGAGCAATAACGTCTGTAAGCCCATCAAGAAATATGTTAGTATTAAAATGTTTTATTGACATCATATGCATTTCTTTAATGCAGTCTTTAAATGCAACATGAATGATGTGATAGCAACCAAATGAGAAACAATACAACATATAGCATCCGTTAATTGTAGCTTTTATATTTTATGCGACTCTCAGGGGGAGCCAGTACTTTATCTGTACAAACAAGTAAACCATATCATCTAAATACATGTTGATTTGTTGCTGTTGATACCCCTCTTACCAGCAGCTGATGTTATCGCTTTCCAAAAGCAATAAGCCAGATTTTGTATCTCACAGCAGGGTATTGTGTTGTTGTTGTTTTTTTTTCATCAAGACTTGATGTTAGTTCATGTTGTTTATTGTTTCCCCTAGTCATTTGTTTTCATTAACATATTGAGAATAAAAAAAAAAAGATAATGAGTTCAAGGTCAATAGAGTTGAAACGCAAAATTGTTTCTCTCACTTCAGAGGACTTTACATTTACATTCACGCATTTCCTGGAGACTTAACCTCAGGCTGAACTATTATTTGTTTAACCCTTACTCCCAGTAAGGGCATGTTTTCATGCAAGCAGTCGGGCCACCAAAATGTGACTGTGTAAACATATTAATGTACCCACATCATGAGTCCTACATGTATACACCAACATGTACACTACAGTGTATTTCAGCATTGTTAGGCCATGGTGACCAACAGTCTGCATTACTTCAGCACTAAAAATATGAGGATACACTTTAGTTGTCTTCCCACGTCCACTCTCACCTCACACTTACATACACACACCAAAAAACACTTAGACCTCGGGCACTTCAAGAGATGTGTAACCACACACATTTAAAAGTAATTGGACCATCGACCGGTGCTGTGTGGGGGCCAAAAGAGTCATTTACTGTTACAACAAACCCTTTCACTCTGCACAATTCACCCACCCATCCCACACACACACACACTCATTATGAGGGACACAAAGCGCACGTATAAGGATACACAATCTAACAGCATGAAGGTATCCTCTAGCCTAAATGGCATCTTACAATCACTAAGGGGTGCTTTGAGATTTCATGCATCTCTCGCTTCCTCTCCCCGTGGCAAACACGCCGAAGTGCACTGTGCGACAAACTGTGGCTTTCGGTCTGATTGTTACATACATGACTCGCAGCGATTCAAAACGCAATCGATAGCAGGTGACATTTGGAGGCAGTGGAGGAGGGGAGAGCATGTAGCACTGACAGAGATTAGCAACAGCACCAAAATCAATATGCGCAGGAAGTTGTAAAAGTAAACAGAAATATCTAAATAAATGGTTTCAAAAACTCTGTCTTACACTGTACCTCAAATTACTACTGGTTGATAAAAGAGCAACTCCCCATGAAATTGGACTAGGGTAATTGTTGTATTAGCTGCAACACATCCTCCCACCCTACATCATGAGCTCCGCTAGTGGAGGAAGTGATTTGATTTTGGACTTTCTAATGCAGTGGGATATTGAACTGTTGCTGTACACCACTCTTACCTCCTTTACCCATTCTTCACCAGGAGCTTGGAAAATACTATTGGAATTTTCCCTTTCACTCAAAAGATCTCTTCTCTCTGCGCTAACCTGATTTCACCTGCTCAGCACTGTTATGCTGCTTCCAGCCTCTGTAGCTCTGTAACCCAGCTCCTGTTGACTCTGCCAAACACTCATATGTCTGCCATTGCAGTAAAGAGACAGTAGCCAGGCACAAAAAAACAGACAAGCTGCTGAGCAGTTTCAGTCTCCCACTCTCTCCCCTAGCGCCCCCCTTCCCCAACTCCCCTCCTTTTCTCCCCTGCTGATGAGCAACATGTGTGTCAGTGCAGCCTCCAAACAGCTTGCGCACCAAGCCTTCCTTCTGTCCTCCCCCCTCGTTTTCTTTCCTTCAATCCCTATGCCACCCTGGTGGTTGGTAGGCATGTTTTAAGAAAAGCAGATAAAAAGTCCAACTCTCTCTCCCTGTGTGTCTTTACTGTCTCTCCCTCTTTCGCGCTCTCCATCAGTTGACAGAGAAGGGACAGCTTGTTGCAGCAAGCAGTCCAGGCTGCACTAGTATCAGCGCTCTGCACCACCAGCTGCCTAATCTCCACCTCATAGTCTGTGTGCTCATCCACTCTGCCATGACAACTAGTTCCAAGCATGCAGCTATTCTATTCTATTCTATTCTATTCTATTCTATTCTATTCTATTCTATTCTATTCTAGTGCTGAACGTGAGCCACATCTCAACTAACTGCATAGATTCAATCATCTATTATTTATTCCACCCCTTTGACTCGTTTTATGTTATATTTTTTCCCTTATTTGTTTTTCATAAGATGAAAATATAAAATATAGAAAGTGTGTCCCATTACATTTGAATTGTGTCTTTGATAATGAGACTACCACCTGGAAAGCAATTATGAAATATGAAAAAGCCACTTAGGCGTAGTTCTGCCCAACTGCCTACTTCTCTAACAGAATAGGATTTTAGGAAAACAATTACAAGAGCAAAGGAAATATTGCTGGCAAATCACAGATAAACTGTATCAAGTGTAAGCTAATAATGTAAAAGGAAACATGTGCATTACAAATGACTGTTTTCCCCCCAGAGAGGTTGTATTATCTTTTCAGTGCACAAAAACTGAATAGCTATTGGTGGTGGCTTTGGCTTCTTTTTTTCTCTCTAACAAAAAAATCACTGGCCTAGAAAGTTTACACCAGTCAACACTTTTGGTTAAGGATGAGCTTATTTTTATCAGTAAATACTGCAGCTATAAAATTCCATAAGACCAGTACATGCTGAAATATCATAACTTGTATAAATCTCACTATAGGTCATGCATTAAATTAAAAACAGGTAATCTGCACTAAAACCACTTATTAGTCACCTGCTGCTCATTTCACAAAACTTGAAAGTCTATCCTTTATTTATGCATTCATTGTATGACTCTTACTGAATGTCCATAATACATTGCATCACAAATTCAATGGAGTACAGACGAAAACAAAAATGTATACTCAACGCAACACTGTATATAAATGAGAATCTGTTAACAATAACCATACCAAAAAGACACAAATCTAGGAAACCACTGATCCGACCTGTAGTATCTTCAGCTTATCCAATATTTTGCCAGATAAGGGGTTTCACTATAGCTCTGTGTCTATTTTACTCTAATTCTGAACAGTTTTTGATTCTGAAAAATCACCTTGGGTGCCGTTACTGTCATTCAGTCATTTAACTCCCCTTGGAGTAGCTCCACAGGTAACATCAAGTGGAATAATAGATGACACCTGGCTCTCATAGGGCCTTACTTTAAAGTGAAGCTCAGATTCAGTCGTCCCTATTCAACTAGCCTGTAAGAAAGTAAAGTCTTTGAATATTATTTTATTATGAGGGTCTTTTTTTGGCTTGATGTCTGTATATCTGAACTAACTGTCACAAGCTAGACAAACTCATCAACGTGGTCCCTGAGTTATTAGTTTGAGGTAACTGTCTTAATCACTTGAACAATCAAAAATATTATATTTGAAACTTGCCTTTACATGGTGACAATACAGCATAACGTCCTGCAACTCTGTATAACTTCTACATTCTTTGCTATGTCTGCTTAATACTGGGACAAAACCTGTCAGACAGCATTATAAAGTGGCTTTGGATGTTCTCTCTGCCCCCCTGGACATCTAACTGACACAGCACCTGTTGCCAGAATAGATGAACGAGTCCTCCAACATGAGTGACCATTTGTCCCCATCTTCTCTGTATGACCCATACACACAGGAGCAAAACATAGCACAGACAGTTTCCGGCATTTTGGGCTTAAAAACAAAAATAACATGGTGAGGTTTAGGAAAAGATGCCATTTTGGGTTAAAATATGGCTACAAGACGTGGACTTTAGGTTTGAAACAGAAAATGAACAATAACTGTGTAATAACTGTGTAGTTAAGAATACTGGATTGTCATGTGTAAAAGCAACACTGGTGCTTTTAAAATGGGGAAATTAACTGGCCTAAAGTGTTAAAATGTTTTGTTTTTATTAAGCAATCTATCCACCTCTTCTCCTGCATATACAGACTTTGTTGCTCGATAACTACGTCAATTCACTTCCACCATTGCTTCCTTTATAATTACTGCAGTAACTGAAGGTGCTGTCACAATGAAACATGACTGCTGGCTGTAATTAGCTGCTTGCACAAATAACATATGGGGCTGTATTTTTACAAGAAGACAGATGGACATGTACAGAGTTCTGAATTTCCACAACAAGTCCACTCATCAAACCTCACCGAGAGATTTCTGGCATCTTCCTTGTAACCTACAATGTTTTATGATGAATCATCAAAACAGAACACGGGATTTCGCTGATTTGCTGCTTCTTACTGGTCAGAGTCAACCACTGAAATTAAAACCTACATAGTTTTGATTAATGATAGCAACAGTTCGGGAAGGAATTCAAATTTATGTGTTAACTGCTTAGGGATGGAGGAACAGCCTGTACATCAAGCACATTTTAGGCTCTCAGTGTCCACATTTCTGACTTTCAATTCAAAGTAATGCTGTTATATAGTATCACTTTACAACCAAGATGCACGGCATTATGGAAAATAAGGCATAGAAGAACAAATTCAGTTACCCTTGAAATAAATTTAATCATATGCGAAAGTCACGGCAGTTCAAGTTACGATGAGACGATTTATCTTATTCATATTTTTTATTGTTGCATAATTAGTGTAAATGTCTTGTCTGACACCAAGAAAATCATTAGCACTCAGATTGCCTCGGTTTGGGTGCGTAAGAGTGGACATGCACAAATGACTCAGCCTGTGATTTGGCAGATCTGCAAAGTGTTCCTGAGTTAACAGCGTGAATGTGGCCCTATGTGAATAACTAAGCGGTGTTTCAATTTATACACAGCAGTGGAGAACATATGGGAGAAGAAGGGAAAAAAATTAAAAGGAGAACAGAGTGAGAGCTGGAGTTCATTGCAGATGATCTATTCAGGACCTGAAGTAATAGACTATACATTTGGTTCTGCAGGATCACTTTCATTCCCTCTCCTTGATAAATACACACATGCACGCACACACACACACACACACACACACACACAGCTGTCTATACAAACTGATCATTACAACAGCGACAACAACAACTGTTCTGTTCTGATTTCCCAGATGAGCTGCAAACTGTTTTATTGCTTGCTTGACTTGTTGAGAAGATGCGTGTGTGTGTGTGCGTGTGTGTGTATGTGTGTGCTTGTGCCTGTGCATGTGCATGTGTGTGTGTGCGTGTGTGTGTATTTCAGGGAGTGTTGGATTGGATTTTTGGTATGTATATGCAATTTGAACTTTCTACTTTATTCTACTTTTAAATATCAAACTTTAAATTAATAAATAACTTGATAATTAAATGGCATTATCATTTAATTTTATTGTGCCTCTCTTTTTAATTGAATAAGGGGGAAACATGTAATCAATTATCGCCTTAATACACAGAAATCATGGGTACAGTGGGTTCCTGGAAATTGCCTTTCAAATCAATTAACCTCTGTGTTTGAGATATGTTTGGCAAATGAGAATACATTTGTTTGTGTAAAGCCAGGCCATGTAAAAGCATTCCATGGGCATCTCATCAGAGGGAAATGTATTACAAATGAGTGATAAGGTGTTTACATAATTTGTGTGTTTGTCTGTTTGTGTGTGTTTATTGCTTCTGTCTTTTTATGTTCTCTTAGATGGTGGAATGAGGACAAAAGACAGGGGGAGAAAGAGGCCGACAGAGACCAAATGGGAAGTGTAGAGCAGATAAGTAAAAGAGACAGACTTGGAGGCAAAAACAGGGGCAAAGTCATTTTAAAAGAAAAGATGTTCTCTTCACTCGGTTTGCTCTCCCCATAGGAAATTGAGGGGAGAGATGTCAGACTGTACAGTACAGTGATGAGGAGACTGATGGAGGGTTGACGATCCACTTGGGGATACAGGTTTGATCTGATAGAGGTTACCTACAAAGTTCTCAATGGTGTTAATATGTGGAAAAGTTCTCAACTTTATGTGTCCTGTCTCTTTCACTCTCTGTCACTCTTTCTTACACCATTTCTCAGTGTGCTCAGTGCAGACAGGCAAATTACTATATTTAGGTATTTCTCTTGATTCTGCAGTCGCACTAAGAGATGAATACAATGCTACAGTATGGCAATACGTTTATGTTATTCCAACTCATGGCCTGTGGTGAGTGATCTGTGCATTCTCTCTTGTTATATCGGTTAAGTCAGACTTCACATGTATATAGCTAAAGAAAGAAGCAAGGAGGCGCTGATTCTGTGTGGCTGAAAATGTATGCACACCTACACAGCAGCCTCCCACCACCACCACACGAACACACAGGCACACACAGGCTGACATAGATGAAGATGTAAATCCACAGGGACTGTTAAGTGAAGTAAAGCGCAGTGCGAATAATGCAAAGTCATTAAATACCACTGAGATATGAATTATTCATGCACATACATGTAAGGTTAGAAATTATACATGCACATACTGTATCGTAATGGAATGGTATGTAAAGTGTGTCTTAGAACTGCGCTTTTCAAGCATCAGAGAGGAGACAGTATTTTAATTTTGTCTAGATTTGTAAGGGACCAACAGTAATGGGTGGTAACTTCTTTATCTGAGGGAAGCAGAGAGCCATAATTCTGCCTCAAATCTTTTCTTTTTTCTTTGCTGGTTCTACATAAAGCTCAATGACAAAGCTTGCAGTGGATGGGTTTCTGTCTTAGAAGTGAAAGTGAACGAGGCCAGTTTTTAATGTGTTCTTCCGCTTTTCCTTTTATTGCCTTTATTCAGTGTCTTTATACCTGCTGGTATATTTGACAGGTGACTCAAAAAGCACAACTAAAAAGAAGTACAGAACCTCTAATGCTGTTTCAGTTAAATGAGATTATTTTATCGCTGAAACCTCTGAAACACCTTCCTTGGTATTATATACATTTTGGCGCTGGTTTGATAGGAAACAACAGTTATCCACAAACTGTATAAATAAATGGCGGTATGAGGAAAAAAACTGTAAATGTGCAGGAGTATATGGTTAATATGCAAAACCAAATTAGCAAAATCTGCATACTGATTTCATTGGCTCACAACTGGGCGATCGAAATCATTTATCACATCATTCACATCCATTTCCAAAATGTAATTATTATTGCCTGACTGATTTCTTACAGAGAAGTTGCTGGTACGTGTTATTAATATTCCCTAAAATCTACCAGTTTATCACTCATTCTTCTGAAAGTTAATATTGTTTAACAAAAGCGGAACAACTATTTGCACTAAAACCAAAGACCCAGAGCCTCCAGAACACACATAGCACTTATCTTCAAACTTTATATTGCAGTGCATTGGTTGTATCGACTCATATCCTGCATTAAACCTTTGCCAAACCAGCTGTTAGTCAATTGATTTCTAGGTTGAGTCCTGCTGCCTGGCCGACAAGGCAGAAAATAATACCTAGTAAATCAATTTACACAATGTCAGCTGCACTGAGATGGTTGAGGTAGCCAGTGAGCTGGTCACTTAGTCAGTAAGTGAGACTCAGTCGTTACAACCTTGACAGTCTGGTAGACAGCTGACTGCTGGACATCATGTACTATACCTCTGAAGCAATGGACACTGACATCTGCAGGGTGTGCGTCCGTGTAGCACGTGTAGACAGCTAGGGGCTGTTTTACAGCCATTCTGGCAGGAGGATACTCTTGGCACCATTCACTTCTCAGCTGTCCAACACTCACTCTCTCTCTCTCTCTCTCTCTGTCTCTCTGTCTCTCTCTCTCTCTCTCTCTCTCTCACACACACACACACACACACACACACACTCCATCCTGTCACCCATCACTCAGATTCCTGCTGTTCACTGAGGGTTGTCTCTGAGCCGGGTATGTCCAAATTCAGTCGTTTTGTTGCATTAACACATCTCTTGACCTTTCATGTAAACTGACACTTCTCCAGCAGGAGAAGACAACAAGCACAGACAAACACAGAAGGCACAGAAATCTGGAGGATGGAACTGATAAATGGTTGGATAGATGGACAGATTATCCAGGATATGTAATAAAGTGCAGCTTTCACAGCAGGACATATACACTCACATGCAGTAAGAGATGGGGCAAAAATGGGGTGAAGCTAAAGCCACTTGCAATAGCATCTCAACCTCATAAGACAGCTAAAAGATGATGAAGTTGAACTACTGTCACTTCAAAAAAGAACTGATTAAACTGAGGCCACATAATGCTCATCTTTACTCTCACTTATTCCCTGTTGCAGTCCAGAAAAACAGATATATTTTTTTCAGGTGCACTTGCCTGGGAAAGGCAACTTTTATCCATTCAGAAGGTCAAATATTGAAGCAGGTAATGTGTGAATTTTTCTTTTTGTGACAATGAAAGTTTTAAATTATATTGTTGGTCTCTTAGAATGGAAAAGGAAAAAAGTAAAAGGTGTCTCCACAGTAAACTTCAATTCCTACATCCAGACGAAGAAAGTGTCATGGTTTATCCCACTGAGTTTTTCAGGACCATATACACTGATCAGCCACAACATTATGACCATTGACAAAATAAGCGAATAACATTGAGCATATTGGTTCTATGTGGTGTTCTGCTGGAAAACCTTGGATTTTGCCTTACATGTTGATGATAGTCACCCAAATAAACATTGTCCCACAACAAGCACACTCTCTCATGCAAATGGAAATCCCAAATGTCACTGGACTACCCCCGCAGGAAAATGCAGCCCACCACATGGAAAAAAACATCAAACAATCAGGAACATGTTGAGGAACATGACAATAGCCCAACATGTTGATTTGACCTCCAAACTTCATACAGCCCATTCTGATCAAACATCAACAGGATGCAGTGGAACAAGTTTGATTGACAGAGGCCCCACTGCACAAGCCAGACCCCATAGGAGACCCTGAGAGGTCCTCTTGTCCATGTCCAACCACATAAGGGGGACCAACACAATATTATGTAGGTGGTCATAATGTTATGCCTGATCGGTATATATCAGATTTTGTAATAAAACATGAACATGATATCATGATCCCAATATCAAACTGAAACAATTAGGGAAAAGCCTTGAAGGCAACAAAGATATATCTTCCTTAAGCTCTACACACAACACCTCTACACCTCCCTCTTCACTTTTGTGTTTAAGCAACATAAGCGCTTCATAATTTTTTATCCTTTGCTTTTAGCCACACAAGGATGTACATGTTCATAATTTAACATGAGGCATCTGGCAGCATAATTACAATCCACTGTGCCATTCCAAAGTTATGCAACCCTGACCTCTAGAAATTACATTTATCTACCACTGATTTCTTTTGTCAAATATGTTTTGCTTCATGTCTTTTTCCGTCCTTTTTTAATATTTCATCATGCTTTAACTGCTCCGAGCACAGGCTGTATTTCAAGAGAGGATATTGCAGGGAAAGTCAATCCAATATGATACCAGCTGATGTTTATACAGATACTGTATATTAAGTATGAACATTTTGTGACTTGGCTGATAAAGAGATGATGCAAATTAATGTATACATAATTTCAATTTGAAAAGGTTGGTTTTAGATATTTTTCCCAAGGGCATCCCAGCAGGAGATGTTGAGAGAGCACTTACATTAAACCCAGTTGTCCAGTATTGTGTAGGTCCCTTCTTGCCAATCATTTTGCTCCTAGAGGCTGCGAGATGAGAACTCTGTGGATTGGTTTTGTTCCAGAGCATCCCACTGATGCTTGATTGGATTCAAATCGGGTGACTCAATACCTTGGGCTCTGTGTCATGTTCCTTGAGATGAGCAGTTTTTATGGTGTATCAAGGCGCATTGTCTTACTAGTGGAGGCCACTGCATTGTCTAATCCTTGAGAGCTGTTGCCATCAGATACATGTCAAAATAACAGCCACATGAATACCAGGACCCAAGGTTTTCTTACAGAATGCTGCTTTGTGCATTATAGTGAGACAATCAATGTCATTCAAATCAGCTATCAGTGTTTTTAGTGTTGTGGCTGGTCGGTTTGTACGTGTCCTTCACAACTTGCATTGAGGAAAGGCAGGTGGCCCACGACAAAGTGCAGGAAGGCCAGGTTTAAGTATAGTAAACAACAGCAATAATCAGTGGAGAAGTTAGGCAAACACACACAAGGAGAGGGGAGCTAATCCTCTGGCGAGTTAGCTTTGTTAGAGACATGGTAAGTAAAGAGAGAACGAAGGAAGCAGATATGGAGAGGAGCAGTGTTAATGTTTGTATACAGTAAGCTTGCATGTGCTTACTGAGTATTGTATTGTCTGTGTGCTATGTGCATAAGTCAATTCTCTGTCTGTAAGGTTCACATGTGTCTGCGGCTATGCAAATATCTTGCATGTTTATGTGTAAATGACATGTGGGTGGGTGTGTATTCGCACACTTGTGTATTTGTGATCCACAGAGGCATGCAGTGCTAGGCAGACTCTGGCTGCTGTAATCCGAGGTTTACACGCTGTAATGCTGCTGAAAGCCTGCAGGCCTAGCTGGCAGAGAGAAAGAGAGGGAGAGCAAAAAAAAGAGAGAGAGAGAAGAAGGGACGTTATAGGGAAGACAAGAAAGAGTAGCTCTGTGAAGGGCACTCATAAGGGACAAGAAATAAACTAATAAATGGAGGGAGAAAAGTCAAGATGGAGGAAGGAGAGAGGGAGGGACAGAAAAATAAAATGTGTCGTAAAATGGAAAAATGCAGCAAGACATTTTTCAGAAAAAAATGAGGTCTTTGGCATAAAGATAGAATATTTGGAAATGAACAAATGCTACTCCTATCAATACTCATATCCGTACTCGTATCAGTACTATTAATAATACATTTGGGTGGAGCTATCACTGTGTGCCCTGTGGATCACAAATCAGCACATCTTTTTTACTCAAACTGTATTAAATAGTAGCTATCATTATTTTATATTTATAGACTGTTGTAAGTATAACGTTGTGGCTGCTTTGTTCTTTGCATTATATTTAAACATTGACCAACAGAAACACAGAGCAGTTTAAATTATTTACATCGGTGCATTCCTTAGGTGTGTGTCTGGTTTAGTTGAACCAGATAAGGAACAGTTAATATTTAATTGTAACCATTCGGTCTTTGTTTTGTCCTCAGATAAATTCTTTCTTTTTTAACACTGAAAGCTGTTCTGACAAACCCTGACCACTCCCAATAGTATTATAGTTGTTTGACAGACACTTTAGTCTAAATATAATACAAAATTTCCCCATACACATATAACAGGAGCACCACTTTGGTAATGTCAATTAAATAAAATGAACTGATACTGATTTAATCATTTATATCTTAGCTAATTCCTTGGCTGAAGTCTTACTGAATAATCACAGCGTACAAAATAAGTAATCGCACAAGTAGTTGGAGGTGCCAGGAATGTGTTTGCTTAACATTACTGCTAAGCCAAAGCACTTAGGCGATATCTGTGGAACGCTGACAAGGTGATAATAATATGCCTGTGTTTTCAAAGCCTGCTGTTTTCATCATTCACATAACGTCAGACTGGCATTTTCAAATTCGTCCAATTACGAGAGCGTTTCAAAAAGCCAATTTTCAGGATTTAGAAAAATGCTGACTTGTTGTGAATAGACTGCTACATAGAAAATAGGATAAACATGAAAAAAGGAAGTATTTAGAAATGTATTTGACATAACCAGTATTTTGGACATGGTCTGAAATGGAGGCTGACGACCTAAAACACAGTGAACCAGAGCAGGGATAGGATGGATGGTCACACCTTAATATAATTCAGTGAGGTTTGGTGCTAAAGGCACCTACTGGGAAGGTGGGGAAGGTGGAACAAGAGAGAGTGTGGTACAGAATGAGATGAGGGGAAAGGAGAGGAGAGGAAATGAAATGGGAAAGGAAGGTCTGACGATAGGTGAAGGAAAAGGAAGGGAAAGATGGATAACATATCAAACCGATGCAAATCTGCCCCCCACTACCACCACTGTAATCACTTTAGTATGTGCAACCACACACACACCCACCCACACACACCCACACACACCTACACGCACACCTACACACAGACAGGAATGTACACACCGTAAATCCTTTTTGCCAATGCTTATTAAGCGTATGAGGAAATCTACTGTAGGCATGTGGTGATTCACTCGCAGATTATCCCATGATATGATTGTTTGGTCTTCAGTCCTCCGGAAGTCTGAGATAGGCGATGGTGTGAGTGTATGTGTGCACGGTGGGGAATGAGACTAGGGTATCAAAAAAATAAAGAGATAAAAGAGACAGAGAAATTAATTTCCTTATTTTTGGAGTTGAACACAGATAGATAAAATTGCACTTAAGAGAAATTTTGAAAACTGGTTAACACTTGTCAGCAGAACAGTAGATGTTCACAGGTCTATGTTTTTCTTCTTCCAAGGACGTGTTGCAGCAGCTGACCAGATTTTGATCAGTAGATAGCTTGCAGTCAGTTCTGTTTGATTTCTTTATCTTGTTAAGGGTTTACATGCCAATCCAGCATACTCTAGGCATAACGCAAGGAAAACCACAAAAGACAGGTACCAGTACTTTAAGAAACAACATACATATGGAGTTTCTCACTCCCTTGAGTAAGGACAGGCTACAGCTTTAATGATGCATGAATGGATGTTGTGGGGTGACGGAGCTTTAAATCCTGGACAAAAACATGATGAGTGGGTGAAAGAAAATATTGTTACCTTACTGAGATTTTCTTAATAAAGCAGGTCTTAGAGAGTTAACTGTTGCCTGGGGAAATCTTATTATGGTAAGTGTATATATTATGAAAAAACTTCATACTGAAAATGAGGTCTTAGTAATTATAAGGGGAATAATTGTCTGCTGTTTTTAATAGCTTTGGGCCAATATTTACTGATTATTCAGTAGAAGAGTGAAGAGGCCATGATTGGCCTCTAGAGGCAGGATTATACGAAAAAAAAGTCACGCAGCGGCTCTATGTTTCTGTAACCCTCTCTTTAGTGCGCTTGACTGTCTCTGAATTTATGAGAGAGTAATGACCAATTGAATTTCTTATCAACGTTGCACTTAGGGAACTGTGAAAATGATTTGAAATGAACACACTGTTTGTACCGGGTGTTTATATTTTCATATAGCCAGACCACAGGGACAGAGCTGCAGTGGAAAAGCAGACATTTTGTGATGACATGGTTTTAGTGGGGAATTTGTGACTATGGTTATATGGCGGCTAGTTCTAGACAGGAGGAATGTCAGGTAATATAATGTAGTTAAGGAAAGGAAGTTGAAACCAGGACCGTGTGAGACTGATGTGCTGATGAGTTACATCAATTCACATTGCTCCCTCATCAGTTCCATCATTGCAGCAGCCTCCGCTTCAGCTGATGCCAGCGGTAATATTTGTCGCAGTGCCAGCACAGACTTAAATTGAAGAAAATGTAGAAAGTTTATGGGAAATTTTCCAATTTCATGGTGAAGTAAAATGGTGCTAGATAATGACACTTACTCACCAAGACACCTGTCCTGTTTGCCACAGGTTCTCCTCACACAACTTCATGTCTAGCTGTGCCTTGTTATTTCTTTTTACCCTTGGCTGTTGCTGATCAAGGATACAGTTCATTTGCATAATTAAAGTCCCCCCCACTGGAGAAAATAAAGTTTTTTACTTTGCTAACATGTCCACATTGTGTTGTTTTTAAGCTTGTTTTTAAATATCTGAACTAAGCATTCGGCTAGCTGAGTATTTCGCCTTGAGACTGCAGTGTAACAATAACAGTCTCTAAAACACAGATTTAGACTTACTGGGTTTCATATGTAACAAACCTAAGGAACAAACCCTGTCATCTTGTGGCGTGGGGCTTTTTGTATCATTGTTCTCCTTCAGAATAAGTTTCTGTGTCTAACATGTATGGCTGAAATGCAGGAGTTCCTCATTATATTGCGGGTCCCTTTTCACAGTCTCACTGTATTGCGTATTTTTAATTTGTATATAAAATACATAGTGTACAGCTGATCAGTAGACGCACGTATAAAAAATGCAGCTACGGCTGCTTTCGCCTGAGCTAGATGGTCGCTGACTGATTGGTGGTGATCGAAGCCAGCCAGAACCTTTGGTCCCACACGGTGAGTGTTTACTGGAAATAACCGTCAGAGAACCGGTGACAGTCTGTAGGATTACCCGTAACATCATCATCAGTTTCCCCGTAGGCAGCCGGACATCCTCGGTGTCGACGTGTTTAAAATACGGCAAAGTTTTTACAAAGTGGGCGTTTCACGTGGATCGCTGCATCGCTAGTTCCATTATCAGACACGGCTGTAGAAGCTTCTCTTCATGGATAGGTTTAAAAGTGTAAAAAGTGTTTAAAGAGCATAGCAAGTGTTTATAAGAGTGTGGGGAAAGTTAACAGTATGGGGAGGGTTGATAAAGTCTTTAAATATAGATGAATAATAAAATAAATATAGTGTTGCTCCTTCACAGATTTCGTCTATCGCGGGGGGGTTTCTGGAATGTAACCCCCGCGATAGTCGAGGGATTAATGTACTCCAATACTACAAATTGCCACTGTGTAGAGCAGAATAGTTTCAGTGTTTGAGCAGTCATAGGGGAGCTGGTTGTGCTTGAGGTGCTGTGAGTTGAGAGGGGTGGGAGTTGAGAGAGGAAAGACCTTACGGATGAAAAAAATAGTAGAGAGTTACATCAAAGCCATTTTAAAGCAGGAAGAGATGATTTTAGTGGAAAGGAAACCATCTACTTTAATTTGTTAATGATGAATCAATAATTGATTAATTACCATTAACAGGCTGACAGATCATAAATATATTAAAGAATAAGCAGGAGACAAGGGACATGCATGTCAGAAAAAATATTTTGTTTACTGTAATGCCTGGTTGTGCCCTCAGATAGAGCCACTTATTGTTATTGTGATGAATGACTGCAGTTCATTTGCTGTGTGAAATACTGTGGCAACCCGAAGAGGCGGTCATGTTGCACTACAAAGGACCATGGGGATGTTAATATTCAAATCCAAACTGTTAAATGGGCTGTTTTTTGATTGCTATTTCACTTGTGTTCGAAATTGGATTGTTGTATCAGGGCGAGGCGGTCTTTGGTGTTTGTTTAGCTCAGACCATTGTATTGGTGTAGCTAGCAACAGGCCTCCATGACAGAGCCTTCTGTAGCGATGAATGACTTTTGGCCAGTGCTCTTGTGAAGAAACCAAGCCAAAGTTTAACAGGACAGCAATACTGTAGCTCTGTGGCTAATGAAAATTAGCCGAATTTGCAGCAAAACATTAAGCTCCCCTTGGTAAAAACGGACCCATACAGAAACTACCACTATAATTCATTCACTTATATGACTACTTGATTATTCATTGACAACATGGCTGACTATTGGTCAAGACTGTTAAAAATCTGCATGCCTACTTTCAGTTACATAACTTCAATACATGGAAATAATGTGTTTTCAAGGTTGTGTAAATGACTGAAGAGAGATTTTAAATGACTGTGCAATCATTTGAATGATATCTGACCTTTAAATTCCAAATTTTCTGCTGTCAGGTAGGCACAGAAAAGCCTGTCAAATAGTTTTCAGTGCAAAAAAAAATCCTAGAAACTCATCAGATTTTTATTCTCTGTCTCTTGGTATCTACACCCGCATATTTGTCTGCATGCTTTCCTGTCTCCTGGTATATCTACCTCAGTCTCCTTTGTATTCTTCACCAACTTTTTCTACCTGGGCAGCTTTGCTTCAGACTGAGCTTGAGACTGATGTTATCCTTCCCCAGTGAGGAACTAGACATCATCCATGAAGAAAAAATCATATGGATCACCATAACTCAGATATTTTATTTTAATTTTATCCTTGCTATAGCAATAGTATCAAGACATGATGTTCTGGCCTGATTTGGTGGCATATTTATTTCTGTAGGTACCATTCTGTCCATATATAAATTGTGTGATTCACCTTATTTAATCTTTTTTTCGTTCTGTAATCCTTGACCAATCTATCTGCCCCTGAAGTGCGTCTCTCCTGCCTCAAGGTTTTGGCTCACATCGTTCCTCTCCTCTGTCTTTGGGCCAGTTGCTCCTATTCACAGAGCCATGCGTAACACAAGGACACAACCTTGGTGTCAGATACCACTGCTCTCTCACTTGCATTCCTTTGCCACTGATCCCTCAGTAATTCTGAGCTGCCACCTTAACAGTGTTATGTTTACAACTGGGTCACAGGCAATTAGGCCTCCCTCTTATCTCTCCTTCACATCCCTGCTTCTGTCAATCCATTTATCCATCCATCAATCCATCCATCCACTACATAGCAAAGATTAACCCAAGGACTGACAACCCACGTCATTTCCCTATTCCTCCCCCCGTCCATCCATCACTCTCCTTCTGTACTCATCCATCTCCATCCATCTCTCTGACTTAAACAAAAACATTAGCTTGAGGGCTCAGACATGGCTGTTTCTTGTTTTTTTTCTTTTCTTCCCTCCCTATATCCATCCTACTGTTATCCTGCTATTTTTCATAGCAACTTAAAGCAGGCCTTACAGCTAAACCTTTATCTCCCATCTACCCAGCTATTCTTTTTCTCTCTCTCTCTCTCTCAGTGTTGTATTAAAAACATGACACCCCATACAAAGGGAGATCTAACAGTAATCTCCCTGACTCAATGCCATCAGTGAACACGTGGTCCAAATGAGTACTAAAGAATGAAAAGTAATTTGCAGAATAGAGAAATTCATGACTCACAACTGTTGATAAAAATTGTAAACAAACAAAACAGAGATGTATAGCTGCTGTCTTTCTTCCAGAATCAACAGATTTAGAACTCAGCAGTACACTCAAACATGGTTCAAACAGGACTGTTCCTGTTAAAATGCAGATGGGGGCATCTCAAACTTCACTGCAGCACAGTGGCAGAGCAAATCAAAAGGGTAGAGATTGGTGTAAGGGGGCCAGCATCAGAGGTTTATACTGTTGATTTCTTCAACACTCCTCGGTGTGTTTTACATTTCAGGAACATGGTTTATACAGACAATTTTGCTTCCAGAAATAGGCACGGACCAGAATGAAATTTTTTTCTGTAGTGCCCACACAACAGCCCTGCTATTCTCTCATCCTGCTTTTTTTTCTTTCCATAAGATTCTGGTAGCTGTTTCCAACTCCAGAATTCTTTGAATAATAATAATAATACAGAACCTTAGTACAGCACATGCAGCCAGCAACAGCAGCATCTTAAAACTCTACGTGCTTGTGCTCAGTTTCCTTATGTCACTGCACAGAATCCGTCTTGGCTGAGACATGAGACAGGATTGACAGTGGCGCATCAGGGGAATAAAACTTCTCCTAGCTTGTCTCAACAAACAGAGAAGCAGACGAGTGGCTGCCGGGCTAGTGTTTAGTGTTACCCATACTGTTTACACAACGGATGTTTTTGTTTGGCACCACAGTAAATTTCCCAGTGGGGTTTGTGTGACAGCAGGTAATAGTTAAAAATGCTGTCTCACACTCCTTTGCAATTTCACTTTCGTTTGCTTCACTTATCTGCGTCTCTTATTTCTCACTACCCCATCTCTCTAAAGTTTTTGAGATCTCTTTTCTCTTTACGAAGACAAGCGCAGCGAAAATTCACATGCTATGCCACGCTTTAGCTGATACAAGGAGACTGGAGGCAGTTCGTCAGCTTTAATTAGATTCCAGTGTCCACTGTGCAGTGGTCACCCAGAATATTATGAGTTGGTGGTCGGTGCATGTGTGTTCACGCATGACTGACACAACCCTCCAGCTAAAAACAAATCGGTGTCATCAATCAGGCCACAGAGGAAGCCTGCAAATACTCAAGTATTCATGAGTTCACAAGGGTAAAAGCCGTTATCACAAAGGTTGAAAAAAAATATCTATTTAGTGCTCCTGTCTTATCCACACTTTAGAAGAGGACAGGATAAAAGATAAGACAGAGAATTGAAGCCTTAAAGGAATACCTCAACATTTTTGGAAATATGCTTGTTTTCCACCTGACTGGGAGTGAAATGAGCAGATCGATATCAGTTTAATCTCTTTTAGTTCAGCAGCAAGATTAGTCTATAACAAAACAGGGAGAAATTGCCCATCTTAGTCAAAACAAAAACAATATTTTTTTGCTGCCAATACGCCCAAGCATCAACTGGGATTTGCTTGGATGTTGTGCAGCATGCAAAACCGGCAATTTCATTGTAAAAATCAGGCTGATCAGATGTCTTATTCTCTTTATCCACAAGTATTCATGCATAATTTGTTGGATGCACCTCAGACAGAGCGAGAGAAGCAGCTCCTCTGTGTTTCTACTGTTTGTGCTAAGCTAGGCTGCTCATATCTTAAATGTATGAATTGTGTGCTGAACACAGATAGATGAAATTAATGTCAATCTCTTCATTTAAGTCCACCAAAGAACTGTATTCCGCAAAATGCCAGACAATTTTTTTTAAACGGACACAATTATGGATGACAGACTCAGTCACCATACATCAAACCTTTGCCGTTACATTATCTTTGTATGAAAATGGCTTAGCATTTCCACTAATACAGAGCTGGTATTAGAAAGCAGAGCGTCAAAATATAACACAGAATCTTGTGAAATTTTAAATGGAACACTAAGCTGAAGTGCTCTTGCACACATAGGCCAAAGTAAAGAAAAAATGAATGAAAGCACTTAATAGCAAACAGAAAACACCACAGCTGCATGTAGAAATATCTGTTCTTTTGATGGCTGCTACATGCATTGCAAATTTCCCCACTGTGGGATTAGTAAAGGGTTATCTTACCTTTTCTTATGCTGGTATTTAGTGAGGGTTTTTCAATGATAGACTATTCAGACTTACAATATATTTTGTATCACGCTAACCTTAATCAGGCCTTTTCAAAATAAGTCTTAAAAGTGATCGTAATTGATAGAATGCTGAAGATTAAACATCATAAACATCACATATTGTATCATCTGTTCTCTGAATTTTTTAAATTTGGATGTCCATCAATACCACTAGTACACAAGTTAACAGAGTGTTTACTCTTTATTTAAAATGAGTTATTATTCAATATGGAGTTTCTGTTATTTTACATAATAGCATCAGCATATTCCTCACATACAATGAAAGAGCAACTGCGAGGCGTGGCAAAGAACATCACACACACACACACACAAACACACACACAGCTATCAGGTGAGATGACCGGGGAGGAGAGAAGTGGAGGGGAAAGAATCTGTGAGGCAGGACAAATCAATGACGTCCTCTCTTTCTCCGTCTCCCTGCTCCTCAGTCCTTCCCTCCTGTTCCTTCCTTTCACCCAGGCATCCTTACTGCTTCTCCCCGTCTTCCACTTCCCGCCCCATCCGTCCTTTGCAATCTCCCACCTGGCCTGGAGGTGCAGGAGACATGCTGAATAAAGATTCATGCAAATCTACCCAATAGGATGGAAAACAGGGATCTTTCTACCCTTGGAGATATTTTTCCTTCTATCGCTATCTTTCCACCCTTCACTCTTTGCATGTCTCCACTCAGATTTGCTTTCTCTCTGCCTGTGATTTGTTTATTTTATTTCACTTCCTTTCTGACTTACTGTCTGTCTTATTTTTCTTACTCACATAATGCTCGTCTCCATATCTGCCTTTACATGTGACTCATCTGGTACGTTGTCTCTACGCCCCCTCTCTTTTCTCATCACCCTCTTTATCTCACCCTGTACAACTTTTTTTTTATGTAATTGTAACAATCAGTTCCAGTGTTGTTGCCCCTCATCTAGCCTTCCTAAAACAGAGCTTGCTAACTTACATTTGCCCTTTAAAGCCGTTTTGTTTCATGATCAGAGCACATGTGAGAGGCTGCTGTACACCTACATGCTGTGCATGAAAAATCAGAATTTAATAAACACCTTATTATACCCATTTCCTTGTTAACAACCGTAGCATATTTGATATTATCATAAATCTTGATCTGGCCTTTAGGTCTTACATAGTATCTTTGCTCTGAAAACATAACTGTTCTTATTTTAAAACAGTGGCACACAATGGTACAACCTCACTGTTACACAGTTACATATTTTACCTCAAATACTTCTTACAAATTTGGTTTTACATTGTACCTAGCCATACTTAAATCTGGCCTCTATCAGTCCATCACTGTGTTCCAGACAGAAATACCCAAACAAATACTAGATGGATTGCCAAAACTACTGAAGAAATACTGATGGTGCCCAGAGAAAGATCTACTGTGTCTGTGTGGGCAACGAATGTCTACTCAAAACATTCATGGTGCCCACAGAATTCTACTGCCCCCCTGACCTCACATGTAGAAACACCAGCAGGTTTCCAAATATTACACAACGATATTTCAGCATCTAATAGAAGGATTGGCACTAACATTTCTAAATGATTCTCAGAAAATGTATCCTAATGACTGTAGTGATCCTTTTCCTGTCTTTTCCCCTGAAACCTCCATGAAGTTGACATGTATGATGCTGTAATATTTTGTACAGACATTCATGTCTCTCTCAAAAACAACTCCAGCAGTGCCAATCAGCATATGCAAGCATGTTAATATGGCAACAGAGAAGCTGAACTTGATATACATTTAACAGTGTCTCCACAAAATTACATTCCTATAAACTGCATTCCTTTGTTCATAAAGAAAGGAATTTAATTTTGTTTGGTTAAAAACATATGTTCTCACCTATGATGTTGTAGTCCATGTAAGGGGGTAGAAGGGGAGGATAGGGGCATAGGTCGGAACAGAAAATCGGGGTCTGTATCTCTTGTGGGATTGTTTTACTTAGACTTCAGTTTTGTAGGTTTCCTTTTTGGGCATCAAAACTACATGGTTAGGTTTAGGAAAATATCATGGTTTGGGTTCCAACAAACCCTTTCATGACATATTCAAAAAAAAATTTCCATTTTCTGTGTTACCATGGTGACAAGTCACACCCTAACTAATATATCATTGGTTGACTGAAAAGAATCAACAGTAAAGCAATGACATAAATGGCACATATATGTTGATTTACAACATATTTGTGATGTGTCAGAAACGTAATCAGGCAGGAAAAAACATTCCTCCAAAGCGTAACTGAGAATACATCTAAGTATAGAAACGTAATTTTGTGGAGACATGACTGTAAACATTGTATCTGCATAGCCATTGCTATTGTTATTAATTCTTTTAAGGCATGACAAAGTCAACAATAGTTTGGAACACCAGTTTAGTGAAGACCACTTCACATACAGTATTTCTGACATGTTTGATTTTAAGAACTGATATCTGGAGTAGTTCAGTAAAAAACTGCAATGTGAGCACATGGAAGCAATGTCTGAACTAACACCAGCAACAGGATATTAGTCTGTAAGCCAATAACAGGTGAGTTGTTGAGAAAGAACAAAAAACTATCAATTTCTATCCACACGTCTTAAGATATTGTGTTGTGCCACTGTAAGACCTGGTATTCTGTCCAATAGAAAGTAAATCAATAAATAATAATAATAAATGCAAGCATGCAAAGGCCATAAATTGATTATGCATTTTCATAGTTTGTACAGACACTAAGATTGCTCCCCCACAGACTTTAATGTCAAAGAAAAGCACTTTAAAAATAAAGCTCATATCCTACTGTAACACTAACCAAAAATAATGAAATCAGATTAAAAGTACAAAACAAAACAAAAAACTGCTGTGTACTGTAAACTAAGTGGAGCTAGAACAAGTTAGATTTATCCTTTAGTTCTGGAACAGGTGCTAACTTCACTACTTTTGTTCCCACGAGAAGACAAAACAACAGAAAAGCTTGACTGAGATTCTGTGTCCCGACCCAGAGGTTAACACGTGTCTGTGGAGCACATCTGTCCTCTGTTATATTTCATGAAAAATAAATATAACAGCGTTGTGTGTCACTTCCGCTTAAATTGATGAAAGAAACTCTGTCAGCATTAATTAACTGTGTTTGGAACTCAGTTGAAATGTGAATTGTTTGATAGGAAATCTGCTCTGCATATTTGTGTGTGTGTGTGTGTGTTTATGTGTGTGTGCCATGTAGGGAGCAGAGGAAACCCAGTGTTTCTCTGTGTTACGTACTGATGGTCATGCCGAGTGACATTAATTGTCATGCAAAGCGAAAAGGGGTTAGCTTAACGTTTTCAAACATGCCAGAAGATTTATGCAAATGTGTGTGCGCATGGGCTTGCATGCGTTCCGAAGTGACTGCAGCCATTAAGTGTATTTGAGTTGGTGAGCACATTAAGCCATCACATGAAAAAAAAAAAAGTCTTTCAATCTTTCCAAATATGTAATGGAAGGAAATGTTTTTTCACACGATAACAGGGGCTTCCAAGGTCCAGTGACTCTTTGAAGTCACTTAACATAATTTACCACATATGTCAGATGGGACTGGAGATGATAATTGAAGGTGACCTCAATTTAAGAACACTGCTTTTTACGGGTCATTGATTCCTGTAAAGAGGGAGAATATTTCTGTCTCTCTTCCAAAAGATGGAGAATATGTGCTGATGTGCGAGAAGGAGGAGGGCACGAGCATATGTGAGAGAGTGTAATGATTGTGACTCGATTGCGACCTGTGCTGCTGTTTCCATCTCGTGTATGGAATCTATAAGGATTAGGTCATCTATCTCCTTTCTAGCTGTCTCCCGTGCTCTTCTGCTTGTTTCATTTTACCTTGACATCTACCCCATCCCCTCCCTTATCTCCTCAGTTAGCCGCAAACCGTTTTATACTGCGCTGGTTCCAAAGCATTTGATGCCGTTTTCCCTCTGTGAAGTCATTTAAGATGTCGCAGATAGCTAACGAAGCAATTACACATGGCAGACTTGTCGCCTCTATGTAAGAGATCAGTGGAGCTTGGCATGCCCGTAGATGTATAGAGAGAGAGAGAGATATAGGCTCCCGTGTATAGCCACTGAAGGTAATGGAGTAGAAAGCCAATTCTACCACAGAGTAGCAGTAATAATTATGACTGATCTCAGCTGTCTGCTATTATCATTATCACTAGACAACTGTATGCATATGTGTGAAGTATGATGGGGATAAATGTCATGACAAGAGATTGGGGATTGACAAAGGTGAATGCAGATTGGGGAGAGGTGGGAGATTCATTAAAGCTAGGCAGGACAGAGGGAGGGAAAAGATCAGAAAACATCAAGAGGGAAGGGAGTTGTACAGGAAGAAAGAGTTCCTCAGAAGAATAACTTAATTAAGGTGAGATAGGAAAACATAAAAAAGCTTGACTGTGCACCTGTCATTAATGAGACTTTCAGCAGGGATAAGAAGACTCAAAGAGGAGACGGAACAGTGAAGGGGTAGAGGAAAGAAAGCTCAGGTTAAGTATTCTCAATAGAATGTAGCGCTAATACCATAATTAGGGGAGTATGCTTATACTGTTCATGGTGTGATCAGACACACTGGCTTTGTATCTCAGTGTCCCAGTCGTTGCAATGCAATTTGGCTCTTTGGGCCCTGTTGTCCATAATTTAGAATTCTTCTGTGTAGAATGGTGCTCGGATACAAGAAAAATACATTTGACTCCATATGTTATGAACATTAATGTACAACGTCTGTGTATGGGGAAGGCAGAGAGAGACACCAAGAGAGAATGAGAGCAATGATTTATAATTTAACCAGAAAAAATAACCAGTGTTAATTTCATATGGTTCAAGAGTTTGACATGTTTTTTTTTCTTTTCTAGGAAAAGGTCAATGCTGGGTGAAACCTCAGAGTCTACAACTGGCAAAACACACAATTACCACAGAACAAAGGCTAAATAATTGAACAAAGGTTCATATAGGGAATTCAAAGGATCAAATATTCAGCAGTGAGGGTTCTGTCCTGTGACCCTGGGGAATGTTAAATACGGGTGCATGTCAAAATGGTGCAGCAGCCAGCGACACGCTTAAATGAAGGAATGTTTCCAAGAGAATCTCTACAAGTAAATGCATGACAAAGATAATCCAGCAGCTGCTCAAATAATGAACAATTTTCTGTTTGACTGAAATATAACTGATCCCCAGTCTGTGAAACTGAGGGACGTTGTTGGCAATCTATAAAAATGAATAAAAACCGTTCCAAGCCCTTTTATTTGCTGGCACTTGTTACTCTGCCATTATTAATGTTTATAAAATGCCAGCTTGAATTGAGAAATATACTCTGGGTCTTTCTGACAGCCTTCCCGATCACTGACTGCTTTAAAAAAAAACCAAAAAAAAAACATCTGCACATGTTGCACTTAATGACAATGCTACTTGCTGGTTCAGTTTACACATGTCCTAATGGGATTATTTGTTTTCCTCTGTCATTCGCCTGCATGTCTTTAACGGAGAACTTCAAATTATTGGGATGGTAATATGCTCCCGAATACTTCCAAGTATATGTGGGTAGGAAGCAGCATGGCCATACTGGACTGCAATATTGGATGCATTGTACTAGGTAGCCATCTATACTGCAAAGTATTGGTGATTTTCAATTCGCACAAGAATTTTGAATAATTGAATCATATACTGCCATCACAGAAGAGAAGGAATTGTCACTCAAGTCATTGCTAAAATGAAAACCGCAGGGTTACTTTTCATTTTCACTAATCTACATTGAGGCATATTTTCACCTTTAACCTATGTTCACAATGCAGAGACGATAGGAGGAATCATTTTCTGTCTGTCTCCATCGCAGCAGGATTGAATTGATATTGTACTTAAAGTCAACCTTTCTGCCACAAACTCACAGCTACATTTGGGAATCATGGATAATGGAATGCTTAGACAGCGAGAGAAGCTCACCATTATTTTTTGCTGCTGTCCCAGGGTTTTCATTTCTTATTAGCTTTTCCACTGCGCACACACACACACACGCACACGCACACACACACACAGATTCAGACAGGACTTTTCTCTGGCTTTTCTTCTCAGTGGTGGGGTGGTTAGAGGCCAGCTATTTTCAGTAACCCTTTTCTCCAGGATGACATACATCTGCCATGCCTTTATAGCTAGAGATGATGCTCAGTGTGAACACCATTTAAGAGGGCCCCCACGTGATGTGCAACGGCTCGATTCAGCTACCAGAGAACGCTACTACGCAAGCACTGAGAGGAATATCAGCCCCTCTTTAGTCATTTTATGCCATGTGTGAATTTAATTGAATCCCAATGACAGACCAACAAATGTTCAGAGTATTAAGGGAGACTGTGGCAGGAATACTGTATAACAAGTGCTTTAATTCCCTCAGAAGTAATTATGCTCTCTGATTAGGGAATTGTGCGTTAATGTAATTATGCTGTGCTTTAAAGATTAATTTTGTCTGTGATGGCATGCTGTGTTATGTCGGTGTCTCACCGCATTATCCATAATCACAGCCCACTGTTATCTGTAAAAAGATCCCTCTGGTGTGGAGGACAGACACGCTGTGAATGTGTGTTTGAGGGGGTCTTATTTCCATGCACTGCTATTCATGTAAGTGTGTGGTACACGAGCGAATGTGCTGAACCTGTGTGCACAGATGTCTTTCTATCCAACAGAAATGTATGAGGATAAGGCACTGCAAGTGTGATATGTCTTTCTAGTCCTAACCCATATCAACTGTTTTCATGTCAACATGCATAATCAACCAAAACCGAGACATTCATATCGGCAAAGCCTTTTTCTATCAGGGTGCAGAAGGAATGTTAAGAAGCCTGAACTGTGAGAACAAAGGCTGTCTTTTTTCAGACATATACTGACATATTTCAGTAGGTATGCTTAGGAGTGTCATGTTCTGTTTAAACATAATGACAAAAACATACATAATATTATCATATATTATTATTACAAGGATCTACATACCAGATTTGAGTTTATGGCATCATTCACTGAATATACAGTATTTTCACAGAAACAGACACATACACAAACAGCTACTAAAACACACACACACACACAACCAAACAGTGCAATTAATATGTGTACGTGGCTGTGAGGGGAAGGGCTGTCTTTCATGAAGCCTGTTAAAATTCATTATGCGTGTATCATTACCAAATACCACTTGAAAATGCTCCTAATTAATCCAATTAACACCAGGCTTTTTTGACGGGGAGGTGAGTTACTGGGCTGATGCTGTATCTAACTGGTGCACGGAAAGACATAAGAAGAAAAATGAAAAGGCAACCCGGCGCATGAACACAAAGAACGTAAAGAAGCATTAACCGCTTCTTTCGCATTTGTTCTGCTAGAATTATTGATGGTTTAGAAGAAAGAAAAACAAAACAAAAAGCAATCTGACACAGAAGAATTTAGAAGTTAATAAAGAAAAGTAGCACCACTGTACTCTGCTATGCGAGGGTGACGGGCACAAGGAAGGAAATGCCTGAATAAATATAGGGTGAAATAATGTAGAGAGCAGGTGCAGTGGAATTCCCTGGTAAATCCAGGAATTATGCAAATCCCTTTCATGTTTTTGAGCAGAAATGATTCCCCCTTCACCTACAATAGTGCACTCTCGTTTTAACTACTTACCCTGCTGACTCCACGTCCCCTGTCTTCTCCGTAGTTGGTTCCCAGGATTTCAAAGAAGATATTGGGGTTCGTGCCATTGTCAGTGAACTCCAGGAAACTGGTGAGCCCACTTACTCCAAACTGCAAGGATAAAAAGAAATGTTCTAATATTATTGCTGGTTCATTTTAGTATTAATGTTCTTTGGCAAAATTATCAGTAATTGCCATCCTGATACTCATCACTCTAATTACGGCAGTTTTCATCAGCAGCTTAATGTGTCTTTGGCTTTAGTACAAAACACCTCATCAACAATCACCCTGTAAAATTTGGACAATTAATCCCTCAATTTGATCAAGCTTTCATGGGATGCAAAGGAACAAGTCCAATCAAGACCCACAGGATCTGCAGCCAACATCGTGGTGCCAAAGACCAGAAGACACCCCCAGATGTCCTATGTTCATACACCAAGGGGTCAGAGCTAGTTTGGCAGCACAAAGGGGACCTACGAAAAATTAAGCAAGCTTTTATTTCCTGCATATTTCCCATTTCAGATACATTTTTTTGATAAATTAAAGTGAGTACTGCTCTATTTTCTGAAACACACTTACATATGGGTGTATGTGTGTGTCTTAAATATGCATTATTCTTTAATCTGTACAGAAATAAGAAGGGGACAATGGTTGCATTAGTGTCTCTTTTATGAGTAACCGTATACATGATATAGTTCATAAACGGCTTTAATGCACTTTTGGTTTATTAATCTACACTGACACACAATTATACTGTTACGATATTTAATTATTTTATCCCCCTGGGATGACCAGGGCCACACGCACACAAACACACACACAAACACGCACACTCACACACACATACATAGACACACACACACTCAATAAAGCACATGTTCATTTGCTTCCTTGCAAGCTAGGCAAGGGCGAAACCCACTCAGATACTGTTCACTGCCTTTGATAATTATTTTGTTAATTAATGCTGGCAGCTCAATATTGGAAAAATACGAAAAAAAAATATTTTTATTTTAATTGCACCTAATGTAAGAACATGCCATTAGGCCTAAGAAAATGAATGAAAGGCTAAGAAATAAATAGGAAGACTCAAGGTGTTTCTTGATGTCTAAAAGCTGCTTAAAAGTAAGATGAAAGTGAACGAGTCTGCGTTTTATAACAACAGCTACATTAAATCTAGGAACTTGGACTTTGAAAGAGCCCTGTGGGCCCTGGCTCAGGATATTGAGCTGCATCACAGGCCTAACTTATGCCTTAAAAGTGATCAATAACATTTTTAAATGAATTCTAAACCTAAACTGCTTGAGTCACTGCGACTCAAAGGAGGATATATAGCAAGCAATGATACACAGCCTACTAAAAGCACAGCACAAACAACCCACACTTCAGGCTTTGGGGATCAGTATAACAGCAGTTTCACCTGCTGCACCTTATTCCCTGCTCTGAATTTGTCAATGACACCAAACAACAACATCAATAGAGCTCCTCATCAACAGCTGCAAATTAGTATTTATCATTACCATAATGGCCCCACATACCAAAACACTGATTAAGCACACAGGCACACACAGTAAGTAAAGAACACTGCTGATACAGTGTAAAATGGAACTGATGCCAGGCTGTTGAACTATTCTATTACTGCTTAGGGCTCTTTAACACAGTTATGTTGAGACAGTCATCGAGGTTGGGTTAACAGACGGGGCTGGCTGATGAAAGTGTTGCCAACCCCCAGCCTGATCTCAAGGTGAAGTGCAGAGATAGATATGAAAGCCATTTCGCCGCATTTATTTATTGTCTGACACTAATCCTAAATTAGCATTTCACTTGGCTTCATCATTCAGTCAAACTGCCATCCCTGGAGTAGTTTTTTATTGATATCAAAACAGAGGGCATTGATCCAATTGGATTTAACAGTGATGAAAGTGTTGCCAAACCCTAGTCTGAACTCAAGGTGAAATGCAGAGATTCCTGAAATTATAGCTAAAGGATAAAATCCTCTATCTACCAAAAGTCAACTGTTCAGGAACTGAAGAAAACTTGCTGATTGATGCATGTATTTTTTAAAGGTATGCAGTCGCTTTGAATGCATGATCACTTGGGTCGTGAAGTCTGCTAAGCTTAGAACTTGGAAACTTTCAGTCAAAGTAATGAACAAAAATTGGATTTCCATGTGAGAGGAACAATACAGAAATGGTGGGCTTATTTAGAGCCTCCTCCATGTCATTCTTCATCCCTGGAGGGGATTTCAGTTATACCAAGTGATGCCACTGTATAAATGAATTTAGCAGTGACTGCATCTTACTTTTTCAACTAGTGTGTTTCAGCCAAGCAACAATAGTGCCTGGCCTCCAAAATTTCCTGTAATGAGCACAATGTCTTGAAATGCAAATACATGCTCCCTAAATGTAAAGTGCAAGAAATATGTTCTCCCACTGCTAAAAGATACACGAGACACATCTATAAATAGGAAGAAATTGGAAATTCTACTTGTGTGCTGTAGTTGGTGCAACAATGGGCATATGCTTCTACTTTCAACTGTAGTAATCAAGCCTCAGCTCCAAACTCTCGCAAAAATATTTTCTGGTTTGAGCCATTTTTGGCAGATATACATATATATATATATATATATATAGAGAGAGAGAGAGAGAGAGAGAATACTTAAGAATAACTGCAGGATTATATTTTCCTTTTTTAAAGGCCTTTTTTCCATCTGGCATGTCGACACCTTCAAGCATCCTACTGAGGAAAGACCACAGCATCACTTGACTTTGTGTCATTGAGATATTAATATTTTGAAGATAAATCAGGTACACCAAGATTTCAATGCCAATTTCATAGCACAAAACTCATGGTATCAACTGCTCAAACCTTTGTTATACAAGCTTCTTTAAGTTTTAAAATGGCTCGTTATCATAGACTTCTGTACAACATAGTAATTGTTCTGACCTATGTTAATGCCGTGTTCACGGTCACAACATAAAAGGAATTTTATTGTTGGTTTTTGTCTGTCCTTTTGGAAGGATTTACTGACCATCCAGGAGCAACTTAATGGTTTTTAAATGTCTTAATGGTCTTGGGCCTTCTTATCATACAGAACTGCCTTTACCGTACAAACCTTTGCGGTCCCTGCGCTCCTCCAGCAGTGGTCTCCTAGTTGTTCCCAAAGTCAGGACACATTCTCATGGCGAGGCCTCCTTCTATTATTATGGCCCTCATCTCTGGAACAGCCTGCTGGAGGACCTCGGGGCCGCAGAGAACGTTCATGTTTTTAAGAGCAGGCTCAAGACCCACCTTTTTAGTCTAGCTTTTAACTGATATTTATTTATTTTATCTGTATTTCTTTCAGCACTTTATGTTTACTTATATTTAACCATGATTTTATTGTTTTCACCCTGCGGCTTGGCTTCATTTTAAAGTTCTATATATTTTTACATTTTCTTTTTACCATTCTTAGATTCTGCCAGTGTTTCTTCTGAGGGAGCCCTCTGTGTCGGGAGCGGTAGTCGGCTGTGGCTGCCTGGGTGCCGTCCTGTGGTGCCTGGGAGGAGGTTGGGTGTCTCTGCCCCGCCTCCTCTCAGCACCCAGTATCGGTGCCCCTGGTGGCCATGGCCGATCTGCTGCTCTCGGTGCAGACGGCTCCTCTGGTGTGTGTGGGGTGGGGTATGAGTGTAATCTTGTGTTTGTATGTGCGGGGGGTGGGGGAAGGGTGGGAATGATTTTAATATGTAAAGCACTTCGAGTTACATTTTGTATGAAAAAGCACTTTATAAATAAAGGTTGATTTGATTTGATTTGATTTGAACTAGGCTTTGCCTCAGTGACTGAACACAGCTCTCCAAAATCCTGACCACAGCTGTACAGTTAACACTATCCTATCTGCACCTGTTGCAAACATTACAATGTACAAAAGTGTTAACATCTGACATATTTAGTTTTTTTTTGTCTCCAGTGGGTGACAAAGGTGGGCATCCAAACAGGTTGATATGCACGTCTTTCCTTTCTATTTTGTAATGTTTATGTATTTTGAGAGGGACAGGTCTGCTGATCTACTACAGGATTTAAGAGGGATTGTATTTTGAGCGGCCACCCTCTCATAGTTAAAACATTTGGAGACTGCGGAAAAACTGATCCAGTGACATTTTACTAAACCGGGTTTGGATCTAACTGGTTGTGAATGGTTCTGAGGCTCCCTGTGCAGCCTCAGTGCTGTTGCTTTGACTACAGCTTTTTGTCTCTGCCTCCTGCTGCTGCCGCCTGCTTTCGTCAGCCTTCCAGGTGAGGCACAGTTTGAATGGGCCTACTGCTGCCTTTGTTCTTGCAATCCTGCTTGCTGCCAATCCCTGTATTTGTTCAATTATATTGTATCTGCCTAGAAATGTGTTTCTGACCAACTGCCATCTTGTGCCTGTCAATCTGGGAGCCATTGGTACACTTCGCCACTGTTCACTTCCTGCAGTTACTGTAACACCTATATTCTGCTTCTATGTTGCTCAATTGAGTAATTCGTTTAATGAGAAAGTGAAATGTGCTTAAGTAGGCAGAAATATATACTCTTCAAGGTAAGGCTGTCTGACACTATATAAGAGGTGCTCCAGAACTCAGGAAGCCTGCTTTGTGGAACAACCTCCTGCTTACCTTTGTACCTGCATGAGCGTGCGCGCAGGTGGAGCAGCCAAGTGCACTATATGCTTACAAACTTCTTGCAAAGACTTGAGAAAAAAGATGTGCACACTTCTCCTGCATTTTCATACCTTTTTGACAGTATCCAGCATGCTCTTGCCTCCCTGCCACGGTTTGGAGTTCTTCCTGATGCAGCTTAGACTGGCCATGCTGTGCCATTTCCTGTCCTCCAGCTTTCTGTGGAAGGTGTTAGCCAGCAGCAACACAGTATCATAGATATAGCGGTTTGTGATCTACAAAGAAAGGAAGATGGAAAAAACAGTCAGTGACAGAAGAAGTGCCCTGTGAGGGACATGAGTTGTGTGAGACAACTTGTAACAGAAATGGCACTATTATGAGGAGAAAATGACCAATTTCATGCTTTCATGTGTTTCAGTTTGGGAAACTGTTACTCGGTGTTTCAGTCACTCTAGCTGTTTTTCCGTTGGTTATGAAACTGGGAAAGATAGACCAATACCGAACAGCAGATATTAGACGTAAGTGGGAGAAATAGGCCAAACCTTTTCATGCTGAAATGCTATTAAAGTTAAATGCTTTACTTGCAGACAAATCCATCGGCTTCTTTGATCAAAAAAGAAGAAAAAAATTTTTGTAGCTTTTCTTTCCCTTCTCCGTATTGCCATCCCTCTGTGAAACAGTGTGCTTTCTGCCCTGCAGAGCATTATAGTGGTGATTTCAGCTCAAACAAGGCTTGCTTTTGGCTCAAATTGTACATATACACAGTCACACCACAAGACACACACTTACACAGAAGAAAAGCTGTAAAGATGACATTAATTAAAATGTAATGATAGGTCCTTGGCACCACAGAATAAGAAAAAGAGGGAGAAGAGAGGGAAGAAGAGGTGTTTATTCAGTCTGTGATCGATCGCTGTGTGATCTACCAAGCCCCTTTGTCTCCATGTTAATGAGAATAGAGTAAATAAATTGACTACAACATCCCCCTTCCTCTACACACACACACACACACAAACACAAACACACAGGCAGGAGATGTGTATCCACTCACACAAACTTACAAAAGAACACAATGACTTCACAGAAACAAAAGCTATTCATTTAGTAACAATGCATTTTATACATCAACTTTTTTTATACATATATTTCACTATATATGTACTCACACACATGCACACACACACACACACACACACACACATGCACACACGCAGACACACCTACACACACACACACCTACACACATGCAATGTGAATAAGCTGCACTTTTCTTCTTATATAGCTGGTTAATGGCAGTCAATCTGCATATTTGCCACTGAGTTGCTTCAATCCAATTCAGCTCAAAAACTGATTTACTGAATAATTTTCTGATTAAAAAGTAAAATGCTGAAATTACAAAAGGGTAAAATGGCTGCTTTATAATGTCAAATGAAATATTTCAGCGCATAACATGGAGTACAGCCATTTTAAAAAGTACTAATGGTCACATAACTACAGTGAACAGACACTACGCTGCATACAGATATGCATGCATGTTTACTTGAATAGGGACAAAGAAAAAACTATCCATCCAGATCCAGAGGCATCACTACTACAATGTAAAAGTTTAAATTTAGTCTTTTCTTTCTGCACGGGTCAGTTGTTTAAAAGTTATTCTGGGGGATTCTCATTGTAAATGCTGGAAAGTTTGCATGTCCAGATTATATGTCAGGTATTTGTGTGTGCTGTATTGATATTTAGTAGTTACTAATTTTCCCTAATTAATATGAAGGATTTTAGTCTTAATTTTACATGAGATTACGTATAATTTTTGGGGGGCTTTTTAATGTCTAATGAAGGATATTTATATGTTTATATTTACATGTACACTACCGTTCAAAAGTTTGGGGTCACCCAGACAATTTTATGTTTTCCATGAAAAGTCACACTTTTATTTACCACCATGAGTTGTAAAATGAATAGAAAATATAGTCAAGATATTGACAAGGTTAGAAATAATGATTTGTATTTGAAATAATAATTTTTTCCTTCAAACTTTGCTTTCGTCAAAGAATCCTCTATTTGAAGCAATTACAGCATTGCAGACCTTTGGCATTAACTGTTAATTTGTTGAGGTAATCAGGAGAAATTTCACCCCACGCCTCTAGAAGCCCCTCCCACAAGCTGGATTGGCTGGATGGGCACTTCTTAAGTACCATACGGTCAAGCTGCTCCCACAACAGCTCAATGGGGTTTAGATCAGGTGACTGTGTTTGCCACTCCTTTACAGATAGAATACAAGCTGCCTGCTTCTTCTCTAAATAGTTCTTGCACAATTTGGAGGTGTGGTTTGGGTCATTGTCCTGTTGTAGGATGAAGTTGGCTCCAATCAAGCACTGTCCACAGGGTATGGCATGGCGTTGCAAAATGGAGTGATAGCCTTCTTTACTCAAAATCCCTTTTACCCACCCAACAAATCTCCCACCTTACCAGCACCAAAGCAACCCCAGACCATCACGTTACCCCACCATGCTTGACAGATGGCATCAGGCACTCTTCCAGCATCTTTTCAGTTGTTCTGCGTCTCACAAATGTTCTTCTGTGTGATCCAAACACACACTCAAACTTCGATTTGTCTGTCCATAACACTTTTTTCCAATCTTCCTCTGTCCAATGTCTGTGTTCTTTTGCACATATTAATCCTTTTCTTTTATTGGCCAGTCTCAGATATGGCTTTTTCTTTGCCACTCTGCCCTGAACCCAGAGTCGCTTCTTCACTGTAGATGTTGACACTGGCGTTTTGTGGGTACTATTTAATGAAGCTGCCAGTTGAGGACCTGTGAGGCATCTATTTCTCCAACTAGAGACTCTAATGTACTTATCTTCTTGCTCAGTTGTGCAGCGGGGCCTCCCACTTCTCTTTCTACTCTGGTTAGAGCCTGTTTGTGCTGTTCTCTGAAGGGAGTAGTACACACCGTTGTAGGAAATCTTAAGTTTCTTGGCAATTTCTCGCATGGAATAGCCTTCATTTGTAAGAACAAGCATAGACTGTCGAGTTTCACATGAAAGTTCTCTTTTTCTGGCCATTTTGAGCGTTTAATCGACCCCACAAATGTGATGCTCCAGATACTCAACCTGCTCAAAGGAAGGTCAGTTTTACAGCTTTTCTAACTAGCTAAACTGTTTTCAGTTGTGCTAATATGATTGCACAAGGGTTTTCTAATCATCCATTAGCCTTCTGACGCAATGAGCAAACACATTGTACCGTTAGAACACTGGAGTGATAGTTGCTGGAAATGGGCCTCTATACACCTATGTAGATATTGCACCAGAAACCAGACATTTGCAGCTAGAATAGTCATTTACCACATTATCAATGTATAGAGTGTATTTCTGATTAGTTTAAAGTTATCTTCATTGAAAAAAACAGTGCTTTTCTTGACCCCAAACTTCTGAACAGAAGTGTATAACAGTTTTATTTATTAAATTTAAAAAAAAGAAGTTAGGCTAAATTTTTGCAAATGTATTTTAACACCCTTTTTAGGTGATAAAAATGAAAATCTTTTAAAAAAAATTATGTTATTTAAAGTTACAGGGTTTGAATGCTATTTTAAATTACACATGCAAATCCTTTTTTTTTTGTAATTTTGCTGTTGAAAATACGATAATAGCTGTAAATATGATGAAAAAAAACTCAATTAAATTCTATTTTTAACAGTGTATCCTGTCAGTGACAACAAATAAAATAAAAATTTTGTTTTGTCAGTTGACTTTGTTTTCATCAGGTGCATTGAACACATATATTTTACACTCCTTGAGCAACATTTTGTTTGTTCAGTCTATCACTCTTCTCCAAAAAGTTATTCTACAATATAAAGTAAGAAACCAAGAGGGAACAGGACCAAGGTTTTCCACGTCTTAAAATAACATGAGGGATCATACGAAGATGACAAGATATACTTTGTTCCTTGTTACTTATCAAATAGCCTACTGACAGGCAGGACAAAAGAAAGTATCAAATTTATCTTACATCTAACTTCTCTCACTTTCTTTCGAAGCATCTTTGCTCTCACAGTTTCATCTTCAGCCTTTCACTGCTGTCTTTGTCCCTCTGTCGCTGTGTCTATTGCTTTTTCCTCGGAAAATTAAAGTGAAAATCTACTGCTCTGTGGGGAGCTTGGGTTCGGCATTCCAAGCCAGCATTATACGTGAGTGTGTGTGCTTGTGTGGTCAGCCTGAGTTGATGTGCTTCAGTGCAGTGTGAAATTGGGCTTCTGGGCCACTCTCTGACCGCTGAGCTGATCTGCTTCCTCTCTCTCTCTCTCTCTCTCTCTCTCTCTCTCTCTCTCTCTCTCTCCTGTGTGTGTGTGTGTGTGTGTGTGTGTGTGTGTGTGTGTGTGTGTGTGTGTGTCTCTCTGTCTATCCCATTCCTGATTTCCTCTTTCTCTCCCAAATTCAACCACTCACCCACCCCACCCATGCACTGCACACATACACACAGGTCATCAAAATCAACATGTGTACATCGTGTTTCAACCGTGCACGCATAGTGGTTAGTGAGCTCACCCTCTTTGTCAGACACACAAAAACGCATTGCCCTTGACTGAAATGAGTTACTCACACATGCACACAAATGCAGTACATAAACACATGCATCCCCTCAGCACTTACACCACAGTAGAGTGAACACGTGTGACTGGCCTCCATCCAGCAAATAATGAATGTGGTGGAAGGGCTTCTTTCTTGATAATAGATTTTTACACTTGAGAAGCACTTGATTCATGTTAGTATGCACAAGGCAAGTTTTTGGAGTACATTATTTAATGTTTGAGCTCGTTATTGACCTTTTAGGCATTTGTTACATTATTTTATTTCATTATAAAAAACAAATAAACATGAATTATGCAGGGTATAGGCACACACTCTATCTTCTGCCTGTTCAGTGATTATAGCGGATGCAAGCCTAGAACCTCAAAGGGAGATATCCATACAAACATTAGGGCCACATTTCTGTTTTCAGTGTATTTCCAACGTTCATCAAATGTGTTCCTCCAGGGTCTTGTGCATCCACATAAATCAACATAACATTAATTCAATTTTGTATTTTTTTCTTGACACATAAATAAGACTGTGCTCTCTTTTCTCTGCTCTATTTGATGGCAGCTTGATGATTCACGTACACACAAAAAGGAATAATAATTGCATACATATTGCCACCCTGGGGGACAAAAAAAAGAAGACACTATGTAAAGAAAATGTGAAAATGGAAAAATAAACTGTCACTGTGTGCCTCCATGACCGAACCATAAGATAAATTGTGAGGTCTAAGATGAACATACATAAATCTGTGGGTCAAGTACTCTAAAAATGTATTGATGTTCCAGGTAAGAAACCTCACAGACATGTCCAACGACAATGCCAAACCAGATCAGGAGATGTGTTGAAATTTCAAACTAAAATATGAGTATTTAAAGACAGAAAAAAGACAGCCAAAGAGAGCTATTAAATATAAAAGGCTTTAAAGGAGCCGTGTTTTAATAACTCTGTACTTTGTACATGTACTTCAGAATGCATAATGGCTCTGGACTCTGCTTTTTTGTGACTATACTGTAAGTGTCAAAAGTCAAATGCCCTGTAACTGTATTAAAATTAGCCTGCAAAATGAGTGACAACTATACCACATTAAGAGTTTACACACTGTATGCTTGTATGCTGAGAAGCCACTTTACTGGTACTCCTGTACAACTCAGTGCCATGAAGTTTAAAATGTTCAATTTTTGTGGTATGAGGTGGTACAAGGTGGCATTTTACTGGACTACAGTTGCTTTAGAAAATATTCACCCTTTTTGCACTTCGTTGTGCTGTAAATTACATTTTAAATGGCTAAATTTGCAATTTCCCCATCAATCTACACTCAATAACCCTTAATGACATAGTGAAGACACATTTCTACAGAATCCTTGCAAAGTTATTAATAATCAAAAACTGAAAGCGCTCCTTTCCGAAAGTATTCAGAGCCACAATTCAGTACTTTGTAGAAAGCACTATGGCAGCAATTACAGCTTCTTGGGCAAGTATCTACTGGTTTTGCACACATGGATTTGGGAAGTTTATCCCATTCTTCCTGACAGATCCTCTCAAGCTGCATCAGCCTACATGGGAAGCAGCTGTGAATTGCCATCTCCAGGTTTCTCCACAGATGTTCTTTGAGGTTTAAGTCTGGGTTTTGGCTGGGTCACTCAAAGACAGACAGAGACTTGTCCTAAAGCCACCCCAGAGCTGTCTTGGCTGTATGCTTTGTCTCAGACTGTCATGTTGAAAGGTAAAAAGTTACTCTTGACAAAGGTTGCTGTACTCCAAGATCTCTCTGTATTTGATTGCAATAGTCCTGGCTTCAGTTCTGAGCAGTCTCCCTTTCCCTGTCACTAAGAAGCACCTAAAAGGATAATGATGCCACCACCATGTTTCACTTCTTTTTAATCTCATTGGACCAGAGAATCTTTTTTCTTCTTTAAGAGCTGTTTGACAAATGCCGAGAAGACTGTTATTTGCCTTTTAGTCAAAAGTTGAGTTCTTCTGTATAACCCCATAAAGGCCCTGTTAAGTAAATACTGCCGAGGTGGTCTCCTTACGACAGGTTCTCCTTTTCTCCATAGTACTTCTGAAGCTTTGTTAGAATTAATGTTGGGTTCTTGTTCATCTCTGTCACCAAGACTCTATACTTCTTCCATTGCACAGTTATTCTGACCACTGTGCTCCTGGTAACACTCAAAGCCTTAGAAATGGTTTTATACCATTGCCCCTTTTTAATGGAGGTCTACAGAAAGTTAGTTGAAGTTTGTAGCTTAGTTTTTGTCCTGACATGTAGCACAAATTGCAGGGACTTTGCACAACTTTGTGACTTTCTAAACTAAATCCAATCAATTTAATTTTCCATGTGAACACCAGTCATGTTCTAGACACATCTCTAGGATTAATTAAGTAAAAAAGATGCTATTAACCACAATTTGGAGTTGCCAAAAAGGGGTCTGCATAATTCTGTGAATGACAAATTTTTGGTTCTTAATGATTTCGCAAAGAGTGTAGCCATATGAATACTTTCTGAATATATATACATATAAATGAATAAACAAATATTGCAATACATTATAAAAGCAATCAGAACATTTTTTTTGATTGCATTACATTGCTTAAGAGTACCCGCTTGCACTGATTCGCTTTGTGTTTGGAGCTGTTTCCTTCTAAGTGCAAAGTAGAATAATTATAGAGTGGGTCATCAATTGAATGTGTTTCCAGTGAATGCCCATCTCTCACTCAAAGAAATAATTGAACCTACTTTCATAATGTTTTTGACTTTAGTTTACTTCCTTTTTCCTATCATCACTTCAGTTAATTAAACTGCAAGGGAACAAGATGTCAGATTACAGCTCTGGCTATTTGGCTAGCACTGATGTTACTGACTAAGGCTTTTGGTGACAAGTGAGCAGCTTTTCAGCTGACTATAAGTGTACTGCATCTATAAACATCATTCTTACACCAGTCCTGAAATAAATTACCAGAACATAAATATTTTTGAGTAAATATTCTTTAACATTTTAATCAATCATCTGCTGATTGTTTTGGACTGTAATATTAAGCAACTGTTTAAACTCCTTAACTCAACCACTTCTGTTAGAACTGATTAATTGGTGAAATGATTGAATGATTGTTCCACAAGTCCCTTTAATTTGGTGCTTTTTTTACTTGACTTCTGCAACTGTATGTCTTCCTGAAGAAGACAGGAAGATTATCTACTAAATTTACACATAGCACAGAGAATTATTGGCTGCAGCCAGCTGAAAACTTAAACAGTTTTTCAACATGATATCAGTATCCTTAGTGGATGTGAAAATTATTGACCTGCCTTCAAGATAAAATCACCAAATCAACTTACCTCAAGCTGTTGAGCCTTAGGGTTTTTAGGGTCACAGAGGGAAGTGTTAATCCTGTGGTTGTGTTTGACACAGCGCTGAGTTGTATTCTGGGGCATGGGGAACATCTGGCGCACCAATGTCAGCCGACCAATTGACTTCATGACTAACTCCTGTAAGTCATAGTCTGAGATCTCCTGAGAGGATGTAAAAAAGATAGAAAGGTGGTAGGGATAGGTAAAGAAAAGGTAAGGGTACAGGGGGGTGGGGTGGGGGGTAAATGACAGTGAGTAGCAATATAACAAAGTCATTACTGTTGCAGAAGAGCTACAGCTTACAAGAAAAGGAACATACAAAGAATAGTACTCACACCCACACAAAACAAACAAATAAAAATGGTAGGATACTACTCCATAAAAGTCCAAATTCATTCTCATTAACAAGCATATGAAAGACATACACTGATTGGCGACACCATTAAAACCACTAACACTTGTTGTGTTGTGAATAAAATTTATATACTAGTTACAATGCCACTCGTCAAGGGGTTAGGAATATTGGGCAGTAAGTGCACAGTCAGTTCTTGAACCTGATGTCTTGGAAGCAGGGAAAATGGGAAAGCATAAGGATCTCAGCGACTTTGACAAGGGCCAAATTGTGATGGTTGGGTAACTACATCTCCAAAACAGCAGGTCTTGTGGGGTGTTCCCAGTATGCAGTGGTTAGTACCTACCAAACATGGTCTAGGCAAGGACAACCTGTAAACTGGTGACAGGGTCATGGGTGCTCAATGCTCACCGAAGCACGTAGAGAGCAAAGGTTGGCCCATATGGTCTGAATCCACAAAAAAGCTACCAGAACATATTGCTGAAAACCTCAATGCTGGCCGTGACAGAAAGGTGTCAGAACACACAGTGTGTCACAGCTTGCTGTGTGTCGAAGCTGCGTTGCTGCAGACTGGTCAGAGTGCCCATGCTGTCCCCAGTCCACTGCCAAAAGTGCCTTCAAATGGGCACGAGTGTCAGAACTGAACCATGGAGCAATGAAAGAAGGTCACATGATCGGCTGAATCATGTTCATATATGATGTTCTTATATCATGTGGATGGCCAGGTGCATGTGCTGTTTACTTGGGAGAAAATATGGCAACAGGAGGCACAATGGGAAGAAGGCAAGCAGAGGCAGTGTGGTGATCTGGGCAATGTTCTGCTGGGAAACTTTGGATGCTGGTATTCAAGTGGATGTGAATTTAAAGAGTACTTAAACATGGTTACTGACCCTGTACATCCCTTCATAGCAACGGTATTCCCTTGTAGCAGTGGCCTCTTACAGCAGGATAATGTGGACTGTCAGACTGCAAAAAATTTTCTGGAATGATTTGAGGAACATGACAAAGAGTTCAAATGTTCTCAGTCTGATCAAGCATTTGAACCCTCAAGGACTCAAAGGATCTTCTGGTAATATCTTGGTGATATCTTGCATGAGTGATCTGCACAACAATATGCAGGTGGTTTTATGTTGTGGCCAATCGGTAGTATTTTTAGCAGTTAAGTCCAGATGCTCTACATTCCACATTATTACCACAGTGAGCAGTGAAAACAGTCTACATCATAAGCAAACACTGTAATTAGATATGACAGATAGATGTCAGCATATGGAAGGAAGGAGAGAAGATGTGTATGTGTGTATCTGAGTGTATGCATATGTTTGTTGTGTGCACACGTGTGTTGTCACGTACTCTACATGTCCTTGCAAAACCTTGGGGGAGGAATCATTGCTAATTTTAGCCCTAGGACACAATCTCTCTCTCCCGCTCTTCATCCATGGATCTCCATCCATCCTCTGTGCAGAGGGTCATATGGTGACGAGATGAGAACTGACGTTTATCGTCCCTGGTGGAGGTAACGCTGCCACCAACCAAGACAGCCTTTGCTTTCTTTGTATATGTGTGCAGTGCACTGTCTGTGTTTGTGTGCACTTGGATGTGTCTCGTGTGCACACACCAGTGTGTGTGTGTGTGTTTTTATGAGATCGTTTTTAAACCTTCCAATCATGCAAAGCCCTTTTGATTCCCTTTCATTTGCACACGGCAGCACGCTTGACAGGATGGATAGGACTCTGCTTGCAGACCATGCACATACATAAACAAGCCATCACACACAGTTCATATTAGCAAGGGGCAATATTATACGTAACACACCTCATTGACTAATCTCAATGGATTTTAAGTGAATGTAATTAACGTTCATTAAAACCTGCGCGTCCTCATGGGATGTGATCAATGGTGATTAGTTGTGGCTATATGGACTTTATTGGTATGGCTGGTGTCATCTGTCCTAATTAGTCTGATATATGGCCCTTGTTCTATATTCACAAATATGCATTTGCTGCTAAAAATGAAACTGTTCCTACAGATGATGCACATTGATAGCTAGTGTTAAAGTTCATGCCTCTAGACTTTTCTCTCTCTGCTGTCAAATTTTATTAGATTTTCTTGAAATACTGTAAGTGACTGAGACCTCTGGGTGCACATTTGATTTAAATTATTAATTAAAGTCAAAAATAGAACAAAGGGTATTTATATCTTGAAGAAGATTTTTAAAAATGTATGTATTTAACCTTGTGTGAAAGCCCTGTGCTCTCAAACATCTACTTTCTAAACAGTCCAAGTAAGGAATCTATTTCCTGGGCTTTGGGGCTAAAACGTGGCCAAAATCCCAAACAGTTGCCTACATAAAAACCCTGAAGGGGACTGAATTACAAAGCTAAAAAAGGGAAAAGAAAAAAAAAGATGCAGAACAGAGTGAAAATGCTGAAAATTGCTAAAAAGGCAGATCTGTGGGCCAAAAGAGAATTAAGATTCACAGCGGGCAGTCAAGGGCATGCAAAGAAAATTATCCAGAGTGCTCCACTCAAAGGATCAAACTCAAACAAATATAGATGCACCAGTGCACAGGCATACAAAACACACACACAGACAAACAGAAACTTAACAGGAAAAGATCATTTTGAGTTTGCCCTCTAAGCAGGCATTTGCCCATCTTCTTTTGTCATGTTCTGTTTGCCTCTTTGTCTGTATTTCCCTGGGAACATCATCCAGCAAGACTTCCAGTGCTATAAAAGGTGTAAGCCTTTTAGGAGCTGAGACGAAATGAACGTGGCGCATCATAAGTGGAAGAAACACACTGAACCACACATGCATTAAATCACTCTTTGATAAGCTTCACTTCTCCCACTCCTTTCCTCAGGCCAGTTACCATCAACCTTTCATGGGCTTCTTCAAACAAATCATAATCAGACCGAACTAAATAGATTCTGACAATTTTGTTAATATAACAGTTTGGTTATGTATAATTAACGATAATTTAACTCTTAACTTCTCCCTCAAAACAGCCATATAACAACTACTTTATTACCAGTTTAAGAAAATCTCATTCACACTCTTCTGCTTCCAACGTTTCAAAGTTGCCTGTTTTCAGATTCAGTCATTTAGTCCTAATCAACATTTGAACAGAAGCAGCATCATTATTCATTCGTTCTTATCAATGCAAATTCCTCTTAAAGCTGAACAACCAATTGCAAAATCATTCAGTCCTAAGGATGGTTGAGTGGGTCCCGATTCCAAGTCCAACTACCTGTAATTCTGGATAAGGTGGAGCCCCCAGAACGCCCTGCAGTCCTCATCTGGAGTGAATCATGAGCTGTTTACTCTCTCAACTTGAAGTTTTGGTCTGCAGGCATTCCCATCAACATCAACCCATCCCCTCTATCTCATTCTCTCCATTCCCAGAGAGTACCAAATCCTCCTCTTTAGTGTTCTATTTGAAGACTAGATTCAAAAGCAAAAACACATCCCTCATCCTCAATTCTTCTTGGCACTTTCTCCCTGATCCCTATACTTTGTCCCCTGCTCTTTCTCCCTTCAACCCTTCCCTTCTCAATACTCTTCCCCTGGAGACATCAAATCCTTTCTTTTCTCTTCTCATCTGGAGATGAGGGGGGAAACTGCTTTCATTTACTCTTTGACTATTTCTGCTCCTCCTACTCCTCCTTTTAAACCACTTGGCTCCCCTCTGTTCACCCCCTCCTCTCTGTGAGAACTACAAATCTGCCTGCCTTTGCTCTTGTTCAAAAGTTCATAATTTCGAAAAACAAAACAAAACCAAACAAAAGCTTATCTCATTTCACTTGCCCTCAACCACCTTCAGCAAATTCCCACAACAGCCTCTAAATTTCTCCTCTGGCTTTGTCTCTATTTTGTCACCCTCTCTTTTCAGAACAAACCATAAAAGGGCATAAAGAAGAGAGAAGCCGGAATAATGGAAGTGAGTGGAACAACATGCACACTAGTAGGCGACAGAAAAATGCCAGCATACACTGCACTTAACTTGAGGTTTTCCTAGTACCGGTTCCAAAAGGTACTTATGGCTGAGTGTATCACACAAGTCTCCATGTGCTACTGCACCACAGCAGCTGTTGGGAATCGTGAACCAACAGGCTGGCACTTGGACAAAATCAATCATCGGGCATGAAGAAGTTGAAGCCGATGAGATGTTGGATTTAGAGTGAATGTGAGACCTATTATTCATGCCAAACACTAGACAGATGGTTTATGTAAAAAATCTGTTCTTCTTCACTGGACTGATGAGACTAAAATCCCAAATTGGATACTGTCAAAATAAACATTGACAATTACTGGAGATTTTAAGAAATATGGTGCATTTATTTGACAGTCAGTGGATATAAGTCATGCTAGGAGCCACTTGACTACTTGCCAATACATTGAGTGAGATTATTGAGAAGGACAGTATCTGAAGAACAAAGGAAAAGTACCAGTTGATGGTGTGAGTTGTAAATGTGGCCTATTGTAACTCAAGACCACTTCCAGTAGTGACCCTTTGTCTGTTTTTTGTCTCTAGTAAAGAATTTTGGAGGAATAAACAAGCAACATATAGCAAGGTGACAGAGAAGACGTGAAACATTTAAAACAAGTTAACACAAGTGCATGGAATGAGACAATACAATAAAACAAAACTGTAATCAAAAACATTTGGATTCAAATCCCCAACCATGAAGGTAATGATATAGATTCAGAGTCTTTACTTTGAAACAACAATGATGACATACTGGCAATTGTCTGACTTATTCTGTCTCTGCAAGTATTTCTGTAACTGTACATAAGAATGTTCTTTAATCTAGCAAAGATTGCTACCTATAGTTACAGCCATTTTGTATCTTCACTTTATTCCGAAGAACAATGACTGGCGTTACCCACCATACATTTTTGTGCATTGCTTTTTGATTGGGTTTCATTACAAAGGTCGGTAGAAAGTCCTTAAAATGTAAGACTGTATAATCCACCAATTATATTCAAAGCGTTAAAATACCCATAATTTCTGTTACAACGATTTCATAGGATATTATACAAAGATATGTTAACATTCAAAATGACAGAGAAGTCTAATCTCATCTCATCTCATTATGACGCATTTGTTCCCTTGAGAGGCAAAGCGGCAGGGAAAAAAAGTATATGGAGAGAAAGAGAAAAATGAAAAAAAGGAGTATGAACAACAGGGAAGATCAAGAATGATAGCATGACAGAAACTGAAAGCCCATGAAGAGATTCCGAATGAGTAAGGTTAATAGCGGAGTTATCCTCCAAACTTGAGAAAGAGAGCGAGGAAGAGAAGGCATGAGCGTCCCTTATCATTTCTTGTCCTCATACTCCTCATCCTCTCATGCTGAGAGGAGCGAAGGAGATGGGTAAAGGAAGGATGATCAATTATGAACTGTGAACTCCCCCTCAGTGGGGCTGTCTGACTGTTGGCTGTAGATAAAGCAGAGTTATGACAACCATACAGTACCCCCTCATCCATAATAATCCACAGGGAGGGAGAACACTTTCACACATAGGAATATTCATCCTCCAAAGAACTAGTACTAGAGGACATTACATATGACAAATATTGTCGCCACTCATCTATTTTAAACACTCGGCTAGAGGACTTCACATAGCCTGAGGAATACTGTGTCTACATCAGAATAATCTGTGACTAAAGTTCAGTCTTGATCTTTAAAAGTTATTCATGAAGATTTTGGTTAAATTATTTCAAGGCATTTATGATTTTTAGGACAGTTGAAAGCACACCACAGAGACATGGAGAGGAATAAAAGGAGGCCCATCAAACTTCTTCATGCATGCTCTAACTGACTTAGAATAACCATAAATCTGTAATCTAACTTCATTGCTGCACTTGTTTCTCTACAAAAAAAACTATCCCTCGAGTAGAGCGGCCCTACTAGTTCTTCAGTACTTCATGATTACCTGTCTATTACTTGCACTTTTCTGTGCTCCCTGTGAAGCATCATCTTTAAAAAAACAACTTACAACTTGAATTTTTCATTAGACACTTTTAATTTGTTCCTTAACAACAAAGCTGAATACTAAAAGTGTAACTAATGATTAAGTAATTAGATCAACTGGTACAGTATCTCCAAGTCTGTTTTCTTAATTCACCATTGTCCACTGTATAGTTCTGGATTCTGAGTCATTCAGAAACTACTCACAACTGATTGCAGGTGATTTCTGATGTCTCCCCCACTTGTTTCAGAAATTACTCACAATTTTGTGACCTGTACTGTAAATTGGAATGTGTAAACCTTTAGAAAGTCTCCTAGCATGTACTCAGACAGCACAAGAGGAGAGAGATACATGAATCTGTCTTTCTATTCTAAAGTGGAAAAGCCGGTTCTGAATTACTCGAATTATATGACACAACTTTGTGGTTGTATTGAGACGAAGGGAGAAATGTTTTCGTACTAGCAAGGCTAATTGCATCAAACTGAAAACTTCCAGCTCGAGAGGATGGTGATGTAGCCCCACTGGTGGGTTTTGAAAACTCTATCTATTTTGCTTGTGCTCATTTCCGCTTTTGATGTTTTATTTATTTATTTTTAAGAGAAACTGAATTGGTTGTTTAACTAATTTTTAAAAATCATTTTCTATCATCATTTTATCATTTTAATCATTTTATTGTCATGTATTACTATGAAATTAAAATAATAATTTCAATTACAGATAATTGCTAATTATAAAATACGATATTAAAGTCATGCTGCAGATAAAGTCATGAAACTAATATGTATAAGCTTCTGTTACTGTGTTACCTGATCATGCATATACTGCATATGGCATGATCTCATAAAGTCAAACTAATCTACACTTCTCGCACAGATTATATATTTACAGTAGCTTTATATACATATTTCAGGGTCTGCTATTTCCGTGATATACTTCTATTGTTAAAACATTAACAACTGAGTGAGCATGGGGCAGCTAGTCTAGATTTCACCACTGATTCCTCAAAGGCAGCAGGTACAAAGTGTTACAGGTTGCATGCTGCTAGACAGACACACAGGTTGTACAATAACATGTTACGCCTTGCAGGAAGCTAAGCAAAAAGAAGGTCACTACCAGGAAGCCTGAAAACGCCTGACGGGATGCAAAGTACAGTTTAGAGAGCTGGATGTAAATTTAGCCTAGCAGTCAAATAATGATAGACTGCTTCGTGGGTTGCTTGACATTGCTGTCTGAAAACAGAGTGTACAAAGACATTCTGTCAGGAAAGTGCACTTTCTGTATTAAGTGAGTGGCAAAGTCTCTTGTGCTACATATGAAATACACATTATACTAAGCTGTATGTTTCAATTAGTAGAAGAGAGACAGTTAAGTGGCATAAAACTCCCTGTGTGACGTAAACAGCTAACAGAGAGTGCATGTTTTCAACAGATTTATCCACATTTTTACCTCTGATAATTCTACCGTCTTCATTAAAGTGCACAGGCGAGTCTCATTCATTTCCCTCACTCCCTAGAAGTATTAGCATTTGAGAAAATGCAGAAATAATACTGAGGGGTTATCTGGGGGACTAAGGGGGAGATTGTGACACTGTTGCTGCAGCCTCTCATCCATCTCAAATACCAAAAATCTAAACCTTCCGGAAGCAAAGCAGACACTCTAACAGTGGAAATCAGAGAAAAAATGATTGGCTATCTCTGCAGCATCAGTGGATGTCATGCATACTAACTGTTGTTTCAAACAGAAATACCTTCTTTGCATAACTGAGCAAGTATTAAGACTGCTGTAGCATTTAGCAGCATTATTAGAAGCTATGACTTGAAAATAGAAAACACAAAGAGAGAAATTACAGTACACTGAATCATCTGAGTATCTTTTCTTGTTTTGTACTAAATTAGACTTTCCATTGTTCTGACAGTAAAAGCTGTTTTTTTGCTCTTTGCCCAATATATCCGCTTGTGTATATGATTATGTGTTGGAGTGTGAGTGTGTGTGTTTGTGTGGCAGCACAGACCCCCTGTTGTGCCCTGCCAGTTCACTGTAATACCCAAGGCTACCAAGACACACTGCATTAGCGAGCAGTGTACTTCCAACATTTGAACACACTCACACACACACACACACATACTCAAACTCACAAATGTAGCTGATCCTGCTGGTTTTGTGAAAAGGCACTTCTCATAAGGCGAGATCAAAGAATGGTTCCTATTCAAGATTAATATGAAATTACAGCCAACATTAAAGTTTAATCATGTTTCTCTTATGACCAGTAGTCACTCTGATCAGTGATTGTGAATATAGTTGCGATAAATTTGCAGGAGGAAGGCCGTAGACTCTGAGGAGAAGGGATGTGACTCTGTGGACTGTCAGAGCTTATGTGCACTTGTTAATCCAAAAAAGCCCTAAATATTCAAATGCACATTTACACAGATTTTGAACTGGGGGCAATATGCTCACATAAACAAATGCTTCCAAGGCCACTGCTGTAGTTCTGTAAAAAAAAAAGTATGGCTTATTTACAATGGCTCTGGCTTAAATAAGTGGTGAGCATGAAGAAAATATAACCTTTACTGCATTCTTTTTGTCTGCGGTGCACCGTTGTCCGTCCTCATTAAAGTAATGACAATGTCCTTGGTTCATGTTCGCTGTGGTTTTGGACGAACTTATGTGACAAAAAAGGAGTCAACAACTTTTTAAGCTTTTCCCCTCATCTGCAAACTTTCAAGACACTGAAAAGGTTAGAGGGGGTTCTGGCTCTAAAGTCATAAATATTCCCACGATAATTGAAACAATAAGGTGAACAGAAGGCACACCCAGTACAGGATCCATAAATCATTTCCATGACACTCACCTCATTAATCAGGATCCAGTGACAATCGAAGGCCACCAGGTTGGTCTCCACCACCTGCAAAATAACAACACACAATGTCAGAATTACCGACAAGGCAAATAAAAAAGGCATCGGCAGAAAAATTTAGGCTTTGGATGGATGACTGGTCAAATGAACAGAAAAGGAATTAAGACACAAGCAGCCTGTTTTTAAAGTTTTATAAGAACACCAATTGCCACCTTTTACAGTTATTTTTTTTGGTTTGGATAATGCGATTCATGGCATCTTAAGTGTGAATTCGAAGGAAAAGAACATTATGGAAATGTACAAGGCTGAAACACAGTGTGAAACTTGGCACACTGGAGGTGGAGAAAACTTGTATCAAAGGTGCTCAAGGTATCAGTCAAATATCTTTTCAAACGCATGCAAATACGGCAAAGCTTGCTCATGTGTGACGGTATCCTCATAAACATTCACACAAACACACACTCTCATGCATCACAATATTTAAGATTCTCTCAATTTATACAGATTAAACTTCTAAGTGGACTTGACTTTCTTCCTCTCGGTCTCTGCTGCTGCTGCCGCCTCTGAATCACAAACATACACAGCCACAAACACACTGCCTCAAAATTGTATGTTTTTGAGCACAGGAAAAAAGAAAACTGTTCCCATGAATTGTTAATGGTGCAACTTAAATATTTATATGTGTCAACTCTTAACCAGCAACTACACAATTGTTAAACACTGCAGTGAGGACACTTTGAAATGCCACTGTCTAGATAACAGAGAGGGAGTGCAACTGCACACAAGACTGAAACATTTGGAACTCCACACATGCCTACGGTACATTTGCACAAGCATTTCTGTTGTCATGTCATCCATTTTCCTTCACACAGCAGTTGCAGCTTTCTTTTAAATGACTGTATTTTCCTTTGATTTGAGTGGCTCATTTGCCCTGTTATCTGTGAACTCCTTCGGTGTCCAACACCCCGTCTCAATCATTTTGTCTGACAAGCAAGATGATGACATCCCTCTGCATTGCTACTTTCTCTCGCCTGCTCTTCACCCTGCCCTTCTCCTTAAGTCTCCTTTAGCCAACACAAATACACAAGTGATGCACACATTATGAGAACAGCTCCTTCTCTACACTGGAGAAGGAGCTGTTCAAGGTATCAGTCAAATATCTTTGACAATGAGTGTAAGAGATACAGTTTTGTATATCAGTGCGATCACTTTAGTTTTGCTTGCTTTAGCCATTTGAGAGTAAAATTGGACAGAAGCTACATTTTATATTGTAAATAAACATCATTTAAGGGTTGGTAAAGAATAAATTTCTTAAGAATGAATGGCAGAGTGCCAATACCTACAAAAATAGAAGGAGTAAATAGGTGTTTTAAAGTAGTTCTCAGGCTGTTTTTTCTTCCCTCAAACCAAACAGTATTAGCTTATTATCTACTCTCTGTTACCGTCTCGTCTGTTTCTTTTCAAGGCACATCACTCAATCTGGATCATGTACTTTTAAATACGGATGAGGGTTCAGTCTTGTTACCTTGCTTCTGACTTTCTTCTGTCATAAAACACTTGCCTCTGCCTCTCAGCTCTTTGGTCTTTCATTTTCTCCCTTCCAATCCCACCCTCTAATTTTTTCTGTTCTCTTAGCGTTGCTCCTGCCTCACCTCTCATCCCATCATCTCGGTCTTATTTGTTCACTTCTCACTCTGCGACTGCACTTGTTCCTTTTTCTCCACCCGTTCTCCGCCCCCCTCCCCCTTCAATCCCAGTGAAAAAATACAGCGTAACTCGTATATTATTAGCTATAATTGCCTAGGTGACTATAGCGCAATGTGTCATAAAACACTTTTTAGCCGTAAACAAAAGGCAACAGCTGGAGAGGGTGACAGAGCGTAGCTAATAGTGGTTTAATCTCCCACAGAGTCTCCATAAAACTTCATCATTATAACACAGACGGCTGCCGTAAAACACTTTGTCTGCAGAAAACATGGTTGCAACACAGGCGACCAGTAAAGCAGGACGCAGAATGATGGAGATGCGAGGTACAATCTTTTCCCAAATTTTTTTTTTTTTTTGTGAGCATCACTGTTTCATTCTACTTCTACTTACTCCATCTTTGTACGGGAGCTGAAAAATAAATAATGTGAATCACCAGAAAATGGGGGGTTATTCATCTTTTTTATCCTCTCATGCTGTGTTTTGTTTCCATCTATTGGAGCATTGCAAAAACAGAAACGGCGAGCAGTGAAGGAAGGAGAAAGGAGAGAGAGAAGACCAAGGTTTAGCGAGCTTGTCTTATGTTTCTCTGCCTGTTTGTCTTGCTGTCTGACTGTCCTTTTCCATGCTCCTTTCCCTCGGTACTCATTAAGATTTTAGACCATTCACAAGGGATTGTGGGTAAAATTCTGACTTTTCAAACTTCAAAAACAGACTTTTTTATAAATGAAAACACAAAAAAAATGTGCATGTGCCCCTGTATTTGTGAATGCAAGCGGGTGTGCAAAATAATGTAAATATGTATGTGCTGATGTTGTTTGTTTGGTTGCAAGCACTGGTGAGTGGTTACACTTCTCCTATTATGACCTCCCTCTGGCATTGGTCTGGACAGATGTTTTAAGCTAATTAGCGAAAGGGCAGATTTGTAGCAGTAGGCATGACTCCTCAGGGGTTGGACCTGTTCAATACACACTCTCTCTCTCTCTCCCTCTCTCTCTGATACACACAGACACAAACACAAGCACAAAATATGCATAGCTACAATATTTGCCTTTGCTTAAATGCAAAGCAGCCTTGTCTGAGCGTGTGTGTCTTTGCAATTGTCCACGTGCACAAACTGACCAACTACCACAGACTTGTTAACAGCTCGGTGCCATTACAGAATGTATGTAGGAGTCACCTGGGCATCATTCCCATAATGCTACCAGAGAGATCCTTCTGACCTCTCTGACCAGCTCCACAAAAGCTTCATTTCAGCTCAGTTCTTTGGCTCTGAAGTTGGAAGATCACACAAAGAAACCAGCTCTGTCGTCTGGGACGAATCCAATCACCTAGTGTATATAAGTAAGCCTTTTCTCCAAGTCTGAAGGCAGACAGAGAAGTAAGACTGATCTACAACATCCTGCCACAGTGCACACCAGTCTTGTGTGTGTTTTAACAGGAGGTCACGAGACAACCACACGTTATGTGGATCCTGTAATGACCTCTGTCCACCTGTCACTCCTGAAGGAGTCCAGTAAATGGTTAATTCTGGTAAATGGCTGCTGTTAGCCGGACATGCTGCTCTCACCAAAGCCTGACTTAACAAAAGAAGGCTACATTTTACAATGTTTTACTCACACATTGCTTCCTCACACACATACATAAATAAAAGTAAGCCTGCACACCACTCTTTAGAGAACCGTTCAAATACAAGGACACAAGAAGAACTATATTTTTTTTCTACAGTATGATTCATAAACACCATAAAAATCTATATATGGTAAATTTGTGCATAAGGTTATGTTCCTGTGTGTGTGAGGTTGAAAAACATTAATGTAAAAGCAGATACTGCCTTAGTAAATTGTGGGGGAAGCCTGAAGAGGCAGAGTGGGCGTCGCTATTGAATAAAGTGCTCTAAATTAAAAATTAGTTGTGTCATTTAATTTCATGGACTATTTGTGATCAAATCAAGCAAACAGCCTACGGGCCACCCTCTTAACTAGATATATCCAAGCTTCACATTTAAACATGCAAGCACAAGCTGTGAAAATATGTGCACACACAAAGTTAGACAAAGAAAAAACAAACAAAAAAAACATCTTCAAACACAAACACATGCACAGATCCACACCACTGCATTCTCTGCCAGAGTCCACTCACTGTTGCATTATTTGTCCACAGAACAGTACTTTCCCTTGCTGTGTTTTATGGCCATGCATTTATTGATGCACTCACTAGAAATACCATATAATCAGGCTGGCCCATCCAAGTCTGCTTTTTGATCATTATAATTAATTTGTGTTTCTGTGTCTGCATATGTGTGTGCAAGGATAAAGTGTTTGCATCTGGGTCTTGAGTTGTGGGTGTATGATTATGGTTATCATCTCAAAACCATCACTCCACCTGCGTACTGTAAGAGGGAAGACAAATACACAGAAACAAATTCGAACATCTGAGAAATGGGAAGAAAGTGGGCACAGATGAGAGAGAAAAGGAAAAGCAGATGGAGAGGACTGGCTGATAAAAAAGAAAGGAAAGTTAATTTGTGTTATGTGTGCTACACAACTGTAACTGTAACTAATGCTGTGATGCCTTTCTTTACTGGCTTTTCAAAATGTTTCTAGATTTTCTCATTCTCTATCTGCCATTTTGCTGCAGAGGCTTATTTAATCGAATAAAATAACATTTGTTAACAGGTTCTCTTTTTTTTTACCCAAATATTATGATGAAAATAAGTGTGATGAATTCAAAAAGCAGAATGAAAACTGGAAGTTATTAAAGCCAAATCCCATAATTATTAAACTATACACAACATCACATTCACACACAAGCTTTTCTGACCAATTTATTAGCAGAGATGGTACTCTATAAACCCAGTCCCCACTTTCCCTTTCTGCCCTCTGGCATGGTTATACTACTGTCAGTCCTTCTTTGCCTCTTTAACGGCAGCTAATAGTTTCATGCATCTCTACTTTACATGTCCCTTCTCCTGATTGTCAGTCTGGGAGCTATTTAACCTCACTTGCACTTTCTTCTTTTATTTGCTTTCTCTCTCTTAACTAATCAGAGATGAATCTTTCCCCCCATGTCCAATGTTGCACGTCTCTGTTGCAAAACCACTTCCATACAAAATATGAAAAAGGAGGTTAGCCTCTCATCCTTTCACTTCATTTTTATTCAGCATGACTCTCCCTTTCATTCTTTCCCTTTCTCAGCCTGCCTGTTCATGAATTGAGCATTTAGTGAAGCATTTTCTTTAGGATGCATCATAACTGCTGCATGTCATTGCCACACTCGTGCTACTCCCACAGTGTGGCTCATGCATGTTTGATTGTGTGTCTGGATGTCAAGTATGTGTGTGCATACTTGTGCGTTCAGAAGAGATGATCGTAAGCAGCGGGTGGGGCATTATGACACTGTTTTGCTCCATGGATTTACACACTCAGTAGAGGAGCGCTGAGCTCACACTAAAGACATGCAAACAGACACACATGAATAGAAGCTCCACTGCCATGCATTCTGTTAGCACCAAAGCTGCTAAGACTGCTAATCTTTAGCCTTTTGTTTTCCCTTCCAGTACAATGCTGTATGAATAAACAAATATAAATGTGTAACCTGCACCACATGCACTAACATGTGTCACCATGACAATAGATTAGATGATATCCAACATGCCCACATATTCCATATGTGGGATGTAGCATGTATGACTGAAGCATCTTCAACAGTGTCTTTGGGGGTAAAAAATGTGTAGCAGAATTCATATGGTTTGTGTGCATGAAGTACTGACATACGAGGCACATCAGTAACATTTCCACAAGCCATGGAGTAAACTCTGTCCATAGACTGTTGGCTAACACACAGCAAATACACACAGATAAGAATAAACAGTAAATACTGTTTGATTTTCAAGACGTTTATATGTCTTGTCCTGCTATGGGTATTTTTCATCAGAATACCAGTGCTCTTGAAATTGAAAGTGGAACTCTTGTCTTAAGAGTATTAAAACTCCAGGAAAAACTTAAGTACATGGTAAATCTAATATAAAATAGAGGGGCCATAAAACTTATGTGCTTACAGTGATGTAGAGTAATGGCACACATTTTGATGAAGGTGCTTAACAATCAAGTTGGACAAATTGCATATGATTAATAAATCCATTAAAAGAGCAGCAAAACGTCTTCACAAAGGTTCCATAAACGTGTTTTGCAGCACGTCATGGCTATAAAATGAAAATCTCAGACTGTCACACTGCAATAAAAAAAATAAAAAAAATACTGATCCTTCTTGCAAGATTGTTTACTCATCCACCAGGGTTAGCAAACTTGTAAAAAAAATTACTTGTAATGCAAGTAGCCACAACCACCTATTTGAATATGCATCCTGATTTTTTAGAGGAATATTGAATGTTTTTGTTTGAGTTTACGGGTTTGCAGAGAGCTTTGAACAAACGGTGACTGTGTGTATACAGTAGCAGCACAGTGTGCAATTGGACATTTTTGTAATCAAGTCTTGGTCTTGGATGCACTGGACCATACCATGACATGAGTCACATGGGTATAAAAGGTCTGCATGCTTCTTACCAACAACTAATGACTTTAAATCACTACCATTACTGTCTGTTTAATTAGTTTGATTCAGCTGTGGTCACACTCCACTGATCTACACAGTCTATAAAAGTTGTGCTTGTTTCGCTCGACACAGAGGGAGGAAGGTGAAACACCGATATTCAAGAATACAGATTGTGTCCTTACATATGTGTGTGTCAAGTCAAGTGTGTGACTTTTTCAGCAACTACGCATGAAAATCATCTATTCGTAAATCCCATTTGATGAGATCTTTTACTCCCATTTCTCTCATGTGAGCACTGACACCAACAGCGAGCTGTCACACTCAACATAAGCCACCAAAACCTCCTCTTGACAAGGTCTTGCCCTGCGCACCAACCCACCATACAAACCATTGGCATTATTGATCAATCACTTGCTTTCTGATGAAAACAAGGGGGAAAAAGGTGCAGCAGAGTCATTCACTTTTTCTGTCCTTTCAGCAGACATTTCTCGGCAGCAAATTCTCCCTCTCCATCTATTGCGCTCCCTGTCTCCTCCTCTCTCTTTCTGTCTGACATATAATATAAAGCTTGGACAGCAAAGGTCTACGATAGTATGTGTTGCAATGGCAAAGGGTAACAGGGCCAACATGCAAGACATCTATCATCCTCAAACTGTGTATGTGTTTGTGTGTGTCTTTGTGCGTAAGCAGAACCACACCATGGTCTGCGGGTACGTGTGTGCAAGTCGGCCTTTTCAGTTTATCGATCAGACCACAGATCCGAGCACTGCCAAATCCACAGAGGGAATGTATAACACGCGCACAACACAAGCATGTACGCACAGCGGCATACATAGACCACAACCACTTAGATCGAATGTGACGATATGCAACCTGACATTTAGATATGAATGGATCAATGGCTGGAACAAATAGAATAAGCTGTCTTGATAGGTCCAACATACACAGTTGTGTTTGCACTTGTGTATTTGTGTGACCTAGCATGTGTGTGTGTGAGTGTGTGTGAGTGTGTGTGTGTGTGTGTGTGTGTTCTTTATGCTGCTACGCTTTTTTTTTATTGATTTATGAGCTTTTACCAGAAGTAAGGGGGACTAGAGGGATTGTTTTCATTCACACATTAGTATGCGTGCACATAGCCCAAATTAAATATCCATCTATCTTCCAGCAGGAAACTAGCTAATACAACAGCGTAGATTCAGTTAACAAACTTTCTTTCTGCATGTTTCCTATCATTTATATGTAAATTGTTTGTAATTATTTGTAATTATGGGATTTAGCTGTGTATTAAATAAAGGTATGCTACATTTTCAAGAAAAAGTGCATTTTAATGGTCAATTGTCTAATTATATATTCATCTAACTTTATTACTAGTAAGTGCCCTGTTTAGCCAATTCTTGAATAAATTTGAACAACAGACTGCTGGTTGGAAGGCCTCCAATAAGTTCATGTTGTTGTTTGAAAACACTTAGACTTGGTATCGCACGGGATGAAGAATTAATGCATATTTATACATTTCAAGCACAGACTTATAACTCCACTCCTTACTCATCTTGATACCATGTCAATATAAATATGAAAGCTAAATATAAGCCAAAAAACAGACAATCATCCTTAGATAATAGGCCTGTTACTGGCCTCTGTAATTTATTTATTTCTTCATCTCAACTACTGCAACTCAGAAATACCCAGCATTAGCTCAGTGGCCCAACTGACAGGAGGTCAAGTCAGTGCCGGGAAAAACAGGGCAGAAGACCACAGAACACAGGTGAATTAAAAGATTAACCCCTGTCCTAAAATGTCAGAGCCCATACCAGCTGAAATTGCCAACGGCAGGGCCAGATGAGAGGACTGAAAGGTTGGCTGTGTGCGTGATTGTCTGTGAGAGAGTTTGAGGGCGAGACAGATGAAGATGGATGGAGTGGACAGGGAGAGAGAAACCTTGTATGTTTTTTCTTTTTTGTATGCATGCTTGTGTGTCTGTGATAGACGGGAAGAATGACAGTGTGTGTGCGTGTTTGTGCTGACCAAGCTGCTGAAATGGTTACTGTGAACCAGTTCTGCTTCTCCAGATTGACTAATCTTTGAGCCAATATAAAATCATTCCTCCTCCTCTTTTCATGTGTCTGTCAGCAGTCCAACCATCAATCACTCCTTCTACCAGTCTTGCCAACTGAACTATATGAAATGTACACTGTAGGTCATCTGTTCATGACACCAGACGCAGGTTTCTCTTCACAAGTGTCAATCATATATGCACAAACTGTACATGAATACAGATAAGCAAACAATACACACAAAGCATTATGAGGTAATTTTCATAACACAGAAGGCAGCAACACTTAAACAAAACCTGTCCCCAGAGGCCAAATGTCTCAACCACAAATTGATCACAAGAAACAAATGACTATTTTAATTAACAAGAGTAGATTTATGCAGGTAATTATCAATATGAAAGTCATGTTTAACAAATATCAATAGAAAAACAAAGAGATATCTCAGCAGAAAATGCTAAGAACACATCTAAACAACAAAAGTGTACCACTTTTTAAACTTTGTTTTCTCTACATATACAATATCAGTATACTTCAAAACTTGCTTCTAAGTTTAACAGTAGAGTATTGCTCTCGTATAAAATTAAAAACTAAGAGTTCAGATTTATCATACTAAAAAAATACAGCCTCCATGATAAGAATTCAATGCAACAAGAGTCAGTACACATTTCAATAATGACTTTTTTTTTTCCAAGACTTCCCATGTCCACATTCATTTTTGATAACAGACTCAATACTCCTCAACATGGAGAATACCAAAGTTCTGGAGTGATGTTCTGTCATTCTCGAGAGACTTTTTGTTTCAGTTACTCTTTGTTGGAACAGTTGTGTTGCAATACTTTCTCTATAAAATACCCCAAAGGTGTTGTATTGGATTCAACACAATTGGCCAGGTCATAGTTTTCACTGTTTTCTTCTTTAGGAACTCTTGTGTGATTTTGGCAGTGTGCTTTGGATGATGATCATGCTGGAAAATTCCACTTTTGCCAAACTTCTACAGACTTAGAGTTATCATGTCAGCCAGTATTTTTGGTGTACCCACAGGCATTCATGGTATTCATGGTATCTACAAATGCCATCTTGCCTGTAACACTTCTGCACTCATCCAGTCCCATATCATGATATTCCCACCTCTGGGCTTCACCGTTGGGACTATAAATTCACTGTGGTAGCTGTGACCAGCTTCATGGAAGACATGCTGGATCCCATCTGAGGTGACCAAATTCATCTTCACCATTGGCTGATGATGCTTCTTTTCAAGTTCTTTCATAAACTTTAATCATTCTGTCGTAGCTAACAGCTAGTAAGGATAGTTTTCTTGAACGCTGTTCATAGTGGTTGATCCATAATGATTTTATGCGACGCCTTTCAAACTATCTGAGTTGTAAAAGGAGGTCCAATTTCCATTGTTAACACCTGTGTCAAGTCTGAAGCAGCACTCAGTCTGTTTTTCACAGTGTAATTATGAAAGTAGTGCACCGTCTGAAGTATCAATTTAGGAAGATAGCTACTGCAGCTATGATTAGTAGTCTTACCAGTCATTCTATACCACCTGATTACTGGTACAAGGACGTTTCAATTGGTTTATAAATGGTCACCAATCTTCCTGTATCCTTTGTCCTTTTTGTGAAGTCTCACAATAAGATTTTTCAGTTTGCTTGCAATTCTTTTTGCATATAGATCCATGATGCAGACATGCAGATAGACGCAGTCCATAGATACTGAACTGCATAAATTTCGGTGTTATCAGGCCCATTTATCACTATGCTCATGTAGTTGTATAAATTGGAAATCACAGGTGTACTCAGTTTTGTTTCAGTGATCACATGTGTTCTAACATGTGACAAAATACTATATTTGTCTACCTGGGAATAATGAAATTATTGACGGGTGTTTCTTTTTTTTAAACTGATGTAACACAGGGTTGTACTCACTTTGTTTTACACTGTATAATCACAAAACAACAGCTTATCTTTCAGCATTTAGTATAGTGCTTAGTGATTTAATGTCATCTCCTAAACAGCATATCTAATTTTCATGATGGTAAAGAAGTCTATTATTGTCAACCTTGCCAAGGCAAATGGTTACTTGTGTTAGCTAACTGTAGCTGCTATTTAACAGTGCAGGTCATTATTCCTAATCCAAAGGCAAGCATGAGTTATAGAAATTATGCCTTGGGGTCTGCTGAAAATTCAACCACAGAACACCCACGTTGGTCTTTGAATATTAACATACATATGGGGTCAATGGAAGTTATATTCTTACACCAGCTAAATTAGTGAGCAGTGATGGTGTAACAACCTTACAATATAATATTAAGCAGGTACCAATGGGAGGCGAGGGCGAGGTCACTTTAGTGTCATAGAATGAAAGGTTGGTGTTCGAGTGAGTGAGAAATGAAGGGAATAACCAGCTGTATATGGTGGAGAGTAACAGCTGTTATGGTCCTCAATTACACATCTGATCTGGCCTCCAGGGGTTGAAGCATATGCTAAAGTTGTCAGCTGGAGGAGCTGACCCCACTGTGCACTCATGTTTTACAGGTAACTCTGGGAGCTGACTGTAGCATGAAATAATGTAGGTAATTACAAATCTTAATGACTTTTTTTTTCTTAGTTTTAAATTTTAAAAGAGGTTATATTATAATATTATGAAACCATCTGAAAGGGCTAAGAAATACTGTAAATGAATACTCTCAGCTATGAAATCAAGTTTCAACATTCATATTTATGTTAACAATTCCACATTAATCTACCAAGTGGTTTGAATAAATGCCATATGAATTGTTGTTTTGATCAGAGTCAACAGCCTACCTCTTGTTTTACCGACATATTAAGTAGACATTTTGCACCAAATTAACTGTTCCACAAAAGGAAACAATTTAACTACGTAGGGCATTTTTTTCTCTAAATAACTGACATGTAAGGAGAGGAGGAAGTGTAGTGTGGTGATTTATACTATTTTTATAGTCTTGCATTATAATGAAGAAACTTTAAGGATAAAAGTCGCATTAGGATATCAGGTTTCTCTGACAATAGAAAATCAAACACAAAGTGTATATTCTTAGTTATCAATCTGTTTTCTCTAACCAGGGCAAATATTGAATCACCTTTATTACTAGGAGCTGCAGCTGTACTTGTCTGTTTTGACTTTCCAGAAGGCGGTCAATACACATGCGCAAACATTCTAACCAATGTGTACATATTGCACAAAAGTAAAACATTTGATTTAATATGGCAGACTTCTTTAAACATGAACGCTGAAAAAATCTGCTTCAGTGACTTAACAGCATATTGTTACACTGCTACACTGAACTAAACTGATGTAAGTCATTTAAATGCTAATGTAATGTGTTTATGGTTCAATTTTGGCACAAATCTGATCAATGAAACTAGCTTAGAGTTTACCTGTGTCATATCCTACTGAGTAAAGCATGCCTATCTAGACAAACTAAAAGATTTCATCACTTACTTCAATTACACTGCTCATTTACACAGAAGAACCTCCCGCCATGCTCTTACTGAGAGCATGTGGGAAGTTTCATAAATAAGTTATTAAACTCAACTCTGACACAAAATGTCTCCTGAAAAAAATCGAAGCCATGGGGCACTGTGCCCTGAAACCAAAGCAGAGATGAGATAATACATCAACTGACCCTAAAGACAGATTACATCTTCTGCCCTCTCAATTATCAAATCATTTTATTCCTCTATTTCCTGCTGGGCCGGTGGGTGGGAAACTATTTGACCCTGAGTCTGACCCAATTACAGAGATGAAAGAGAAGGAGATAACATGGCTGTCTGCAAGTGGGCAAACATGTGTTCAAGTGTATTATTTGTATGCTTTGCAACGGCATGAAACAGAGAGACAGATCCTTGTCAAGTCTATTTGGACGAGAAAAATCCAGTGCTATTATCAACACACCCCCACCCAGTCTGAAGAGAAAGCGTAAATGACAGGAACAGGAGAAAAAGAAGATCAAAAGAGAGGTGGACAAGGGGAAGAAGACAGAGTAGAAAAAGAACAAGGTGATGTCAAGAATGAAACCACAAGGCAGCTGTAACAGGCCATCTATTGCAGCTCTCTTCACCAATCAGTAATTTTGAAAATGGTGAACTACTGTGGTGCAATGCTCTGCTCTGAAAGTAAGGCCAAAGCACAGTTCATGCTGTCTACAGTATCACATATGACAGATGGACGAAGCAATAAAGCACAAAATGAAATTTACTTACCATTGAAAAACTCAACTGCTCAAACTTTAAAGTACATTCATGCCTGCAATACCTAAGTTTTTTTTGCACACAATAAATACACAAACCTATGTAAAGCTACAAGCTTGAACACACAGAAGAGGGCCTCTATGGTTGGAAGTGTTAAGAAATTAGACTCTGTATGTGCGTCTTTTCTTCTTGACACAGCATCACTGAATGTTGTCAATTTCCATCATGCTACACCACTTCCAGCTGCAGTCAGCAAGATTCAAAGGAATAAAATGTGACACTTGAACGTACATGATGCAGCTCATAAAAACCAAACATCTGACTACACACCAGAAACAAAACCCTGTCTCTAAAATACATATTATAAATAATATTATAATTATGAGACAATTCTTTTCAATTACACAGTCAACATCTGGAGATTAACTGATTTTGCTCTATTTTTCAGTCCTCAGACATCTCTTTCTGTTGTGGGTTTGTAAGAACACTATTTGTGCTCTCTGCAATGGCTAAAAGAAAAGAGGAAAAAGAAAGAAAAGCAACCCCCCCAAAAAAAACACATACACACAGAATCCATTCCACAGTGTGGATGTCAGATGCTCATCTTAAAAGCTACTGCATTGTTTGTGGCCATTCAGCCATACACAAAAAGAGGCTTTTGGGAAATAAAGCCTTCTTCTTTATTGTCAGCCCGTTAGCAAGGTACTGTACTTACAGCAACTCTGTGGCTTCTATTGGAACATTCCATGCTTTTATCTGTTTCTGTGTCTCCCTTCCACGATCCTCTTCGCATTTGTCCTCCGTTGCACAGTATCTCTTTCTCTGCCTGCATTTTTCTCTTTCCTTTTTTTTATTTGTGATTTCATTGTGCCTCATCTCCCTGCGCCTCTCTTTTCCTTTTCTTCTTATCCCCAATCTTACTCTGTTTTAAGCCAAGACAATTCCAATTTTGCATGTAGTACATCCGCAGTAACAAATCCCATTAGGAACTGAGTACAAGAATTACCACAGGATGCAACAGCGGAAATACAGGAAACAAAGAAAGATTTAAAGGAAGGCATTTCATTTATTTCCATCACTTATTATATAAATTGTCTCAAATCAACACATCATCACTTTTGTTACCCATTTCATGCACAATGTACAGATTTGCTGTGTTTATGGGTGTGTATCATCATTTAATACAACAATCTGTGGCCTGTATTAAGACTGCACTGTGTGCATTTCTCTGTGTGCATCTTTGTTGTGCGTATGGAGATGAAGTGATAACAGCATGTAGCGGACATAAAGTTTCCCTCTCTCTCTGGAATGCTACGTGAGAGGTAAAAACAAAACATTTGAGTAGACTTTGAGTCTACTCTGACCATTAAACTGCCACATTGAACACTATCCAGGCTCGTGAACCACAACCATCTTCAAGAAGGATCACCATTTGACACTCAACTTCAAAGGGACTGGCTGCAAATCACACTGATTTGGTGAATGTTTTTCCTGCATCTCCCCCATGGACTCATTTAAAACTCTTCCACTCCTAACTGATAAGGAGAGGCCATAAATCGCGACCACATACCAGAGGAACACCTGGAACTGTGTCTTACTTTCATCCATTCATACAGGAACGGACTAAATAACTATTGTTCTGTTTATTTTTCTCACGTGTTTGTACCTGCATCAGCCTCAACATGATGTCCTATATCAACTGTCCAAAAATCGCATTTCTAAGTAATATGAGAACGAAGATAAAGATTTATAAGAATATTCACATCTCTAACATGGACCCACAGTGCCATCTAGCGACGTCAGATGCACGGGAGTGCCGACATTAAACAACCAATAGTAGTGATATGTTGTCATGAATTAAGAGTGATAGTGGGGGAAATCTGACATATTTTGCTACTACATTTCATCCAATGTGTTATATTCACCAGTGATAAGATGGACGTGATATATATATATATATATATATATATATTTGCATAATAACATATGAGAATTTTATATTTCATCCCTATTTTGGTGCAGTCTATCACGTAATGACGTATATCTATGTTACCAATCTTTTGTTTCATATCGATGAGTCATGGTGAGAGATGGATAGATCGTTTTTGCGCACATAACATACCTTTTGTATCTCAATCTGCGATGGCAATTTGCTCTTCTTTTAGACAAAGAAACAGAGTCAGATTACCAGTCTTAGCGGGAAACGGCTATCCACGCCCAAAATAAACACCCACCAGAAGCCAGAGGATAAAAAGTGGAAACCGCTTTGTCCTGGGCTCTTTCGCCACCTTTTTTTAGGCTTTTGCCGTCTTCCGTTCCTGGCTCTCTCTCGCCACTTTTTTCCTTAGGCTCCGCTCTCTCTCTTTTCTTTTTTTTTTAGTCTTTCTTTACAAAATTTCCTTGCTATTTTCAATACCATTTTTTCCTTATATTCCGCGCTTTTTACCTTTTTGTCTTCGTCTAGTTGTTAAGTCAAATTTTTGCGCGTCTTATTGTTGTGGCTCTTTGTTAATCTTTTTAGACCTTTTTATTTAGATTGTGCTCACGCTCATCTAAGTCCGAGCTGCTTCACTACCGCTTCTTCTTCAAGCCGAAAACTGTTCTAACAGAACAGTTTTTAATTTTTTTAGAGATTTTGCGGCTAACACCAAACGCCGTCAAGTCTAACAGAGCCACAGTTAATAATCAAGTTATTCTCCATCAACCCGGACGACAGCGCACTCCGCGCCCGGCTGCCTACCACCACCGACCACCATCTGCGTGCCAACGTCAGAATCTACTACACGGCTGTGAGGGCTCCAACGGCAGAACGTTGCCTAGCAACCGAGACGACGCTCCGGAAAGCATCCACAGAGGCTCGTCACTCAACGGTTCCAACCGGTCCCAACCTAACGTTCCAGCTCACGGAGGCTCCGACCAGACAGCTCTGTTCAAAGTAGGCAAAGCCCACCTCTCTATCTGCTCCTGATTGGGTTGATGCTGTAATAACTTGACAACAGGTTTAATTTTAGCGTATCATTCGTTAATCTAAATCAGAACTTTAGATCGTTGGCTAATTACCCTTCTTTCACCATCATCCTCGTCATTCTGTTTGATAATCTGACATCACACATTCACCATACACACACTCTGACTCAACTGCTATAGCTCATGTATGTATATTAGTAGATTAGTTAATAAATATATTCATTTAGACCAATTCCTGATTCTGTGTTTTTCTTTGTGTGGGAACTGAGGTCAATTTAATCAGAATTCACGACTTTCAGCTAAGAGACTGTTCTACTTCATTCAATTAAAGTTTCTTTGAGACTTAATCTCGAATGATAATTTTCTCAGTAATCTGAGATGGTGCCCCTTTATTAACGAGTGCAAATTTTCATTAAAGTGTAGTTACGCTACAAGCATTATAAGCAGAAAGAGGTGGAAACATGATGGTATAAGAGCAGTGAGTTAAAGGATCCTTGTAGGGCATAGAGTGCATCGAGAGTGTGCGGGTCGGGTAAAACGTGTGTGTTTATGTGCACGTATGTGAGTGTTGGAGTAAATGGCACTGAAACGCTGAAGAGGAGAGAGAACGGAGAAACAGATAAGCACATTGGCACACTTTTAAAAAACTGTGATGACAAGCATACACACGCACACACAAACACACATCCGTATCATGTCTAAAGTACTTCCTGGCATCCCCATTAGTGGCTGTACAAGCAGCAGTCAATAATGCTAACCTTTGGTGCTCCTTACACTTGCACACACAGATGCACACACACAAACAAACAACCTTTCAGTCCTTTAGCCGTAATGCTCTATAATCACTGTGCTTCCAGCTCCGTGTGCACAGATAAAACCTTAATGTCAACGCACACACATACACACACACCCTGTTTGTTGCGATAAGAACATAATGCCATCTCTGTCTGGTGATAAAGTTCAAGGAGAAAACTAGAGCCAAGCCCTTCAAGTGGCCTTTTGACTGCACTGAAAAGTGGTGGGCACAAAATGCTATCTCTCTCCTCCTGGGTGAGTGTGTGTGTGTGTGTGTCATTTTTGTGTGAAAGTGTGTACTTATATAAGGAACAAGTATGATTACACAATCTCAAAGGGACATATCTCCTCAGTGGATCCTACAGCAAAGGTAGACGATCAACTTCAGTGCTACATAATTTGGTTTCTTTTGTCACGGTCTGGTTGTGCAGAGGTCAGACTACCCGATATAAAGCCATGGTGCAATCTGACGCATGTGGAGGCACCTGGGGCTTAGCTGGTAGAGTGGGCTGTCCATTAAATGCAAAAATGGCAGTTCAATCCCCAGCTCCTCCTGTCAGCATGTCAAGGTATCCTTAGGCCCCTGATGGTCAATCCACTGCCTTGCATGGTGGCTCGTTGTCATTAGTGTGTGACTGAAGTGTCACTGCTGAAGACAAAGCAGCACTGGGATATCCCTCCATGTCTTAACAAAAAGAGGACTGAGTACAACTGATTTTTATCTTTATCTTATACAGTTTGGAGATTTCTACGATGGCAGGTTCTGTGTCATCCACTGACAGCAGCAGAGGGCACTGTTCTTTGCACAACTGTAAATACAGACAGAAAATGTTGTGTTTCTAATAATTAAGCTGCCATACTCTTGTTAGAAACATAATACCAAATGAATTACATGTCTATGTTGAATGTCCACACTAACACCCTCACAAGGATCAAGACAGAACCTACCTTTACTGCAAAATGACAAAATATATTCAGCATTTGTGGGTACTGTCTGGTGAAATAGTAAAGTTGGTCACCATTTCTTCCTTTCCAAATACTTAAGTACGTCATCCAAGTCATGAAACATGGCAAGAAGATTTCTGACATTTCGACTGACTGACAAAATTCTTAAAATGCTTGACATTTATCAACTAATGTTGTTGTAGCTATTACAGTTACATGCAAGAACCTGGCATATGACTAACAGAAAATCTTTTAATGTGTTGTACTGCTATGCTGTATGGTTAAGAATGGCTATTTTCAATTTTGTTTGTGAGCTGTAGGGGACAATAAATAAAGTGCTACAAACTGTTGTCAACTGTATATGCCTGTATCGTTGAGGGCACAGTTTAAATGCCACTTCACAAAAGGAACAACCCCTAAATACCATCATGCAGCACTTTGGAAGACAGATTTGTTTGTGTGTGTACACATTCATTGATTTTTTCTTTGTTCTCACACTATCTGGTTTCTCTACTTAAGAATATCCCTCTGTGTCCTCTCTGTTGCAGTTTCTCTTTACCTCTTCAATTCATTTGCTCTCCACATGTTGATCCTTCACACTCCACATCATCCATTTATGTCTCTTTATCTGGCTTTCCTTTCTGACCCACACTTTCTCAATGACCTGTACACGAAGAGCAAATATACATAGGCCTGTATTGTAGCTGATAGGAAGTTTCAGACATTTATAAAATAAGTCAAAACACCACATGTCAATCCAAATGTTTTTGAGGAAACCTTAATCTTTACTCCTCTTTGTATCCCATCTCATCCTACCATTTCATGTACCTCAGTTCCTCTCTCAGTGTCTTTCAGTATCTTCCTACTTTCCTGTGTCAGCCATCTTTTTTTCCACATCAGTTCACTTTTACATCTTTTCATGAAACAAACCTCAGTGCCCTTCTGTCCACCTTCTTCCTGTCCATTATTTCATCACAAACTCCTCCCCTCCATTTTACACCCTCTCCCACATGTCCTATTATTGTAAGGGTCAGCATTTGCTCCTCATGCTCCATCACCCAAGCAAAACATCACAGAAATGACCGGCAATCTGTGTGCCATGATGAAGGAAATCTCAATAAGTCAAAAAACTCAAACTACCCACATATTATCATGCTAATAACTGTCATTTTCCACCCTTCAATTTATTCTGACAATGCTCAGCAATAGTTGAGTGTTAAATGTGGGAAAAGTTCAGTAAAAGTTGACTTTAGACTGAGAGGCCACAAAAAACTGTTGGCCTTCACGGTCAGTAAGCAAAAGCAAAAGAGGAGAAGGGAAGGGAAGCAGAAGAGCACTGAAGTTTCAGTTCAACCATACTGAGCCACAGTGTGGTATATTTCTGTGATGGTTTTTTTGCAACTTCTCTTCATTTCAAAGGACATTAGTCAAATAGTCAATTTACCTTGGTTCCCTGTGTAAAAGTCTTCTACATAATTAACAATTATCAGTCAGCCAGACTCTAAATCTGCACCTAACTTATCAAATGAAAAACAAAGAACAAATGCAATGCCACAATGAATGAATTGTAAGAAGAATTCAGAATGAAGACAAAAGAAAAGTGAAAGAACATGACAGGCAGACACCATTTTACAAAATGTTAAGGACTGGAGATTGGGTAATGCTGGAAGATGAATTTGTCACTTAAATTCAAGACTGCATGCTTCAGACTTCTTGTATATAATATAATATAATATAATATAATATAATATAATATAATATAATATAATATAATATAATATGCGTCCTGCAAAAAAAAAAAGTTAGTCCTGTTTTGACTGTAAGTGACGGCTCACATTGTCTCTCCCCAGCATATATTTCATGGCCCTTGGGTCCGAAATGAATCAGAGGTAATTCATTATAAATTGTAGAAAATTCATGCAGAGGGTGTTGATGAGAAAATACATATTCATCACTGGTAATGGAGCAAGGCAGAATCACAACATCTGATTTAAGGCTCCATTAGCAGAAGAAGCCTGTTAATCTCGACCCCTCTGGGATGATTATAACAAAAGAATTAAAGGGGACATATCATACACATTTCCTGGTCTGGATTTTTATTCTGGGGCTCTGCTGGCATATCTTTACATGATTTACAGTCAAAAAATCTATTCATTTTAAACTGGCCTTCATGCAACCCCTTGGCTCAGGCTCTGTATAAAAAATTAAATGATAATAAAATAAAATAAATGAACAGCTTTGGATTTGGTAACTTTAAGGCCCTACCTGAGATTTATCAGCTTCTGGAACCTGCCCTTCTGAAGACTGGCCAGCTGTGGAGGCTACAAAAGCAATAGCTGTGCAAGTTTTTTCCCTCGTTCTTCCTTTAAAATGTCAGACTGTTCCATTTCCTCCAATTGCATATGGGGAAATGCTTTTTGGCAAGCTGTGCATGACATCAATAATGGACAAATTGTAGTAACATGGCTGAACCACTGTGCCAAAATCACCACAGCGCTGTTCATAGGGGCTTGGGGCAAACCCTATGCTCATGCTTCATGTTATTACTGTGGTTCATACAGTCACAGAATTATGTAAAAATCACTGAGACAAAAATGGGCCATGAGTGCAGCAAGATTTGAGGTGATGACAATTTATTTAAACTGATTAATTCTATGTTTGCTTTAGCATTTGCCTTTTGGCGAAGCCCTTGAGCAGAAATCAGCAGAACTGAGAATGAATGAGTGGAGCATGGAGTGCTAATGTGAAATGTGTAATAAAGAAAATCCTATAAGGTCATTACATCTTATGACCTGAATTCCCCCCAGTGTCACCCCTTTCTGCTTGGCAGTTACTCCTGCTGTCTCTGAAATGCCTGCATTTCTGATACCCACAACATTCCTTCAAATTGGCTAAATCATTCAACGGCAATTATAAAAGACCTTGTAAGACTTTATAAGATTAAATTGATCTTTTTGTCAAAGCTGCTGAATCATCAAAGCTTTCTTGTGTTTCCGGAAAATATGATGTCATTCCCATCTCAAGTAAGTAATTCAGAACAAAGCACAGTGGAGGTACCTGTTTTCTGAAAGTAGTGCTCAATCGCTGGTGCCATGCTTATATATAACCAATTGGATTTTATCGCATTATCCTTAAATATTAATTATTTAAACTCATCTAGCTCTGTCTTTTTTTAAAAAAAGAGCATCACCTCATAACATCTATAACGACTCATGGTATTTAGTAGGAAAATCTGCATATTCAGACTAGTTTTTCCAAATATTCACTTTAATAAAGAATGGTTTTAACAACTGCTTGTTGGACTTTCTGTCTCTCAGTCAAAGAATCAAAATATACCTGTTAGTCTGACATCATGTCTTTACTTTGGGACATCTATACAGTATAATTTCTATATATTGTCAATATTGTCTTTAGGGCAGCTTTTCCATACACTCATAGGTAAACTCAGAGGTCAAATCTTTGAAAGTCAAACTTTTTCCGAAGTCAACACATTCTGCTAGCTGGTGTTCAAAACAGATGATGTATTTTCTGCTGTTAGGCATCTCTTAATCACGACAGTAACTAAAGATGAAGTTTGATGATGCTGTGCAGTAGTACGGGTTCATGAGAGTTGCTGTCCTTATTATTTATGTTACACTGAGTCACACACATATTTACATCAAGTGATTTCATTGCCATGAAATAGCTGCAAGTAACACTGGGCTGCAGCTAACTAATGTGAATTACTAACTTACCATTATATGAGATGAACTATCTACACGGGTACCTCAGTTGTATGGTAGCCCATCCCTGTTATTGATAGGTTAAACTAATCATGCATCATGATATATCAAAAGTGAGCAATACAAACAATAGCTATCTAGTTTGCCTTTGATTTCCTCCTTGCAGACTCTCTGATATATCATCTGGTGTTCAGAGTGTGCTACGGGGGTAAAGGAGATGCCATTGACAGGCAACTAAACTTAAATGAATAAAATGATTGAATGAATAAATGGATAAATTCAATGAATAAAACTGCTGATTTGCATGTGCTTTGTTGGAAGCATTTGACATAATGTAAATACACAAGTAAACAAAATATATAACATTGGTCTAGTCTTTTTTTTGGTTATTTTAATATGTCTGTATATACTGGCACTTATAGCTCAAAGTTTCTGGCTTTAAAATTGACTTTCACTTTGCCAGTCCTATTAGTATTTGGAAGAAGTGTTACAAAGTTTGGGGAGACAGTTTTCGCAGCTCTATCAATAAATCTCAAAGGATTGTATTTGACTTTAATTTGACAATCATTGCAGTAATAATAAGTATGCATTACCTTCGGGGGTACCCTGCAGTTTAAAATGAAAAAAAAAAAATCAACAAAAAAATACCAATAAGGTCTAAGGGTGGAAATAACAGTGAGAAACACAAAGAGGCAGAGAAAGAAACAGTAGAGAAATTACAATCCTGAAGCTACAACAACAACTCGACAACTTTTCAAAAGACTGCTCCCAGCAGAGCCACCTACCCTGACTGTAAAAACAAAATTCCGCCCACTGAATAAAATAACTTCCAAGTTCCTTATGTTCCAAATGCACTATCTGCAGGCTATTCCAGACACGGGAGGAGAAGAGCATAGATCATAAGCCCTTTATATGCCATTTCTGTCTGAGTTTGGGGAACTGTCAGCAAAAGAAGGATTATGCAGACCTAGAAGTATGATCAAAGATACATAAATAAGGAGAAAGCTGTCCCAGGTTCATATTACAATTCATCAAGCGACTGAGCCAAGACAAGGAAACAGACAGCAGTTCAAGATGTATTGATGTGTATGCTGGTTTTCATACTTTGTAGATGGAATGTTTTACCATATTTTCTCTGAGTCACATGAAACTGTCAAAGAGTCTCTCCATATTTTGTTGGCACATACCTTACACTATACGTAATTCTATTGTTCTTTGTTAAATGCATTATTTAATCTCTGACCATCACTATCACCTGTATGTTTGAAAATTTCCTGTTTCCTTTAGTCATTAAAGACAGTGGACAGCCATGAGAGCTGGCTTTACTTAGGCAAAAAATTAAAAAAAATAATAAAAAATTGCAGTGGATGGAGCCACATTCAGTGAATACATTATTCAACATATCTTATAAAGAATATTTTTCTTCATGTTTCATTTGTGGCGTCTGTCATCTCTGGAATAATCTCCCAATCGTTTGATGGGCCTTCAAGTAGGAAATGCCAGTTAAAGAGAAAATAGTCCCAAAATGGCAATGTTTTTAAATTTTAACGCTTTGAGATCAAATGGCAAAATTCATATTTTCCACGTCTTTGCATATCTAATATGAAGTCTGTGTGTGTGTGTGTGTGTGTGTGTGTGTGTGTGTGTTTGTGAAAGAGATAAAGTGAAACAGAAGACTATTTCTGTCAGAGGAGATCCTGGCTCATGACAACACTATATTATATAATTTCCAAATAAAAGCACTTCATATAATGATCATTCAGCCATTATTTCATGCTTCTGCCAAAAAAGGGAATGATGAGTGGTGAGGGGACATAAAGCACTGACTAAAAGAGGAATGAACAGTCCAGTTAATACAAATTAATATTAATTTTAGAATTAATAAATTATTTAATTAATTTAAATGAATAAATAAATCTGTCTCTTTTTTGACAGACTCCATTAACTCAAAGCTGACTTGATTCTTCAGGGGAGGGGTTAGAGCTGGACAGTCTGATGTTGTCTAAAGTTTTATCCATCAAGGACAATGTCTCCAACCCTCCAACACAGTGTTTTGGCTTGCAAAGGAACATGTTGAGCCTAAGACTAACAATATCAAAATGCACCACTGAACTTCACAGGGGGTCCTCCCATCCTGTGGTCATAAAGTTATATATTTCCTCCTTCAGCTGAATTGAAAACTTTCAAATCAAATTAATAATAAAAGTTTAATTTAGATGTAAAACTTACACAATCTTGAGCAACTGTTATAAAAGAATTCCCCTGCAGAGATTATTAAAGCTCTTATGATTCTGATTCCAAACTGAAGAATGTGAAAAGTTTATGACAAGAATGTACCTCTACTGAGTCATCTTTTCTTCACTTTAAGGTTGACATAAGTTACAGTGACCCTCTTCTTGAATCCTTCTGCAATAAACACTGACAATGCAGAAAACACTGACACTCCGGTTTCCACTACACTGCTATAGAGTTCTTTTGAATATGAATATGTGTGACTTTCTAACTTTGTTTGAGAAAATATGACACACTGTCTGTGTCTTTGCGTTGTGATTCAGTCACTAAGAATCACAAGCATATTTTCACTGAGATAAAACCTCACAGCAACAGTTGTAAACATTTCCTTTTTTATTGAATTCATTGTGTTATTGGTCCTTTATTAGCTGAGCTGAGTCTAGAGAAGCTTTTCATAAGTCATGGACTTATGTATAGCTGTGGTGGACTTTTTGAAGCATTGTGTGTCAAGATGGCCGATGTAAGCCCAGCTGTGGCTGGCTTGGGAGCCTGCTCCAGAGCCCCAGCTTCCAGTCATTTTGGCTGATTAGCCTGGAGCTGAAGACCTGCACTACACCATTTGTTCTCCCCGCCTCCTGACCTGTCTGATTGGGCTACCACTCAGCTCCATCCACCTCCAGCCAATCCACTACAGCTGTGTCACACCTGGAGAAGATAAAATCCACAACCAAAGTCTCAGTTGTGGCAGCTGGGATTTAATGTGACCAGTTTGCCCTGGTGCCTCTTTTCTCAGTGTGTTACTAGGAATGTAGCTTCGTTTGGCAGTTGCTAATTCGTAGAGAGGTATTCATGTCTTGGTGAAGACTTCAACCTCTGTTAGCAACTGCATAATTTGGGGACTGGACATTAGTGTCTTCTGTGTGTTTAAGATGCTAATGTCTTCTGTGTGTTTAGTAGCCACTAAGCAGTGGTGATTTGTGTCCTGTGTCCTTTTTTGTAATGTGTGTGTTGAGGCACCACTTTTGGTTTACTTAGTTCTATGCACTCATTTGTTACTTCTGTTTGGTGTGATGTCGCTATTGTGGCTAAGTTTGGCTAGGGAGTTTAGTTGCTTTGTTATTTTTGCTTTAGTAAGTTTTCGTAACTCTGTTAGCCTTTGTTTGGTTTTATTTGGTTCTTTGATTTTAGCAACACCCACCAACTCTGTTACTTTGTTTATCACCTGTTTTGTGTTAATTTTGTCACAAAGCAATAAATTCCTTTACAAAACAATAACATCTGGTTTTATTTTGTTGCACCTAACCAACCCTAGAGGCCGGGTTGTAACAAGGAAAGATTTTAACAAGACAATGGTCACAGGCCATTTCATGGCCTGCAACCATTTTCTTGTCCACCCATTTCATATTCCACTTGAAATGGGTGGAATAGACATATGCACCAACAAGAAGTCTTGCTGCCAGTAGCAACTACAAGCACCCATATGTACTAGAAGGCAAAAAGGCAACAGAGCAGGAAAATGTTAAATAATGCAGAAAATTGAATGAGCATGTTGCATATTAGAATATATCCATAAGGTTGTGTGGTGAAATTCATGGATGTGTATCATTCTACTGAGGACAGAGCAGATGTTGAACTACTGTTTTTTTCTGTCTGAACTCACCTCACTACAGTAATATAAAAGCCACAAATCACATCAAAGCAAGGACAGAGACTTGCAATAGAGATATAATAAGGAAGAAATGAGCCAACAGGCAAACTTTATGAGTAACTGAGTAACCCAGAAATAAGGGAACCTAACAATCACTCTAACACAGCTTGAAAAGTGCTCTGCAGAAATGGGAGAAACTGTTGAAAGAATGACCCTGTCTGCAACACTCAATCAATCACACCTGTAACACAGAAAGGCTAGAAGCAAGTCACTATGAGTAAACATCATATAACAGCCCATTTAGAGTTTGTTAAAAAATAATTTAAATAACTCCAAGAATAAGGAAAGAGAATGTCATGTCTGAAGAGACAAATATTTAACTATTTGGGCAGAACTCAAAGCATGATATGTGGCGAGCACCACACATTGCTCATCTCTTGCTAATACCATCAGTATTACCAGAGCAGTGAAGCATGGTGGTGGCAGCATCACACTATAGTGATGCTTTTCAGTGGCAGGGACAGGAGCAACAGTCAAAAATGCAAAAAGGATACATGTATGGTTTACCTTCAAGCCACAATGACATGAAATATCCAAATAAAACCCTGAAATGGCTTTATCAGAAGTTTCTGATTATTCTTAAGTGGCAGTTAAAATCCTGACATACCCCAAAAAGGCATTATTGAAGTGGCTGTTCATGGACACTTCCCCTTCCAAACTGAAGGAGCTTAAGAGAATCTGTCATAAAAAATGCTATAAACGGCTGTATCCAAGTGTGCAAAGGTTGTAGAGACTTACTAAAGAAGACTCCAACCTGTAATTGCTGCCAAAGGGGCTTTCCTAATGGGTCTGAAATCTTTGTCATTGTGGGTTATTGAGAGTTGATTGATAGGATAAATGGAAATTATAATCATATAAAACTAAATTCGCCATGTTATAAAATGTGCAAAAATTGAATGAATCTAAATACTTTCTGAAGTGACCATATATATCAGCTGCAGGTTAACTGATTGGTGAAGGGAGAGAATGCAGCTGAGGCCAACAGATCCTGTGGTGCAACACACCACAGATCAAGGTATTTCATCATCAGACACACATAAAGCATCCATTAACACAAGTATCACTTCCATTTACTGGGCTTGCATTTTTCAGTAAACCTTCCAAACTTAACCAGAGAAAGATCAATTTTTTTTTGTCACTGAATTCAAAAAAGGAGACATAATAAATTACTTTTCTCTTTTAGCAGGGTGAAACTGCTTGCCAGTACTATTAACTATTCAAAATTCTGAAAATGTCATATTGAATTTTTTCTGCTTTTTTACTCATCTGCCACCACGGTTGTTATCAAAAGATTTTCAGATCTGTTAAAAAAAAATACTGACATTGTTTATTGGTTACTTTTTAAATATTCCTCTTGTGCATACAGATTTTAGGTAATCCCTTCCTAATGGAAAAATGAATGAGCACAAGCTAGAATAATCATAGGTATTTACCAGAGGTTTCAGTTCAGACAAAGACAGGAGGGAGAATGTATGTGACAGAAGCAAAAAAAGTTTTTAAAAAAGTAATTTATTAAAGCAGACCGCAACGCTACACAAGTAAATACATTTTATACGGGACAAACCACTAACATGAAGGGTTTCTGGATAAAGGAGGGAAAAAGGGGCAAGTAAGCAGGCAAGCTTCTAAAGCTTCCCCAGCACCACAGCCCAGGTGAACGTCATCTACCTCATGACCTCCAGTCTGCTTAGCTGATCTATGAAATGATGTTTAAAAAAAAGCAAAAAAAAGCAAGTAAGACAGGCCAAGCAGAGCAGTCAAACAGGAAGGAACATCACAATGGTCAGAAATGGAGAGCAATGTCAATTACAAAGATAAAAAAAAGAAGTTCTTTAAGGCCAGAGAGGGCTAAATTTGGCAATTTCTTATAGCATCTTGATTCTCCTCCATTCACTGATCACTCTTCTCACGTGCCTTCTCTGTCCTTCTGTCAAACCTTGTAATTTTGGAACAGCTTTCAATTTATGTGTATCATCAGGGACTAATGCATCTGGATGGGAGGTGCTTTCTGTGACAAATGACCTCACAAATACCTGATAAAGATAAAACAAGGTCCCACTCATCTCTTCCAGTCGCCAAATGTCTGTCTGACTGTCTGTGTTTGTCTTTCAAGCCTTGTATCTGTCTCTCTCCCTCCCTCCCTCCCTCACCAACTTGGCAGGTAGAGAGAGAGACATCTGCGATCATCAATCTTATCCACCAATCTTTACCATCTCCCGACACTTCATCTCAGAAACCCCTCTCCACTTGATGTCTGACTAAATTAGATTAAATGACTGCTTTGTCAACCTTCCCGAAGGAAAGAGAGAGAAACTCTAGAAAACTAATTTGGGTTCCAGTCACACACTAAAATAGAGTTCAGCACCTCCGTATTGTACAGTAGCTACAGCAATTCCCTAAAACGACTCTCAATCAGATCTTATAGTACAAACAAAAGGATGACGATCAGGATGTATTCAATAATCAATTTCTATTTTTCATCCTTTAGGAGTTAAAAAAATCTTATTAAAGGCCTTATTTTCTATTTAAAACTATTGTCCCAGTCACATATGTTGCTTTGGGCAAGTCAGCAAAGTTAATCATGTTAAAAGGAAACCACAGAATGTAAATCAGCCCATTTGATTACACACTTTATTGCCAAAACGTTGTATGCCAAAACTCAAGTGACAAGGGCAACCCATGTTGCTTTTTTTTCTACTCGATGCATAAGCAGGCAGTTACCTGAACGTATTTACACAGAACAACTTGACAACCAAAATGATCATTGTTGTGAGTTTGCTTTGGAGTCAATCTGTTCTTTAGGTCCTTAAAAAATCCTTAAAGCAGACCTAAAGATTGGATGTTCAAGAGTGTAAATCCTTGAGGCACATTGCTATAGGCCTACAGTATGACCAGCAAGAGTCCTAACTTCTACATGCTTCCATGTTACACTTAAAAGGCTAAGACCATAACACACAGCCTCAGAAACACTCAAACACTGACACTAACACACTCACAGTCACAAAATAACACCCCATTTTTTACCCCCTCCCTGTCACGCCTCCGACCAAATTAGATTGTGATTGCTCTTTCCGAGGTCACTTTTAATTAAACTGAGATGAGAACATGACACATGGGATTAAACCCCATCCTACCACTTCAAATTATGAATTCATAACTAATGCTAGAGCCTATTGCTTTCAACCATGACCTCTATATCATTTATGTATAAGAGCAAAAGGAACGCCTCTAATTGTCTTCTTCTGCAGAGATAAAGAGCATGATGGAAGCACTGGGGAAGTGTGTGTGTGTGTGTGTGTGTGTGTGTGTGTGTGTGTGTTTTAATGCACATTCATACCTGACCAACAGCGGACCAGGGCATTCTTACACAATCACTAACAGGGGATATCAGAGCAATCAGGGGACATTCTCTCTGCCTCCTCTGGGGAAAGCTTTAAATCATGTTGAAATCATGTCTAAAACCCTCTGGTGAAATAATTTGAATTTTGGCCAATAGGGGACTGGCGGTGTGTTCATTTTTGTACTTAACAGTGCCTCTGCATTCTGGAGCGGGGATTGCAATGACCCACTCACACAAGTCATTTATTCACACTCCCTGATTGTTTGAGTGGTTTGTTGTCCCATAGAGTGTGGACACTGTACAGGGTGACTTAGCAAAGGAGACAGTCTCTCTAAATATAATCTGATCTTAATTTTTGGTAGGGTCCTAACAGGTGGCGGGTAGTTTACATTATATCAAAATTAAGAACACTCCATAAACCGGAGCAATAATAAATACATAAAATAAAAACAAACAAAGAAAGAACAACAGGTTAAAATAAGAAACAAAATATCCAACAATAGGATAATTTTCTTTCATTTTTTTTTAACTACTAAGAGACAGATGAGGTTTTTACTAAACCTTTAAAATTTTGAATCCTAAGAAACTCTGATCACCTTTCACAGGAACAGAATTTTAATTAATTTGACAATGTTTTTATGTTCTCAGTTTCTACATTTAAAAATATGCATTAATGCATATGGTGAATGAACACACAACTTGATCCTAACTTCATGCTTTTACCTGGATTGATGTGAACATGCAAAGCTTCAATTTAGCATCACTTACTACTAAAAACTGTTACAGTGCTTTAATAATGTTAATGAAGTGATACATGTATGACTGACAGAAAAAATGTTTTCGACTGACAGAGATCACAACCTGCCTAAGACAGAAAGGCAACAAAATACATAAGGGCCAACTTGTAAAATTGACATCAAAGTGCTTGTTTTATCTTGTACAGTGCACATTTGAATAATACAAAAATAAATTTTGACACAGTCTGTGTATTGATGAAATTAATATTTATGCATATTACAAAGGGAGGTCCCTTATTGACTAGACTATATGATAAAAGTCTACTGCTTGTACCACCTAGTGCTGTGTCCGATCAAAAACTCCCTGTTTGAAATGAGACAACAGCTTGGCCTCCTTTACTGATGTTTGCAGTTTTCTCAGTATCGTTGACCAACCATTTCATCCAAAGTACTTTACATTTGACACTGACTGCATTAGGTTATCAAAACATTCACATTAAAACTCCAGTTTGCTGACACCTCATTAGGTGTAACCCGCACTGCAGAGAGACAGGGTTAACCCTAGTCTAAGGCTGCACCTAACAATTATTTTTAAACTAATTGATGTAATTATTATTTCTTTCAATTAATCTGATTAATTTATCAATTACTGTAAAAATTAAAAATAATTTATCCAAAATAACTATCTAAAATCATCATCTTCCAATTCCCATGGCATTACTGTGGTATAATAATAATAATAATAATAATAATAATAATAATAATAATAATAATAATAATAATAACAATAATAATAATAATAATAACAATAACAATAACAATAACAATAATAATAATAATAATAATAATAATGATAATAATAGACCCTCTTTGCCAGATGCCTGATCAGACATACAGCATTAATGATTATAGTAACTGTATGGCATAGAAGCCCTTTTCCTCAACTGGGGAATCAGTGTTTCCACATAAGTGCTTCATTTAAAATGAAAATGGTGACATGAATATACTTTATTACTGAAGAAATAGGCAGTTAAGATAATCACAGGCAATGTATTTTTGCATTATTGTGGGGCAAACACAATAATTGAAATGATTTAAAGGGTGTAACAACAGTAATTGGTCTAAGCAATTTTCTCACTAATGCATTGCTTTGAAAGTAAACACAAAGTATGAAAAGATCAAATAACAATGCTGGATGACAGATGGTGTAACATTACATTACCATAACAGCAGCAATGCAGGAATGGGAGCAATGAAGAAACATTTAGGAAATCAATTTTGTAACTACTGCTAAGAGAACATGTTCTCTGTGTTGATAATCCTGATAGCCTATATCAAGATTAGCTATGGACAAAGTAAACAGCACTTAGCTGTCTGTTGCTGTAGCCTCAACAAAGCATTCCAGGATGCTGTTGCTTCAAGTGCTTGTGCAGCAGTTGTACTAGTGTGGGAAGCTATTTCCAGTTTGTAGTGCTCACAGAACACCACATTGTGGGTGTGTGTCTAAAATAACGATCATATGCAAGTTTTTATGGCTACAGCTTGTACATGCTTTGACCACACATAACCATTTTTGTGATGCACTGTCTTGTAATTGCTGGCATCATTACGTTGTAGTCAGCCCTGCTGTAGTAACCAGCTGCTGTTTAATGTTTATCTCTTTATGTTTCTTCAGATAGAGCTAATTCTAACAACTTCACACTAGACTCAACACTGGTTCCGAGCAATACACCAGCCAAATCTGTAGTAAATTGGATGAAAGGTTGTTGAGATGAGCAAAGAACAGACAGACACCCACCCACACACATACAGATTCCTTGATTTTTCAGTTTTCAGGCTTAACTTGCCCGGACTAGTTTCAATTTACCCAGAAGCTAATCAAATGTATTGGAAAAAACAAAAAAAAAACTATTAGAATATAATTCAATTAGTTTTTGGGCAAAGAAATCAATTACTGATTGATTCCAATCTCGTAGGATCTGCACTAATTTCCACAACTCTTTTCCATTCCCTAATCAAAGCATTTTGATTTACAATAAATAGAGCTATGAGGGTCTTTTAAAAAACTGCACCGGTATGGGGTCAAAAATCATCCTCCTTACCTCAGTGATAAAGGCCTTGGCAGTAGCTGGGCTCATGAACAGCACAGCTCTGCGCAGTGTATCCCTATAGCGATGCAGCTCTTCCACACGCATTGTTCTGAACAGACTTGTGATCATCATGTTAATATTAGATTCCACCTTCTGAAGGGATACATCCATTCCCTGCTGAGAGGTCCGATCAAGGAAATCCTCAATACCACGGATATCTGAAAAGAAGAGACAGATGTAGAGGTGTGACTATATATTTGACTGTGGAGCAACAAACACAATCTTCTAAAGGCATTATGCAGAAGAGCGGAACTATGAAGACAGGGTGAGAGATAAATATGCTGCACATACACACAGATTTAGCAGAAATATTAAGACCATTGCTGATGACTTTACACCATATTCTCTGTTGCAGCTGATGGGTTATCTCTCTGCATGAATAGGTTCAGTAAATATCCCAATTCATCAACTCTTACTGGCAGTGTTTCCTTGCACTGTGTGCATTTGTATTAGTCAGATTTTATCCCTTGTGTTAATCTGAGGCAAGGCTTTTGTTGGCAACATTATATATACAGTATATCAGTATTTATTATCTTTCTTTCTCGAAATCTGAATGCACAAAGCATTCTGTAGATATCCCTCTCTTACAGACACACACACAGAAAATGGTAGGAAAGATATGAAAACCAAAACATATGGTAGTGAGTCATCAAAGGTGGGAGGCTAGTTTTTTTCTTGTTTGGTCCATTGATGTGGATACTTTAGTTTACTGATTAGACAAGAAAAAAAAACAATTAGTAATAACACACATAAACACACATTAAGTTAAAAACATTTGACAGTAGCATTGCAGTAAGAGAAAGTAATAAATTCTTTGATTTTTGTTTTTTTTTACTGTGCATTCATGAGTGTATCCTTTATACAGCACATGTTTACACTGTATGGCAGACATATAAGCATGCATCTGTGTAACCTTGCCCAAATGTGTGTCTTAGTTCACTGATGTCCCGCTAGGTACTGTTGACAGGGACGTACAGGATCAGCCTACCATCCAATACAAAGAGCTAAATTTCAAAATGTTGTAATGGCACATATTTTTTTTCAGAATATTAACAGTATAATATTTCTAACTAAACATACAATAAAAAACACCTAAATTTACATTTCTCATCATCTGTACCAGGTATCTCCTATAGCAGTATTCATGTACAGTCTTGATGATATAAAAATAAATAAAACTCTGTCTCAAATAGATATATGAAGACATCTAAAGTGCAAGAATGTATAAACATTGAATAAGGAACGTTCCTAAATGTTGTATTTGTCAAACCAGAAATTACGTATTTTAAGTTAATTTTTGATCCCAATCCAATCTTTTGTCAGTCTTATATGGATGTTTTAAAACTCTTTTTATGTAAATATATATCTCAAAATATATGTAAACATATATGGGAATGGGTATTGCTTGGGTTGTAATACCTGACCATCAATCACATTGAATATCTGTGCTGTTAGAACAAGGTAGAATTATCCCAAAGTGCCACATTTTTGCTAAACCCACTGAACTGTCTGAACACTAAGAGAAAAAATAATTTATGACACTTTGAAAAGATTTTGTTTAAAATACCAGCTTCTATAATTATCTCTATTAAGAGTTATTTTTGTATGATAACAAAACCAGTATGCCGGTGTAAGTTTTTTATTACTACATGAACTCCTCTATTCTTAATGAGCTACATTGCAGGTCAAGGTAATCCTAATTAAGGCACTTTAGTTGAGACCACTACTAATGATGTCAAAGAAGATGTGTGTGTATGTGTAGTTATGTAGAGTAACTACCTAATGATCTATTTGATATGGAAAAAGGATGACGCTGCCGTCATTGCCTGTGTCACGGCTGAGCAATTAAGTGGATTGATTAGACTTGTTAAGGGCCGCAGGGCTGGGGCAATGGTAAGATTTCATCAATGCCAAATTTTGGAGGTTTAACAACGTATTAAGAGGAGAGACACTATGCAATAGCATTGATTGTGGGAAAAAGTCATTTAGAAATAAGATAAAAGACATCCTGTTAAAGACCACGCATACAAGCCATAGATTCTTACAATATCAAGAGGGCTTTGAGTTCATGGGGTTAAATTGGGACAATAGGACACTTTTGAAAGTTTGTGTGTGTGTCAAATATCATATAAACTCTTTTTCTACCATGGGGGGAATCAAAAAAGATGTTGTCAGCCTTTCAGCAACAACATGACATGGAAAAACACAACACCCAAGTGATAGTAGTTGGAACTTCTTCTCCTTTCCCAAACATGCACTCAAGAGGCACAGCAGAACAGACACAGTATACACATATGCAGGTGCAGAACTCCAGAAGACAACAGCTGGGCACACAGTCTGCTTACAAGGGAGTTCTACTCTGGAACAGATCTGTGTGTCTAGCATTAGCATGTGCAAAATCTACTGTCATTAAATTATTTATTTAAAAATAACACATTGTCTCTATCAACTCTAATGGTTTCCTCACTAACTGTGGCATTGTTATTGTATCTCTCTGTGTAGCTGTATTGATGAGATGATGAAAAAAAGGTAGATAAATACAGACAGTAAGATAGCATCTTTAATGGCAAAACAACCCTTCGTGATCTGTCAAGGAGCACCGAGTTATCAAGCCACTAAAATCTAATTACTATAATTAATTAGCAGAAATAATTACTTGTTGCAAAAGTAATTACTGTTAACTACATTATCATTGGTAACACAATCATTGTCACAAGTACTGTGACTCAACTTCATTAACTTAAGGTTGGAGGGAAAAAAAATCACCTCAGTGCTTAAGTTTAGTATGACTCTCCATCTCAAAAAAGGTAAAGATACACACTTTTCTGTCCTCATCAGTTGACATCAGTGTAAACTCAGAATGATGTACATGTACACATGTAGACACACACACACACACACACACACACACACACACACACACACACACACACACACACACACACACTACAGACTATATTCTTCTACCATCCCAAGCAGATTTAAGCTTAGCTTTTAAATCTCCAGATCTATCATGGTTTATAATTAATGGCGTCAACCTACAATGAAAAATTCTTACACCGTCCGATTCATGTTTTCTATGGTAAGTTTGGAAATTTAAAAGCATTGAAAAGCTTTAGAGCAAGCTGAAATTAAATAATGTATTCAGAAAAGAGCATGATACTCGCTTGCTTATTTTTATGCCTGTCTGCTTTCTTCCTCTTTCATCAAATGAAGTTTTTATGCTAATCCAGTTTTTACCAACACATGCCGACCAATCAGCCCAAGTGTGTGTAGACTTTCTCTGCCCATTTTAATAGCTGTATTATAGGCCTCTTTGTTGTCTTGTACCTGCTCATCTGCCTGTCAGCCATTCCTGCTATCTGCCTGGAGGGTCAGTCTGGCTTTACTTGCCATCATCAATCCATTCTCCACCCTAGCTTACATTTCAGGTTGTGTGTCTAATGCATTTGCCTTGCTCTGCTCTGCTCTGAGAGGAAAGAACAAACCCAACTGTGTCACTGCATACAGCTTATTCATATTCACCGCATTAAATACTTAACAGTCCATTTGTAGCAACTTGTGCAAGCCAGGATGCAAGAAATACCAAAATGTACATGAGCGATGAAAAAACAACAGAAACCAATAAATCCCTTGTATGAACACTACAACATGCATTGCTAGTTTGTGATTAAAGACAAAGTGGATACCTGAAGAAAGAGATACCGAAACACATAAAGTACACTTAATATAACAATTCATGAAAGAAATTGCATTCATTAAATACAGGTATGAATAAAACAAAAACAAACAAATGGTCAGACATGTATGAGAGACGTTAGTTTCAATGTTTGAGATATACAGCAAAGGAATGTTTTATGACCCCCACTTAGACAAAAAAGAAAGCCACTGACTTTCAAATGTGAACATATCCTGGTCCAAGTTTACATATTTGTAGTCAAAAGCATCCTCATCCCTGACATCAAAGTTTGGTTGCATTTCTGTCTCCTGCTGTTCGAAGGACGAGATTTGAGCATGCACCTCCCCACTGCTGAGCGGATCATTGACTGTCAGCTACTTCCCATCAAGGAGCTTCAGGACACGATAGCGGATAAAAAGACGGGTAAAATTGCCACCGACCTTGCCCACCCAGGCAACCATCTGTTTGAGAAACATTCCTCTGGGAGACAGTACCGCTCCATTAACACCATGATCACCCATCACCTCAACAGCTTTTCCCCCATGCGCTGTCACCTCACTCAACCACTCCTCCTGAGTCGGCCATGCAAAGACATATTGCACATTCCCACAGTCCCAGGCCTCTTCATCTAATAGGGATGACTGTATTACTGCTGCCATATTATCTACTGTCACCTAAGTGGTTTTTGCAACATTCACCAAACTTCTGGAGTGCCTGTATGCCACTTCACTTTACAACATCTTTTAGCTTGAGAACCCAATGTTACTAGTACGTAAGACACTTTGTTTTTTGTATCCATGCTGTATATTAAAATCTTAAATTAGGGTAATAAGGGTGTTTTTTAAACACTCCTTGTAGTTACCTCTTAATTTCCTAGTAAAGAACATAACAGACAAAATTATGACCAATGGCAAAAAAGCGACGTGTATATATATATATATATATATATATATATATATATATATATATATATATATATATATATATATATATATATATATATATATATATATATATATATATATGTATGTATGTATGTATGTATTATTATATTTTTTTCCACTGTATGCAAACTGATGGTCCTCTTGGAGCACTTTCCCTCCACCTTGCAATGTTCCACTGTGGATTATTGCAAGTGAAGCTGAAAAGGTATTTTGCAAAGAGAGCTCATCACATGGAAAGATTTTCATAATTCCTTGTAAAACAAGGTTAAGTCTTGTATAAGGTTCCATGTGTGTCCCTTTCCCCCCATTTGTCAGGCTTCCCTTCTTTCCCCTCCATCCCATCTATTCTCCAAGTCCCTGGCTCAAAGTGAAAGCTAGAGTTAATGTAGTGTAGCAGCCAACAGCATGCAGGGATTTCACCTGCATGTACCGACCTCAGTGGTACTCTGTCTGTGTTCAGAAACACCACTATTTTCTCCCCTGCTTGCTTTCCCCTCATCCGTCTTTCTTCCCTTGGCTTTTCATCTGAAACCTCCCTCAGTTTGTTTTCTGTTCTCATGGGCTGAATCTCATTTTGAGAGTGTGTAAAGTCCAAGCTGTTGTTCTACTCTAAGAGGCGGACTCTGTGTCATGTGCAATGCCTGTCAATTCCACACTGAAGACCTGTCTTACCAGATGTCAGCTCTGGTATCTTTTAACTCGGACAGTAATTTTTACACCATATAACAGCAAAGACTGTAAAGTTTTGTCATTTACAATTGTTAATAAATTACTGGGTGCCATTAGTGAAATGAGTGATTACATAAGCAATGTAAGCTATATAGAAAGAGGTTCAAATCATCCTCTTCTTGTAATATAATGACTTGTTGAAACAATGCACATGATTTTAGGCCATTTAGTACCTTTAAATGGGGAAAAAAAATCCAGATATGTTAATGATTCACTGGCTGGTGTCGGCACTAAGAATGCCACTTGAGTGGAGGAATACAAAAGAAAGAGAAAACACAGATATGAACTTTGCACTGTGAAGGAATATAATGGACCAACAGTCCAAAAGGAGGTGTTAACACATCCAAGGATGCTCCCCTGAGTGTTGAGAAAAGGGAAAACATCAAACATCTGCAAATGAGATTCAGCCTATGCAACTCCCTGGCTGTCTGTCAGGGCACCCCTGTTCTCCCTCATTCACTCCCTCTAACTTGCAAATATTTCCCTCCTTCGAATAATAAAGAAAATACTAAACCCTGGAACTGTACCCTTTTGCTTTGCACCCGACTTTACAGTTTTAGGTCTTTCTCCCTCTTATCTTTCTTTGTTTCAACCTTACTTTTCCTGCCTGAGGCACTCAAAACCTGGGCTTATAACTATTGTTTCAATGCTGCTAGGGAATAGCCAAGCATTACAGTCTTTAGAGAGAGGTTTTGTCTGTCTGACGATCCGTCCATCCATTCATCCAATCATAACAGCTTGACTGAGCTACCTGAGCAACCAGACTTTTCCCAGTGATTGGTGCTTGCGTTCCAGCCATGAGTGATGCTTGACTGCTCATTGTCCAGGTCATAATATGAGGTTTTTGCTGCCATGGAAGACACGCTGACATAAATTAGTTTCACTCCCTGCTAAGGCAAGGTGAAAGAGGTGTAGAGTAAGTGTGACTTTTCTATCCATCTACAGAGTGAAGTTCTATATGACAAACTGGTTTGATGGTGCAAGTGGTTGTAGCCTGTGTAGCCCCCCTTTTTGTGAGTGGCATATTTGAATTTGTTGTGTCAATATAGAGATGCCTTTCACTAAAGGCCCCATGTTTAGCAGCAATTCTTAAAATATGGATTTTGTTTCAAAAGGTAATGCAGGGCTCTTGTAGGCCTAGCTCTAGAAAGCTCATGACTTCAACTTTCTCAGTTGAAGTCATGGCTGAAAATGTCAAAATGTCACATCATCAGTACTCTACCAGGCTACCTACTACTCTCAAAATCTTTGTATTTCTTTAGATAGGTGATCTCCATCCACCTTTCTTTTATTAGAGTATCTTCCTGTGGTTGGTCTCTTTCATTCTTTTTACCTCAAAGCACCAGGCTTCACATTGCCAGAGTCCCCACAGAGAGCCTAACCAAAACTTGTAAAAAAAACAACAACAACAAAAACAATATTCCCTTTCTCCTTAAATCATTTCTGGCTTTTTCATCATCATCTACATCCCATACACTTTCATCTCTACAAATTATTGACCTCAATAATCAGGGTATCAGGTGTATCTGTTATGCTGTGGGGGGCCTTTTGCTGGAATGGTGAGGATCCAATTGTCGTCTTAGAGGAAGGGTCACTGCAAATCACTACAAAGTTGTTCTGAGTGATTGCCTTTATTCTCTGATGAACCATTTCTATCCTGATGGGACTGATTTCTTCCAGGATGACAAATCCCCACATCCATAGGGCAGGAAGGATTTCTGAATGGTTTGATGAGTATTGAAATGATGTGAATCATATGTTATAGCCTTTGCAGTGAATCAGATTTCAATCCAACTGAACATGTATTGGAGATTTTTAAGAATGATGCAATATTGTTTGTATGAACAGGGTTCCTTCCAGTAGAGGTCCAAAAAAAATCATTGTCAAGGCACACTGAAGCTGTTCTAGTTCCACACATGGTGGCCCAACATCTTGCTAACACACTTTATGTTGGATTTTCCTTTAGAGTGTCACTCGTCTGTACCTCAAGTGTCCGAACTTTTCTCAACTTCACTGAGCTTGCTTCTTTTTTCCTTTACTTTATTATATATCTTTTACCTTGACCTTCCAATGCCCTGAGCTACTTTGACATTGTTTAAGCTGCTCATGCTGTTTGACAAGTATCAGTGCTCAATGTGAGGGAAAAATAAAAATAAAATGTTGGATGGATACCCATTTCAAAAACACACACTCTGGGATTCTAACCTCCAGTGACCACTGGATGTGGGTGTGCTGTTTTCTTGCCTTGTTCCTGCAGCCAGAGACAATCCACTGCTATCCTAGTCCTTGTGCCAATGTCCATATCTACAGAGCATGAAGTCTTCCCCTGAATATAAAAAAATATCTGACCTTAAACACATTTTTGGATTGTTTTTTTTTTCTTGTTTATGTCACTTCTCTTCTTGTGAAGCACAAAAATGGATGTTGTATTTTTCCTTCTGCTAGCATACACTACTCTGGAAATAAGGATACAAGATAAAGATATTTTTAAACCACAATGCAACCTAAAAGAAGATGAAGCTGTACTGCAACCAGAATGCAAAGCAGCAACATCCAGTGGACCACAAGGGTTTTCACAAAACATTATCCAACTTTTCGGCATGACTTGGGTATGTGAAAATTTATGAACACAATACTGCATACTGTATGCAAATAATTAAAAATAGGTTTCTTCTATTATTATTTTTTCCTTACTGCGCTTTTGCTCTCCCATTCTTTTCCAACAGTCCATCAAAATCAAAACTTGAGCTTCATCTGTACGGCTATCTGGAACAAAAAACTTCAGCTTATTGGTTTTGTCCTATAAAAAGTCTTTGAAGCAGTCTGCAGTACGTCCATATTCTTCATGCTGTTAGATCCTAATCTCTCTCTAAGTCTGTCTCTGATTTGCTTTAAGTTTACGTTTTCTTCTTCTCTCTAACCAACTTTTTTTTTTTTTTTTGCTGAAGACATATCCTCCTCAGTGACCTCCAAGGATGTTAACTACTGCTCTGCGGTCACAGGCTTTTGGAAAATGATTTACACCTTTTATAGTTGTTTTTGTATTCATCTCTTTTTCCTGACTGCCCGTGTCTGTGCCCTACCAAATCTGTTATCCCTTTAGATCTGTGTCCCTATCCTCTCTCTGCTTTAGTGTTTCTATTTTCCCTTATATATTCACAATCTCCTATACCTCTTTCTGTCCTACCCTCTGTCTCCCCCACAGAAAAATTGTTCAAAGTAAGACATGACCTCCCCGTATAAAGCTTGTAGATCTTTTGTGTTTGGCCCATGAGTATACCTGTTTGCCTGCATTTGTCTGAATTTGCCTTTATCATCAACTTCCTCATGTCTCTCTTGGCTTTCCTTTCATGTATTTTTTTTTACCCCATCTGTCACCTCCTCCGTGCTTCCCCCCCTGCAGTGTCTCTGGGCTTCACTACCGTTAAAATAGATATCCATCCAATCATGCATGTATGCATGCATATCCTCACTTCTTTTTCTCTTACCCCTTTCACTAAAACTTCAAGCTTGTAAGTGTCTTCAAGCTCCCTGCCCTCATCTTCACCCTTCCTGCTTTAAATTATGTCCTATCATAATTCAGGCTCGGTGACATAATAGGTGTGTACCTTACAGTTTTATTTATAAACCTCGAAAATAGAAAACTTGGACTGGAACCAGATAATGCACAGGCAGACACATAACTATGAGTAAAATCAGGAAAAAAAATACAAAAGATCCATAAGACTTATGACATAAAACTCAGTTTACAGACCGCAAGGTGAGGTCAAAATGTCCCAGGGCTGTCCTGCTATGTGTACATTAACGTGGCATAGTCACACACATGTAAAGGTGAGAGCAGTAACTGTCATAAGTCAGGACTCTGTGTGACATGGCACATTTGTGATTTGTGGATCTTAAACTGGAGCAGAGAGCAAACATAATATTTTATGTCAGTCGGCAGTCCGGGATGAGCAAACCTTCATGTCGAGAATCATCACTGGTGATGACAGTTGAGTCTACGGATATGATCCAGACACCCAACAGCTGTCTTCCATGGAATGACTTGTGGTTGTGCTCCATGATTAGTTCCATAGGTTTAGACTATCAACATCGAGTTCTACTGTAACGTCTTGAGGCATTTGTGGGAGAACATGTGGCTGAAATGATTGGAGCTATGACACTATTGCCTCTTGGTTTTTCCAGTTGCGCTCCCCACCCATACATAGCATGTCGATTACACATATGTATTTCAGCCACAAAAACACAAATGTCACTTCCTATCCACCTTACTCTCAAGAACTGGCTCCCTGTGGCTCTTTCTTCTTGCCCAAAATGAAACTGAAGTGTAAGGGTCACCATGTTAACACAGCAGAGAAGATTAAGCGCACGTCACAGATGGTATTTGATATGCTTACAGAGTGGGATTTTTGGAGGCACTCCAAGTGTGGCAGGACCGCTGCGAGCGCTGTATTGCTGCACATGGAACTACTTCAAAGGGGAAGGTGGCCAAATTTAAATTAGGTATGATTTTTGCTTTTTTTTTTAAACACAGTCATGGAACTTTTTGATTGCACTTCGTATTTCAGATCCACCTGCAGTATGAGGTAGTGAGGCAAGTACATGAGAATTTCAAAGTTTGAGACTATTTTTCTTTTACAAGGGTGTGGTTGAGCATGTACTTAATTAACAGAATCATGGAAGTGTATAGGGGAATTTGGATGCAAACATACAATGAAAGAAAGACAGAAAAACAGAAAGACAGAAAGAAAGAAAGAAAGAAAGAAAGAAAGAAAGAAAGAAAGAAAGAAAGAAAGAAAGAAAGAAAGAAAGAAAGAAAGAAAGAAAGAAAGAGAAAAGGAAAGAAAAGAAAGTCGTATAATGGCCCTCACAGGATCCTGACCTAAATTCCATAGAACACCTAGGAGACACCATTGGTAAAAAAATGCCACTTTGTTAAGATCTGTTGTAGATGACCCAAAAGTTCTGCTGGCTGATTCCATGCCCAGATATTGTCAAACAGTTCTGCGAGCTAAAGTATGGCCAGCTAATTACGAAAATATTGTAGCTATAATCTTTATTGGAGCCAGTACTCGATTTCCAAATACATTGTTGTCTTTAAACTATATAGCCATTTAAAATCCATCAAACTAATTTGGTGTAATAATTGCTTGACATGTATGCTTGTGCTTTCTTTCCTTAAATCCTTAATTTAAATGATTGGCTTTAACATTTTGATAACTATTGCACTGAAATTCAATAGTTTATAACCATTTCCAGGTACCTCTTGGTGCTCCTGTACATGGATATTGTATGTCTAGGTTTCCCAATATGATAAATATGTGAATTTTGAGAAAGTTTCAGGTAGTAAAGGAAAGTAATAAATAAAGAGTATCGCTGTTACCTGTCAGATTCAGCCTTTTTTTCATTCAGTGACAGTCAAGCTTTTTGAAAATGGAAAAATCCCAGAAGTACCTTCCTGTTCTCTGTCTACGCTTGATGTGATTATGTGAAGCCCGTCAAGAGATCAAATGCACACTGGGATTTTACCTATAAGTCTTTTTATGTGAGGACTTAAGTGAAACCTTGACATTTTGAAATTCTGAGATTTTTTTCTATCATTGCCTTCATTATTAAAGTATCTGCATGTGGTCTAATGATTAAAACAGATTTAGCATCCATATTAATTCCTATATCCATTTACAACACCATAACAGTTATTACTTTCTGTTCTTTGCTTGAAGCATTTCTGTATTCATATATTTTTTTCTTTCTTATGTTATTACTCTTTACACTGCTCATTATATGCTCTTCCCCTATGTGCCCTGTCAAGCATTTTTTCCTTTGTGCACCTCTACAAAGGTTCAGATGCAACAAGGTGAGGTGACATCAGCAGACACAATGTGGTACACCCTCTTCATTGTAAGAAGCCATAATATCAGTTCTTGACATTTTCACACTTTTCATTGTGTGATGGAATGAAAAAGGAAATTTAATAAGAGGAATTTTTCATTCTTCTCCTCTGACCAGTTATTCACTAATGAGCAAAATTTAGAAAGAGTTTTCTCGTAAAAAAAGTTTTGTTTGAAAGCTATTAACAGGCAGCATTATTCAAGGTGGGAAAGGCATGTTTAGTGGCAATGTACATGGGTTACAATCTCTCTGAAAACTTTTAGCACAGGGCACAGACCCAGGACACTGCAGCATCTATAAAGTGCTCTATGAAAAAATAAAGCCTAGTATAAATGACATCCACCTAAGGTGAGCACCGGTTTACTATATTGATTTCATATTTAATTTATGAACCTGAGCTAAAATATTTATAACTGCAGACTATAAAAGAGCATAGATTCAGCATGCAGGTAATGCTCAACAGACATAAAGGAATAAGCTGACACTTCAGAGAGCTGCCCCACTGACCACTACAGCCAAAATGTGGCATATATACAGTAGCCTTGGTGAAGTAAAGAGCTTCCTCTCATGGAAATGCAACTGACTTAGAAGCAGCCAACCTAGAGACATGTAACCATCTTGGTAGGGTCTTTTTTTAAGCAATTTAATTAGCATTTTGGGTGAAATGTTTATCTCTGATTGCATTTAAGGCCTTTAAACATTTTCATACACTTTCATTTTCATTAAATAAAGCATATTTGTCCCAACTATGAGCACTTTTAGTGATTTCTCCTTATAAAAAAACTGTCAGCATCACAAGCATCACACTTTTAAAATGGCTCTTTGGTTCCGCTATAACCTTTTACTATTGTGCCTCAGGCCCCTCTTGTCATTGGCTAAAAGCAAAACAAAACAAATCATCTTAATGTCAACAGTGTTATTACCACTAAGTGGTACTTCCTGCATTTGCTCAATGAGGCCAGTGTTGCTGTAGTTCAGACTGGATTATGGGTAAGGTCACTCAGCAGGTATACTCAGCAGCAACTGTCAGTCATGTTTTCAATATATGAGAGAATGCAAGACACCTAAGGAAAGACTGCAAAGAAGTGAAAAAACACAGTGTGGGGGATGAAAACGAAAGGAAAAACGAGGGAGAGCGAGAGAGATAAACTGTGAGAGGAGAGACAGAGAGATGATAGAGAGAAAACATGTGTTCTCAGTGTCCGGAACGCACCAGTAGAGCTGAAAATAGGGATTGGGACAGTTGCACCGTAGCTTCATTTGAGAGGACACAATCGACTGTCTGTTCTCTAAAGAACTCTCCTTGTACGGAGGCAAGGCCTTTTGGGAACATTGCTATCATCTTAAAAGGCCATCTCTGTCTCTCTCTCTCTCCCCCTCTTTTTCTACCTTTTCCTCTCTCTCTTGCGCTCTTGCCTCTCCCTTCTCTCCTTGAACAGGGGGTGAGGCCATTAGGGAACAATGGTGATATCTTTAAAGGGCCTTCTGTGGCTGAGAGAACAGCACTGCCAAAACCCAGAGGATCCATGTGATGAATCAGTGGTCACAGAGCACAGAGGGGATAGAGGGATTTAAGTGGGTTATGAATGTGTCTGCATGCATGCGTGTGTGTGTGTGTGTGTGTGTGTCTGCTGTGGAGATGTTATGTGTGAACTACACCACATTTGGAGACTGATTTTGGATTTAGAACAGTTGATTGAAAGCTGTCTAGCTAGGGGAAAAGGAGGTTCCTGCTTTCAGTCCTGATTAGGGAAAGGTTAAGGTTAAAGTAAAAACGTTATACCAGCAGGCATGAATATATTTGTCGGTAATTTGCGTGGAGCTTTGAAGAAGTTGACCCCATGCTGTGTAAAGGAGGCTTTTACAGTAGTGCAGTATGTGGTACAAAAGAAAGAGATACTACTGCAAGTGATATCACATATCTAAGCCAACTGTCTGTCTATGATAACAGCAGTTGTGAGATCCTGATTCACCGAGGTACATCATTTTTCTACACAAATTTTGGACTTAATTGTCTGATCCTGTGTTCATTGTGGCTCAGATGTTTATTGCTATTGCAAAGTCTGTGGCCTGATAAAAGTTATGGGTGGAGTGTAAGAGGTACACAGAGTAGGATTATAGTTCTTAGTACACTTCAGCTGAGTTACTGTAAAGCTATACTCTACCAATTAATTTACAGACTGGACAAAAATTCCCTTTCCAAGTTTTGCTCTGGGCTGATTTAATCATAGTATTTACGACACTCAATTCTGAGCTGTGGGACTGGCATTTTCAGAAGGCCCACATTAGCCACTATTTGATATTCATCCAATATAAACTGCTTGGTACAGTTCCCTAGTTAGAACATACCTTGAGATGACGTAGTGCATTCAATACGCTGATAAAATGCTTTAATGCTTTGAAATATTGAGTTCCAGCCTGGAAAAGCATTGCAAAACAATCCCGCTGCAGAGATCCCATTGGAGATCAATGCATACACACATTAATTGTGTTAATTGACTGTGATGAGTGAAATGCAGCTCTATTATGGCTATAAGGAGTAAATCAACACTGAATCACCTGAGGCAGAAAGCTATTACACTGCATTCTACGGGCTGAAACTTTTAGGTGGGCTATATGTCTGTCAGCCAACCAGTGAGTGATGCCACAGCTCGTGTTTTCCAGTTACTAGCAAAATATCTGCATTGGCTCAGTTATTCAATGTATTTTAAAGATTTAGCCTGTTAGAAATACTACCCTTTCACTGCACTCCTTAAGGGACTCAGAGTTAAACTACTTTTGCAAATGAAAGTGCTAAAACAAAGCAGACCTAGCAGGACCATGGGAGGGAACCGAGGTAAAGACCAGCAGTGGAAGCCAGTCAAGCTACTCATGTGAAGTCCAAACAATATTAGTACAAGCACATGGCACTATGATGGCAGGGTGTGTGATTCATGTAGTATGTATCCTAACAGAGAGAGGAGAGGGAAAAACTAAGTAAAACAGTAACACACCACATGCAAAGACAAACCTACACCTTATGAATACACCTGCTCACACATGCTAACAACAGCAAAATAATATTTCTGCAGAAAATAGAGTGATGAAACTGACTGGCACTAGCAACACTTTATAAAAGGGACATAGGATGCTTCTAGTCTAATGTTAGAGTTAATGGGCTGGAAAGAGAGGGCGAGAGAGAAAGAGAAGGAAGGTAAAATGAGACAGTGCACACACAAGCAGGCAAGCTGATGCGTCACTGGCAAAAAGATGCATAGAGATAAACATGGGCATATATCTGGGCATATGCACAGGCTACACATGTCCACGTCTGCCTGTGTGTCTGTTTGCTTGGCAGAGAGAAAGAAAGAGAGAGAAAGAGAGAGAGAGAGGCTTCTGACTTAACCATACATCCATTAGCTCTCTAATGTCCTATCATGCTGAGAAACCATTGATACCGTTACATCAGATAAATGTAAAATTCACACAACACCAGTTTCATAGATTAGACCTGCTATAGACGCCAGTTAAAGTGAAACATCTTCCTCGCCCACTGCAGTGTCTCATTTTTGTCTGTGATGGAAAGGTTGAGTTATTTCAAAGAATAACCATGAATCACCAAAGTAACTATCTTAATTAGATAGATAGATAGATAGATAGATAGATAGATAGATAGACAGACAGACAGACAGACAGACAGACAGACAGACACACAGACAGACAGACACACAGACAGACAGACAGACAGACAGACAGACAGACAGACAGACAGATAGATACATAGATAGATAGATAGATAGATAGATAGATAGATAGATAGATAGATAGATAGATAGATAGATAAAGCAAGTGTCAGCCATTACAGTTAAGTGTCCTTACCAAAATCAGAATCATAGAAGAGGATAAACTTCTGCCAGCTGTACTCAGACACCACTTGCATGATGACCTCATTGAGATAGACAGGTGGGCGGACCATTAGGGTGTAGTCATCTGTTCCAGGGACGCGACTGGTGGGCGGGCAGGCAGAACGGGGTGTTCCTGCTGGGGAGCGCTGGATAAAGAGGTGGGGGATGTGCATGGCATCGGCCAGAGTTTGAAGGCTGCCGGCCGACATGCAGCCAATTGAACTGACCAGAGCCAGGATACCACGGTTCATCAGCTCACAGGCTACATGAAGAGGAAGGAGGCAGGAGACAAAGAAAGAGAGGGAAGAAGGAAACAAAAGAGCAAATGCGTTATTTTTTTTCAAAGGACAAAAGAAAAAAAATTCTATGTCTCATTTGATGCCAGGAACTGCCAGTTGTGAAAATATCTGTTACAACTGTGGGCGATATCAAGTCATGTTTTTGATCCGAGCAATTATTTGTGGTAAGAGTGCACCAAGGCGAATAATTCTTATTCTACAGGTCACCACACTGCAGCACCGACTAAAAGAGGCAGGGAAATTTTTAGCAGGCTGTTTCTGCTTGTTTCCACATGCACTGCATAGTTATTTTGAAGTCTGATGCTGTTAGTCATACACAACCTGTTCTGTGTTAACAACTACAAACAGGGAGGAAGGAGATACACATAAACAGATATATGGCAGCAGAGTGGGCCCATATTGTCTCCTACATGCAAAAGCCCACTGTAACAAATAAAGGCACCTTTTTATGCCCTACTCCCTCATCAGCAAATACAGGCACGCCTCTACGATCCTCAAGGCACTGTCCACTCCATGCTGACACATAGAGTACTGAGAGTCATTCTATGTGTGGATGGAAACATGATCATGATAAAAGAACACATAGAGAAGGGCTAATGTGTCACTTTCCCATATACGTCAAGAATTAATAACATATCACACTAACACAAAGTGTGGAAAATCATCATCTAACTTGTAACCCCCATTTCCAATTTCCTATTGTTGTAAGTTATTTACCGAAGTTGTGAAGAAATTCTCAGCTAATACCTTCTTGTTTATATATAAAAAGGTTTATTAAAACAAGTACAGGATCTTCAGGCACCACGGTCTGCCTGGGTGAGATTCACAGCCAAATAGAATCTGCACAAAGAGTAGCCCTTTCTACGGACTTATATAGGGGGTTGTTTTCATGAAACAAAGACAGAAAATATGGTACACATTAGAAAGGAAAACACATATCCTATACCTACTCCATATTTTCTTGGGTATTGAACTTTAAGTTAAGCATACCAAAACCATGAGTCTGAAACCCCTGCAGAACATCAGACACCACACCATACTGACTAAAGCAACCATCTTCTGACTGGAAGCAGGTCTAACTTTCAAATTAAGGCAAAGTCAACGTCACGCACATTCAAAGTTGCAAAGTTGTATTATAAAAGCTGTATAGTAAAATATCCCCTTCTTTGCAGAGATTATCAACAATACTCTAGTTGTTTGTGCTCTGCTGCCTAAACACTCCTAAGCTTTGAGAAAGTATGTTTGCTTGTTTCACTTCCCTTTGCTTCCTCCTAGGCCTGTAGTGCTATCAAAAACACCTCTACCTCCTACCCTCTCATCCCACTCCCCTGTTATCTCCCTTCTTGTCCAAAACAGCCCCTCTGAGTGCTTACCTTTCAGTCCCAATCATTTCAGAGCCAAAATCTGGCAGTGATTTTCATTTGCCTTACAGCACCACGCCGTGCTATACACTGTCCTCAGTTTGGAGTCATCTGCCTTCCACTTCTAACTCCTTTCTAGCATCCCTTCTTCAGTATCTTTCCCATTCCACCTACCAATCTCTTTCACCATCTTTACTCACCGACCATTTTCTCCCTCATCTCTTGTTTACGCTCATGGCAACACAAACATCCACCTCTTTTCTTCTTTCACTCCAGCCAGCTTTTGATTCATCACCTCTTTCCAACTTTTCATTTTTTTTCTGTGCCTCCCACAGTCCACAGTCTTTATCCACATGGCCACCCACATTTTGCCCTTATGTCCTTGCCCCCCTTTTCCATCCCTCGTCCATCCTGTTCCTTGTTTCATCCCTCGTTTCTGCTCCCATATTGCTCCTCACTGTGTTCTTTGCTGTTAAACATGTTTATTTGACTCACAGCTGACTAAAATCCTGTCACGGAGTCACTGAGTGACACAAAAAATGGTAAAAAAAAGTTTGAAGACAGTATGGAAAATGCGCAAATACACACACACACACACACACACACACACACACAAACTGTGCAACGGCAATGTATAATGGCAAGAAAGCACAATCTAAAACACACATAGTCAGCCTGTATAATGCCACAGGGACTAATCTGTTGACACTGCAGAAATAAAGCCAAAGAAATAAAGAGAAAAGAAAAAGTCTCCATGAAAGAAAGGCTCGGGGAGACAGATCCGTGGTGCTGATGTAAGCACAAAAAGACATTGTATGTGTGCACGCGTGTGTGAGAGAGAACATGGGAGCTATACAATATGACAATGACTCCGATGTAAGCTGGTTTGCACAAAAACAACTAAATGGGTTAGATTTCAAAGAGGTTTGTGAGGATGAATTCTCAAATTGTGACAAATCAATGTGTGTGTGTGTTTTGTATGTGTATTAATGATGCACAGAATAGTGTCTGCTTGTTTCTTTTGTAGCTAAATTCAAATTGTTTAATTAGCTGAAGCTAGTTCAAGCATCACTGGTTCAATTTGGAACCAATTTTAAGAATGGTATGTCATTCTACAACTAAATCCATGTGACACTTTATTTGTCTTAACCAGTCTGCATTTGTCAGCAAAAAAAAAGCTTAATGCAGGAGATTAAAGACACACTGGGGAAAGTCTGCTCAAAAACAGTTTATAAGGTAAATTGGTTAGTTGTCACTCAGGCATTTCAGTGACATTGATCTAATTTAGAAGCAATAGCTTTAAATATATGATCGTAAATCCATTCTGTAATTAATTGGCAAAACATTGTTAGGACCGACTTTCCTTTTTAGCAATAGCTGAAGGGTAATTTCAGACAACCACTTTCTTGTGCATTGATGTAGATGATTAATGAGTAGAAACTCAAGCAGTTTCAATCTGACTGCCCATTGTACAAGTCCACATTTTGAGGAATTAATTAAAGTGTAACAATATATGATTAAACTTCACTAAGTCTCTGCATACTGCTTAGTCACTGTCATTATTCCAAAAATCAATGAGCCTGGGCTTCATCTTCTATCTACCAGGAACTTAATGTTTGAGCATATGTACGCCTGTGGGTGTGTGGTGGAAGGTGCAGCTGTGCGTTTGTTTATGTGTATATTAAGTGTTGAATCATTTTATGTCTGTGCATGCATGTTTGCCTTTTCCCTCAATATCTGAGTTGAAAGAGCCAGTCACATTTCACAAGCGACATCATCCAGACACCACATCCGTATTAGCGGTCATGCTAAGTAACGCTTTAGCTGCACTGCTCTAGTCTAACTATGGAGTATTAGCTTAGCATCATCAAGGCTTTGGCTAATGGAAGGCTTTGCTAATCCGCTACTTATTAGGGCACTTTGGAGAATTAGTGCCCTCATCCCCTCTACATCACACACTCTTAAGTCTGTGGGGGGCTTCTAAGCACCAGGCTCATTAATATTCTTTGCTAATGACTTAAAGGGCCCGTTGCGTTAACCCAGCCCAAGTTTACATCACTCTGATGTAGGCAACAGTTAAATGAGAGTAAAAATGGAAGGTTAGAGCTGCTGGTGCAGCAACATATTGTCTTTGAAGAGTTTGGCAGCATGTGACAGAAATGCACACTACTTACACTATGAAAGGTTGAGAAGCATATGATTTAGACTAAGAATGAGTTGAAAGATAAGCTGTACAGATGGACATTGTTCACAGAATAACTGCTGTGCACAGTCACTGCACTTTAGGCACAAAAGCAGGTCTGAATTTCAGAGGAAGAGAGAGAGGTGTGTAGGAGTGCAAACAAATACAAAGTGTAGCCATTTGGAATCTTTCACCTATCATCATGAACCATAACCACCCACTAAACCACACTCACACACCGCCGCCATCATTATCGCCAACCCACACACAAGAGCGCACACATACATACACCCCTCCCCTGCGTGGGCACCACACTGACGCATGATAAATCATTCCGGAATCAATCTCGCTAAAGCAGGTAAGACCTGTCAAGCAGTCATGCAGAGGTGTTTATTTGAGCAATGTAAATGTCAGTCATTTGAACAGACATGTTCCCATTTGGGAGTTCAGACTGGCGACCACAGGGATTACTACAGGACTCATCTACTTTGCTAATGTATCTGCTCTGTTTTTTCTTCATTTATTTGGCTGGCATCACATATGTGGCAATCCATCTTCACATCAAAGTTTCCGAGTGTTCTGTTTTTCTAAATTAAATGCTTGATGCATCCTGTGATACCTGAACCACGTACTGGGAACTCAACAGCTTGCAAAATGAGAAAAATTGAATCTCATGGGTTTTCATATAATCTAGATATATTGAGACACTACCTCACACCATTTTTGTAACATGCAGACATTTTGACGCATGTTTTGCATGTCAGTGTGCATTGTACATGTGTTGTTTGCAACAGAGCATGTTATTGAGCTCTCCCTCCCGCTTGTCGGTCTGTCAGAATAAATGGACTGCAAGCACTTCACCTGCAACCAGGTGTGACCGATTCTTCTCTGTATCTATGTCTCTCCAAGCAGCTCTCCTCCCACCACAAACTGACACACACCATACACTCTTTATCACACTGAGACACAGTCCTCCAGTTTCTGTGGCCCAGTGACTGAGGATGGAAAAAGGGGGAAAGAGAGGGGGATAGGAAGTGAGGAAATCAATACCTGAAGAAAACTAATAAAAACACTATCTGTATGTCTGCAGCTCTAGAACATTTTTGAGGAAGTCAGACAACATTTAAAACTGTTTCAATATGAGAAACATATAAAAAAAAAAATTCATAATTCCTTTTTGATTTACCTGCCTCCTTTAACACTCAGTAACAGAGAGAACCAGATACATGTAAAAACAATACATTACACTTAAGTAAAAATTGAGGTCGATATGCAGAAACATTGTTAATACTAATACAGCCACACAGTAAGTATGCCAGCTTCCTGCATCGTATCTCATGTATGGAGATATTTTATAATAAATAAGAGGAAATAAGCTAAATGAAAATGCAGGGGTGAGCTACAGTATCTGTAACACACACAGAGGTGTGATCATTTTATTTGCACTGCAGTTTTGTTTAACATTAAATTAGATATTAGAGAGAAAGCAGGTGGTACTGACTTGAAACTGAATGACTAAACTACATAGCTGCAGTTTAAGCAAAATGTGGGTGATATAGATAAAACTGTCACCATCTCTCTCTCAGTCATCTACTAGTATACCTGCTTTATCCTGTAAAGGGTCATGGAGGGCTGCTGCCTATTCCAGCTGACACTAGGTAAGAAGTGAGGTACACTACTGACAGGTTGCCAGTCCATTATCATGTTGACTGTGGCCATAGTATATGCAGTTTTACATCATAATATGAAGATATTTTTCAGACATTACATGCTTTTAAAATCAATTTCAGAAACTTTCTCAATTAAAGAAGCAGATAACAAATTCACAGATGCCACTGATGCCACACTTCTGTTAATCCAGCATCACTATAAAACCGTTCAGCGTGTTGATTTCCAACATTGCTCACAATAGTCTAATGCAAGCAGAGATATTACAGCCAAACCTCTCATCGAATAAGTGCCATAGAAAAAAACATCTCCTGGTATATACAAAATTGCCATCTAATTTTAAAAAGAAGGTCTAACAAAGTGTTATTTTCCATTATATCAGCTACACTTTATGTATTCAATTTATATATTTACATTACGACTTTGTTGTTGTCCCAGGAACAGGGACAACTCAATTTGCTTTCAACATGAGAGCATTCCATTCTGTACAACAATGAAATGAATGGAAAGGCAGAGAGTATCTGCTGGCTGTAAGATGAGTGTGTAATCATAATCAAGTGTTTGGTTTCATCAGAAATTCACAGAGAGAGAACGGAAGTCCTACTAGCTCCCACAGCACTGTCGTAGCCAGGAGTGTCTCTCCATGTCTAGTACTGTGTTTGTGCGATTGTGTGTGGATGGCCTACTTGTGTCTGTATATTGTTTCATGTATTGTTCCACATCCGCGGCTCCAAACTGCTGCCATGCATTGTGCCATACACGGCTAAGCACTGAGTGGCAGAGAGAGAGATGCTTACTCACAGTGCTGGCAGGCTTGGCTCTATAAATGCCTCCGTGTGCGACTGTGTGTGCGTGGACCATTGGTTTGCTGATATACACTCCTTGAGGGAATTAGCACTTGAATTAATGTGGTCAGGGAGGTAGAATGAGTAAAAGATAACATGCCCTTTTCGACTTTGTCTCTCAAGAACTGTATCACTGTAGGGTTGTCAGACTCCTGGCACTTCCTGCTGCTGAAAATACCAGACCGATGTATTTTTTTGCAAACACAGTCTGTTCTTATTCGTGCCCCCAGTATGCCTCCCCACCCACTACCCTGTTCCTATTAACATTTAATGGACCCCCTTTGGTCCCTTCATCTTGCCACATTTAACATCATCTATTCAGCTCTAGTCTTTGTGCCCTGGAGATGTATACATCCTCTCTTTCATCCAGCTTCTTTTTGTCTTGTCTGTAACTCTATCTCCACTCCTCTCCTCATTCCCTTCAACAGCCCTTCAATTCAGTGCCCTTTACCTCTATATTTATCCAGTTACTGCACTCACCGTTATCACACTTGCCAGATGAATAGCCCGTCTCCCGCTTTTTTCCAATTCCCATCTCTCTCTCTCTCTTACTTTAAACTTTCACTGTGCCAGTATTCCTACTTGCCTTCTTCTCTTAGTTCTTCAAGTAAGCCTTTATATTACTCCACTCGTCTGCCTACCTTGTTCTCTTTTGTATCGCGTCTTTCCACTACTGCCTCCCGCGATTCAACATGAGTGAACAGTATAATTGACCTAGTTTTTAGCTCCTGGTGTTGTTGAGCACGACAGATAAATGGCTCTTTACCACACCTTGCTCTCTTCCCTGCTATCTCTTCCCCAGCCCTCACTAATCTCTCCTTCCTTCACCTCTTGCCACCCATCAAGTCTAAACTAATTCCTTTACTCCATTATCTAAGATTGGTCCATGTACAGTAGATCATTGAAGGCTACTTCATTTTTTTTCTTCCTTCCATCCATCTTTTTATCCATCTTTTCACACCGTGTGCACCTTTCCTCTCTTGGCTACTTCAGTCCCTCTTAAAATTCTGCATTCCTCTTTTATGGTATCTACCAATCAATCCTTCTCCCTGCTTTTCGTATCCACTGAATTAAAATAATTTTATGATCCCCTTTTTATCAAACAGTAATCCACACCAATTAAAATACAAGAAGTGAAACTTCTCCTTTTCTTCAATCTATTCTTCCTATTTGTTCTGCAGTTTTTATGCTCATTAATTTTTCACACACATTCTGGTGTGAATTTTTAAAGCAAAATCTGCAGAAAAAAAGAAAAAGTGGAATGTCAGTGCCTGCTTTTTATTTGAGAGCGGAACTCTTTGACCTTTGTGTCCTTGCATCATTACCTGAGCTACCTTTAGCGTCATATTGCTGTCTTCATCTCCTTATACTGGCACCATACAGTACACAGTCCAACCAACATTATACTACATGCTGTTACTAGTTTTATACCACCTGTTTTCTGTAAGTTGTGAACTTGTTCACTCATTTTCGTACTAAATTATCAATGATTAAGTTTTTATGGGTGACTGATTTTTTTATAGAACATAAGAAGAGTGTGGAATAAAAAAAAAACTGTAATATGATTCAGACGGGCTGTGAGAGGCCTTACATCTCTTGCAGTGGCTCACAGTCCAACATTTTATCCTCTCGCACATTTCTTGTTTCCTCGTTTGGCTATTCCTCCATCCACCCTCAATCCATTCAAAGAGACCTGACGTTGTATATATATTTTTGTGTCCCATCTCTATCCATTGTAAAGTCAAGGAGATGAAAGTGTCCTCTGGGAAAATCCACAGCTCTTCTGTTTACAGCCCTGGGGCTTTTACTGCTATTACTTCACCAGGATAGATCTGCATCATTCTCTTTCTCTCTTTCCTTGTGGTTCTATTTTCATTTTGTTTACTCCAGCTTTAGGGGAAAATTTCTGGCGTTGTATCAGATTCAAATGTGAACAATTGGAAATGTTTTTCTAAAAGGCAACACAAACACATACACATACTGTACATTATTACAGCATTTTGCAGTACAAACACACATATGCACAGATATATATATATGTATATATATATATACACACACACACACACACACACAAACACACACATAAAGTTTTATAAACTTTTTAAAGAAAGTTTTCGAACAACCTATGCTTTTGTGAAATATTGCAATAAGAATCACTCTAAGGTCTTCAAGTGCAATTTCTTTTAGTACAGTCACAGCCAAAATACTACAGAAATCCTAAAAAAAAACTTATTAAGAACTTAAAATTGATTGGTTCCATAAAAATGCATAAGAAATTTTGAGTAGTGTTTCATTTTGATACCAGTGATCCACTAATAAAGGTCATTCTTTTTCTGAAAAGACATTTTTTGTTGCCGTGCTTTGTGTCTATATAAAGCCAGGAAATCTGAAAGTTCTTCACAGGAGCTTCAGCAGCAGTGGTCAAACCAAACTGGTGTCGAGTGTTTCACCACACTGTATGTGTCCGACTTTTGGGGGCTGTGGCTCAGGTGGTTGAGTGGGTTGTCCACTGATCGCAAGGTTGGCGATTCAATCCCCGGCCCCTCTGCGTGCTGAAGTGTCCTTGGGTAAGACACTGAATCCGAAGTTGCTCCCAATGGCAGGTTAGCACCTTGCATGGCAGCTCTGTCGTCATTGGTGTGTGAATGTGTATGCGAATGGGTGAATGCGAAGCATATTGTAAAGCGCCTTGAGTACCACTAAGATAGAAAAAGGCGCTATATAAGTGCAGACCAAAAAAATAAATAAATTTGCCCCTTGCCACACATCCAGGGCCAGCAGAACTTGGCTGCAGGAGCACAGTATCCAGGTCTTGAGTGGTCAGCTCAATCCCTGGACATGAGCCCCACTGAAAATCTGTGATGGACTATCAAAAAATCTGTTTTAAAGTATAAACTAAAGAATTTAGAAGAATTAAAAGCAGTAATTCAAGGAGAATGGGACAAGATTACCCCTCAACAGTGTGTAAGACTCGTGGGGAACATGCCAGCCAGGATTAGAACTATACTACGTGCTAATGGCAGAAGAACTAAATATTCATTTGATGATGTGATGGTTTATTATTTTTCTCTTCAGTTTTGAACACATTCTCTGTTTTTTGTTATCTTTGCTACCGACAATGCTAAGACATATTGGAACTGTCAAGAATTTAGTTTTGTTAGTTTTTCTTGTAAACAATAAACAACAACAAAAATATAATTTGTATTTGTTTGCGTCTGTCTAATACAGCTACACCTTTTGAAACACAAAAAGATTTTTCCCCAAATATTTTGTGATAATATTTGAGATTTTGTAAAATTTTAAGGGTACCTGAAAAACTTTTTCCACCACTGTATGTGTGTGTGTGTGTGTGTGTGTGTGTGTGTGTGTGTGTGTGTGTGTGTGTGTGTGCATATATATACACACACACACAGAATTGCTGTTGCCTACTTTCAAACTCCCCATCTCGTTCCCTCTCTCTCTCTATCTTTTTGATATTCTCTTTGTCGGCTAGGGTAATGACCCATTTGTCAATGCTTTAATCATATTGAGAAAATGGATTGGTTGTTGTTCACTGCTAATGGCTCAGTGTATCTCTGTTTTCATTGCCTGTGTAGACAGCATATGCATTTTCCCACTTGGTAAGGCAATTGCACACAGGTGTGTGAGCATGTGGGGTGTGTATATATCTCTTATGTAAAATGTGCTTTCATGCCTGTGCATGCCCTTCATGTCAGTAAGTGAGACAAAAGGAAATATTAACCTACACTGAGAAGTAAAGGCTTATTTAATAGATTTTTTTATTGATAAATAAATGTAATGAGTACAGTTTAACTGGTTTTTAGCTGTTGAAGCTGCACAGACAGACTGCCAAGCAAGCATGCCGATAAACACTGCATTATTCATCTCTCCATTACATGTTATCTGATCAGATTTGACCAAAATGGTTGGGGAGTGTTGCACCTCAATCACTCCAATTTGTCATCATGCGGTAGTGATTGGCCTGAGGTGGAGAGCTTTTCATTTGCTTGTAACAGATTGACCCAATGCAGGGCTGTAATATTCGTGGGAGACTACATTTCCTGATTTCTGAGTAGGATGAGTCTCTGTGTGTATTTCACACATCATTTGTACAAACATACACACTTCTCTGGTGGTGTTGATGTAACACATCAGGGTCATATATTAAACATAATATTTAGAAATGTTTACACCATTTACCAGTTAAATATATCCCCCACTGCTATGGTGCATTTCCCTGTGCCTGAGACAGCAGCATGGTTAATGATGAAACAACTTAATTAGCTACTGCGTTATACAGATATTTGGAAGTGAGAGAAGAAATGGATGAATTGAGGGAGAAATGGTGAAGGAGTGATATGAGTAAAAAAAGAAGCAGGACTCTTTTGGTCTATAGAGAGTAAGTTATAGACATGCAATTCAGAAAGAAAGTGGAAATGCTGATTGGAAACAGGGACAGAGAGATTTTACAATCAATATATTGCAGTGAGGAGCACTGGAAAATGAAGAAAGGGTAAAGGCTTAAAGAGAAACATGCAGACAAATGCAAATCAGTGGGCAGGAGAGGGTGAAGGCAATGAAAGGAGGGAGGGAGTGAGAGATGGATGAATTATGGAGAGACTGTGGGGAATTCCATAATGATACATGGCTCTATCAGAGTGACTTCAATGGGAAAGAAAGTGCCTGCTCCCTCACTGATAGAGGTGGGGATATAGTGGGAAACAACAGAGAGCAGCAGACATGCATGTAAAGCAAAGGTTAAAGTGATTAACCAAATCGGAGTAATTGAATAATTTAAGCCTAAAAATGCACTGCTTTGAAGGAACGAAGATCACAATATCACAGTTACTCTTAGAGTCAAGAAGCAGCATGTTTCATAGAGCTCTACTCATAATTGAGCCGCTTGCCAAATGCAATGCAAATCACAGTGATTCCATAGCGTGCGTCTCGGCTAGCTTTCTAAAATTAGCTACACGGTGGATATTTTAAGGAGCCATCTAGTTTAAATTAGCTGAAGGTTCTGTGAACTGTGCAGCTGAGATTGGGCCATCTGCAAAGGTCTGCACAGTGACTGAAGTAAGCTTAACCGCTGCTGAATGGTCAGTAAATCACCTCACCTTTGTCTTATTTTCTCTTTCTACATGTTTTAAATATGAAAGAAGTAAGATGTGTATGTGGCATGTGACAAAGCTGGAGTGTGTAATAAAGGTAATGCAAATAATAATATAATTTTTTAGTTCCTTGACGATTAAATGATTTTCCCTTACTCCTCAGTCATATATATTTTATAATATATAGGGGATGTGTATCCAAACCAAGAATATGGATTAGTTAATTAATATGCATGCACATGTACAAGTTTCCAGAGACACATACACTCACACCAGCAATTTACACTTGACACAGATTGCCACAGCGGGTTCGTATATGCAGCCAATTTTAATTGATAAAGAAGGAATGAAGTTCTGCTGCATTCATACGAAATGTAATGAGTCAGTTGGGATATGATTCACACACACTCACACTTAAATATCCATTGACAGAGCTGCTATATATGCTTCCAGTTGCCCGTGGCTGCTAGTATCAAATTCCAAATCCTGGTGCTGTCACACAAGTATGTGAAGTGATCTGTGGTCCTTTCCCTCCAGGCACTTATCCAGAACAACATGCCAGCCAGTGTCTTGTGTTCTGCCACTACAGACCTCTTGCTCTCCTTCCCATGCAGGACTGGTCAGAGCAGCACACAGCATCAACTCTTCTCTTTCCTGGCCCTCTAATGGTGCAATGACCTTTCAAGCTTAGTCAAAATATTAGCCAGTCACTGTCTTCCCAAACAAGATGAAACCATTTTCCAGGAGTATCTTCCATCACGCCTGTTCGTTTGATGGATCTGTTTACTGGGGAGCTTTGCACCCAGCTCAATGGAAACGACACATCAAAAACTCAAAATCAAGATGGCTACAAATTCAAAAGCTAAATATTTGAAAACATTGAATTTCCATTATAAAAATGTTGTTTTCTGATGGGACGATTTCACTTGCCATTCATTTTCTATAACTCTTAACGAAAATCTCCTTTTCAAAGATCGAACTAGACGTAGGGCAACCAAGACAAACCAGGGTTCTTCCTAAGTCACTGTTCATAAGATCATAAAACATTAAATAAAATTCATCCTTAAAAACACTAAACCACAAAATCACATAAATGGTTCTCTTTGGGGATATCTTTATATATCTGTACCTCAGTTGCCAACAGCAGGTACCAGTTCTTAATTAAGCAAATGAGGACCTCTAATTTTTCTGTAAATTAAAATGTCTGTGTTATGAAAGCCCAGTGCTAAACAGTTCAGGAGAAATATGTTTACTACTACTCAACAAATAGATAGCATTACAGCAGGGGGGATGTCTAATCTGCATTTTTTCTCTTTCAAGTCTCCATTTATTACACCATGAACAGACAATATTTAACTTTTTTTCATCATGTAATAAAATACAAAAGTTTATATCATCAATCAAAATGTTTAGATTGGCCTGCTAAAGTGATTTACATCAACAGGAGCACACTTCCCCACCTAACCCCAATTAGATTATGAGAACCACCAGTCTGGATATTAACTACACACATGAAACTGAAGTTCTGTATGAAAACTTGATGGCATTTTTACTGTCATTATCAGAAGACATGAACTTATACTGTAAGAGTCCGCTATTGATTCAACCAAAGGCTTTCTTGATACTAAAAAAAAACAAAACAAAAATAAGCAAGCAAATGTGTTTTCACTGTCTTGAAAACTCTATCTATTCTGTCCAAGGATTTCTCTCTTACGTGATTGCCATATGGTCACAAACACAAGCCACAACCACTCTGACCTTTCAGGTCTTACATATTTAATCTTAATATAGTGTTCACTTATTGAGAAACTGTCAGAATGCATCACCTAAATCCATAAATGCTAATGTAAATGTATGCACAAATGCTGTTCCATATATCAGTTATATTAACCTCCAACTTGCCTTAATGTGAGTCATAAAATAAACCTGGCAATACTTTAAAGCTTTTTTATTTGGTCTTTGATGGGATTAAAGGAAATTACAGAAGATGACATGAATGGTATTGCCCTGTGAGATTTATTTTACAGATGGAAAAAATCCCAAGAGGGGGTCAGTTCTGTCATCTTCACTTCCAGCAGCAACAAGTCTTGTTTCTTGCCTTTCAAATTCAGAGTGCACTTTTTGCCTATTTTTTCATGCACTGCTTTAAAACAGATGACCAAATATATATATACTGTATGTTACCATATACCATGAGAGGTTGACAGAGGCATTTTAGTGCTAGACAAGAAGGAAGTTCAAGTTCATGAATAAAAGAATGTGAGACAATTGCCTAAAGGGAAGTCACTGAGAGAGCTAATAATGTATTTAATATAACATCTGAATCTATGGTCAAGTAATAAGTACATTTTTTACTGTGGCAAGTATTTTCACAGGAAAAATCTGCAGAAGAACCACAATGATGAAAAGTGACAGAGAATATGCCTTTTAAATGCAAACAAATCAATCCTTCATTGATTTTATATAAAGGATTCCATATACATAAAAAAAATGCAAGCATGATTTTCGTACAGCTGAGATTCCATTATCCAGTAGTAAAGTTAACAATAATCTTATAAAGAAAAAGTGCAGCAGTCACATGTTGTTTGGCTGTCATTCAGTTTGAGCCAGTGTTGTAATGTGGGTGGATGACAATAAAACTCAGAATATAACTCGGCCAATGAAAACCTGTGAAGTGGCCTGTTTCTCAAATGGAATAAAAGTAATGACTAACCAGTCCAGACTTAACAATTGAATAGAGAAGTTTCATTATCAGACAAATTAAATGGGGGAGATTTCCACTGAAATGCTAGGATCGGGGTTAGGGTTAGCCATTCCAAGCACCACACGTACTTGAGGATTGCTCCTACCCCCCCATCTGTGGCCACCAGCTTTCCAACGGTGCCAGACACGAGCCTGTGGCACCTTGCATTCGAGAGCTATCACACTTGAACAAAATCCCCATTGGGTATTTGTCCAGTTAATTGTGAGGTCGAGGGTTAGGGTTTGCCATTCCAGGCACCACACGTACTTGAGGATCGCACCTACCCCCCCATTTGTGGCCACCAGCTTTCCAACGGTGCCGGGCACGAGTCTGTGGGACCTTGCATTCCAGAGCTATAAGACTTGCCAAAATCCCCATTGGTTTTAATGGGGGAAATTTCCACTGAAATGCTAAGATCGGGGTTAGGGTTAGCCATTCCAAGCACCACACGTACTTGAGGATTGCACCTAGCCCCCATTTGTGGACCCCAGCTTTCTGACGGTGCCAGGCACGAACCTGTGGCACCTTGCGTTCCAGAGCTATGACACTTGCACAAAAACCCCATTGTTTTAAATGGGGGAGATTTCCACTGAAATGCTAAGATCGGGGTTAGGGTTAGCCATTCCAAGCACCACACGTACTTGAGGATTGCACCTACCCCCCCATTTGTGGCCACCAGCTTTCCAACGGTGCCAGGCACGAGCCTGTGGAACCTTGCGTTCCAGAGCTATAAGACTTGCCAAAATCCCCATTGGTTTTAATGGGGGAGATTCCACTGAAATGCTAGGACGGGGTTAGGGTTAGCCATTCCAAGCACCACACGTACTTGAGGATTGCACCTACCCCCCCATTTGTGGCCACCAGCTTTCCAACGGTGCCAGGCACGAGCCTGTGGCACCTTGCGTTCCAGAGCTATGACACTTGCACAAAAACCCCATTGTTTTAGATGGGGGGGATTTCCACTGAAATGCTAAGATCGGGGTTAGGGTTAGCCATTCCAAGGACCACACGTACTTGAGGATTGCACCTACCCCCCCATTTGTGGCCACCAGCTTTCCAACGGTGCCAGTCACGAGCCTGTGGAACCTTGTATTATAGAGCTATAAGACTTGCCAAAATCCCCATTGGTTTTAAAGGGGGAGATTTCCACTGAAATGCTAGGACCGGGGTTAGGGTTAGCCATTCCAAGCAACACACGTACTTGAGGATTGCACCTACCCCCCCATTTGTGGCCACCAGCTTTCCAATGGTGCCAGGCACGAGCATGTAGCACCTTGCGTTCCAGAGCTATGACACTTGCACAAAAACCCCATTGATTTAGATGGGGGAGATTTCCACTGAAATGCTAATATCGGGGTTAGGGTTGTGGGACCTTGCGTTCCAGAGCTATGACACTTGCCAAAAACCCCATTGTTTTAATGGGGAGATTTCCACTGAAATGCTGGGATCGGGGTTAGGGTTAGCCATTCCAAGCACCACACGTACTTGAGGATTGCACCTACCCCCCCATTTGTGGCCACCAGCTTTCCAACGGTGCCAGGCACGAGCCTGTGGGACCTTGCGTTCCAGAGCTATGACACTTGCACAAAAACCCCATTGTTTTAGATGGGGGAGATTTCCACTGAAATGCTAAGATCGGGGTTAGGGTTAGCCATTCCAAGCACCACACGTACTTGAGGATTGCACCTACCCCCCCATTTGTGGCCACCAGCTTTGCAACGGTGCCAGGCACGAGCCTGTGGGACCTTGCGTTCCAGAGCTATGACACTTGCACAAAAACCCCATTGTTTTAGATGGGGGAGATTTCCACTGAAATGCTAAGATCGGGGTTAGGGTTAGCCATTCCAAGCACCACACGTACTTGAGGATTGCACCTACCCCCCCATTTGTGGCCACCAGCTTTGCAACGGTGCCAGGCACGAGCCTGTGGGACCTTGCGTTATAGGCTATAAGACTTGCAAAATCCCCATTGGTTTTAATGGGGGAGATATCCACTGAAATGCTAGGATCGGGGTTAGGGTTAGCCATTCCAAGCACCACACGTACTTGAGGATTGCACCTACCCCCCCATTTGTGGCCACCAGCTTTCAACGGTGCCAGGCACGAGCCTGTGGGACCTTGCGTTCCAGAGCTATGAGACTTGCACAAAATCCCCATTGTTTTAATGGGGGAGATTTCCACTGAAATGCTAAGATCGGGGTTAGGGTTAGCCATTCCAAGCACCACACGTACTTGAGGATTGCACCTACCCCCCCATTTGTGGCCACCAGCTTTCCAACGGTGCCAGGCACGAGTCTGTGGAACCTTGCATTATAGAGCTATAAGACTTGCCAAAATCCCCATTGGTTTTAATGGGGGAGATATCCACTGAAATGCTAAGATCGGGGTTAGGGTTAGCCATTCCAAGCACCACACGTACTTGAGGATTGCACCTACCCCCCCATTTGTGGCCACCAGCTTTGCAACGGTGCCAGGCACGAGCCTGTGGGACCTTGCGTTCCAGAGCTATGACACTTGCACAAAACCCCATTGTTTTAAATGGGGGAGATTTCCACTGAAATGCTAAGATCGGGGTTAGGGTTAGCCATTCCAAGCACCACACGTACTTGAGGATTGCACCTACCCCCCCATTTGTGGCCACCAGCTTTCCAACGGTGCCAGGCACGAGTCTGTGGAACCTTGCGTTTAGACTTGGGTGGAGATATCCACTGAAATGCTGGGATCGGGGTTAGGGTTAGCCATTCCAAGCACCACACGTACTTGAGGCACTTTGTGGCACCTACCCCCCCATTTGTGGCCACCAGCTTTAGGACCAGGGTTACGGTGCACCTAGTGCCACGCAGCCTGTGGGACCTTGCGTTCCAGAGCTATGACACTTGCACAAAAACCCCATTGTTTTAGATGGGGGAGATTTCCACTGAAATGCTAAGATCGGGGTTAGGGTTAGCCATTCCAAGCACCACACGTACTTGAGGATTGCACCTACCCCCCCCATTTGTGGCCACCAGCTTTGCAACGGTGCCAGGCACGAGCCTGTGGGACCTTGCGTTCCAGGGCTATGACACTTGCACAAAATCCCCATTGGTTTTAATGGGGGAGATATCCACTGAAATGCTGGGATCGGGGTTAGGTTTAGCCATTCCAAGCACCACACGTACTTGAGGATTGCACCTACCCCCCCATTTGTGGCCACCAGCTTTGCAACGGTGCCAGGCACGAGCCTGTGGGACCTTGCGTTCCAGAGCTATAAGACTTGCAAAAATCCCCATTGGTTTTAATGGGGGAGATTTCCACTGAAATGCTAAGATCGGGGTTAGGGTTAGCCATTCCAAGCACCACACGTACTTGAGGATTGCACCTACCCCCCCATTTGAGGCCACCAGCTTTCCAACGGTGCCAGGCACGAGCCTGTGGAACTTTGCAATCCAGATATATGAGACTTGAACAAAATCCCCATTGGGTTTAATGGGGGAGATATCCACGTAATTGCCAGAGCGATGGTTAGGGTTAGCTATTCCAAGCACCACACGTACTTGAGGATTGCACCTACCCCCCAATTTGTGGCCACCAGCTTTCCAACGGTGCCAGGCACGAGTCTGTGGAACCTTGCATTATAGAGCTATAAGACTTGCCATAATCCCCACTGGTTTTAATGGGGGAGATTTCCACTGAAATGCTGGGATCGGGGTTAGGGTTAGCCATTCCAAGCACCACACGTACTTGACGATTGCACTTACCCCCCCATTTGTGGCCACCAGCTTTCCAACGGTGCCAGGCACGAGCCTGTGGAACCTTGCATTATAGAGCTATAAGACTTGCCAAAATCCCCATTGGTTTTAATGGGGGAGATATCCACTGAAATGCTGGGATCGGGGTTAGGGTTAGCCATTCCAAGCACCACACGTACTTGAGGATTGCACCTACTCCCCCATTTGTGGACCCCAGCTTTCCGACGGTGCCAGGCACGAGCCTGTGGCACCTTGCGTTCCAGAGCTATGACACTTGCACAAAAACCCCATTGTTTTAAATGGGGGAGATTTCCACTGAAATGCTAAGATCGGGGTCAGGGTTTGCCATTCCAAGCACCACACGTACTTGAGGATTGCACCTACCCCCCCATTTGTGGCCACCAGCTTTGCAACGGTGCCAGGCACGAGCCTGTGGGACCTTGCGTTCCAGAGCTATGACACTTGCACAAAAACCCCATTGTTTTAGATGGGGGAGATTTCCACTGAAATGCTAAGATCGGGGTTAGGGTTAGCCATTCCAAGCACCACACGTACTTGAGGATTGCACCTACCCCCCCATTTGTGGCCACCAGCTTTCCAACGGTGCCAGGCATGAGTCTGTGGAACCTTGCATTATAGAGCTATAAGACTTGCCAAAATCCCCATTGGTTTTAATGGGGGAGATATCCACTGAAATGCTAAGATCGGGGTTAGGGTTAGCCATTCCAAGCACCACACGTACTTGAGGATTGCACCTACCCCCCCATTTGTGGCCACCAGCTTTGCAACGGTGCAAGGCACGAGCCTGTGGGACCTTGCGTTCCAGAGCTATGACACTTGCACAAAACCCCATTGTTTTAAATGGGGGAGAGTTCCACTGAAATGCTAAGATCGGGGTTAGGGTTAGCCATTCCAAGCACCACACGTACTTGAGGATTGCACCTACCCCCCCATTTGTGGCCACCAGCTTTCCAACGGTGCCAGGCACGAGTCTGTGGAACCTTGCGTTCCAGAGCTATAAGACTTGCAAAAATCCCCATTGGTTTTAATGGGGGAGATTTCCACTGAAATGCTAAGATCGGGGTTAGGGTTAGCCAGTCCAAGCACCACACGTACTTGAGGATTGCACCTACCCCCCATTTGTGGCCACCAGCTTTCCAATGGTGCCAGGCACGAGCCTGTGGCACCTTGCGTTCCAGAGCTATGACACTTGCACAAAACCCCATTGTTTTAAATGGGGGAGATTTCCACTGAAATGCTAAGATCGGGGTTAGGGTTAGCCATTCCAAGCACCACACGTACTTGAGGATTGCACCTACCCCCCCATTTGAGGCCACCAGCTTTCCAACGGTGCCAGGCACGAGCCTGTGGAACTTTGCAATCCAGATATATGAGACTTGAACAAAATCCCCATTGGGTTTAATGGGGGAGATGTCCACGTAATTACCAGAGCGATGGTTAGGGTTAGCTATTCCAAGCACCACACGTACTTGAGGATTGCACCTACCCCCCCATTTGTGGCCACCAGCTTTCCAACGGTGCCAGGCACGAGTCTGTGGAACCTTGCATTATAGAGCTATAAGACTTGCCAAAATCCCCATTGGTTTTAATGGGGGAGATATCCACTGAAATGCTGGGATCGGGGTTAGGGTTAGCCATTCCAAGCACCACACGTACTTGAGGATTGCACCTACCCCCCCATTTGTGGCCACCAGCTTTCCAACGGTGCCAGTCACGAGCCTGTGGAACCTTGTATTATAGAGCTATAAGACTTGCCAAAATCCCCATTGGTTATAAAGGGGGAGATTTCCACTGAAATGCTAGGACCGGGGTTAGGGTTAGCCATTCCAAGCAACACACGTACTTGAGGATTGCACCTACCCCCCCATTTGTGGCCACCAGCTTTCCAATGGTGCCAGGCACGAGCATGTGGCACCTTGCGTTCCAGAGCTATGACACTTGTACAAAAACCCCATTGTTTTAAATTTTCCACTGAAATGCTAAGATCGGGGTTAGCGTTAGCCATTCCAAGCACCACACGTACTTGAGGATTGCACCTACCCCCCCATTTGTGGACCCCAGCTTTCCAACGGTGCCAGGCACGAGCCTGTGGAACCTTGCATTATAGAGCTATGAGACCTGCACAAAACTCCATTGGTTTAAATGGGGGAGATTTCCACTGAAATGCCAAGATCGGGATTAGGGTTAGCCATTCCAAGCACCACACGTACTTGAGGATTGTACCTACCCCCCATTTGTGGCCACCAGCTTTCCAATGGTGTTAGGCACGAGCCTGTGGCACCTTGCGTTCCAGAGCTATGACACTTGCACAAAAACCTCATTGTTTTAAATGGGGGAGACTTCCACTGAAATGCTAAGATCGGGGTTAGGGTTAGCCATTCCAAGCACCGCACGTACTTGAGGATTGCACCTACCCCCCCATTTGTGGCCACCAGCTTTCCAATGGTGCCAGGCACGAGCCTGTGGCACCTTGCGTTCCAGAGCTATGACACTTGCACAAAAACCCCATTGTTTTAAATGGGGGAGATTTCCACTGAAATGCTAAGATCGGGGTTAGGGTTAGCCATTCCAAGCACCACACGTACTTGAGGATTGCACCTACCCCGCCCCCCATTTGTGGCCACCAGCTTTCCAATGGTGCCAGGCACGAGCCTGTGGCACCTTGCGTTCCAGAGCTATGACACTTGCACAAAAACCCCATTGTTTTAAATGGGGGAGATTTCCACTTAAATGCTAAGATCGGGGTTAGGGTTAGCCATTCCAAGCACCACACGTACTTGAGGATTGAACCTACCCCCCCATTTGTGGCCACCAGCTTTCCAACGGTGCCAGGCACGATCCTGTGGAACTTTGCATTCCAGATATATGACACTTGAACAAAATCCCCATTGGGTTTTTGTCCAGTTAATTTCCAGGGCGAGGGTTAGGGTTAGCTATTCCAAGCACCACACGTACTTGAGGATTGCACCTACCCCCCCATTTGTGGCCACCAGCTTTCCAACGGTGCCAGGCACGAGCCTGTGGAACCTTGCATTCCAGAGCTATGAGACTTGAACAAAATCCCCATTGGGTTTAATGGGGGAGATGTCCAGGTAATTGCCAGGGCGAGGGTTAGGGTTAGCTATTCCAAGCACCACACGTACTTGAGGATCGCACTTACCCCCCCATTTGTGGCCACCAGCACTCCAACGGTTCCAGGCACGAGTCTGTGGGACCTTGTGTTCCAGAGCTTTAAGACTTGCCAAAATCCCCATTGGTTTTAAAGGGGGAGATTTCCACGTAATTGCCAGAGCGATGGTTAGGGTTAGCTATTCCAAGCACCACACGTACTTGAGGATTGCACCTACCCCCCCATTTGTGGACCCCAGCTTTCCAATGGTGCCAGGCACGAGCCTGTGGCCCTTTGTGTTCCAGAGCTATGACACTTGCACAAAAACCCCATTGTTTTAAATGGGGGAGATTTCCACTGAAATGCTAAGATCGGGGTTAGGGTTAGCCATTCCAAGCACCACACGTACTTGAGGATTGCACCTACCCCCCCATTTGTGGCCACCAGCTTTCCAACGGTGCCAGGCACGAGCCTGTGGCACCTTGTGTTCCAGAGCTATGACACTTGCACAAAATCCCCATTGGTTTAACCATACTTCCTCAGTTTGGGAGCCGTAAATCCTTCAATCAAGCCACCTGACAGCAGTCAAACTAGTAGGATAATGACTAAATTACAGGTTCATAAATGATGTTTTGCACCTTTGTACACATGCAAGTATGTCTGTGTGCAAATGTGCAAATGTGCAGGTGTGCAAGAGAGCATGGGAGGGTCAGGGTAAGCCTCAAGTGTCAATTACAATCCAAATGAACAAGTGAACATAAGTATATGGAAAGTGATCATTGCCTGCCAGTGAGCACAGTTTGATGGAGGCAAACAGATTATACAAAGTACCATACTAATGCATAACTAATCAATGGTTGGCTCCATGGACACTAAATGTAATAATGATAAGGCTGGCTGCAGCTCCTTAAGGTGAAAGGCAACTCTGAACTGAACAGTGTTGACACAGTCACCTAAAGCACATCTCATACTGATTTCTGAATAAATGTATTTAAATGTACACAAAAGCATAACAACATATTGCAAGTTTTGACCTTCTACATAGGTTTTTTATGACCTTGTGAACTTAAGAAAAGTGGAATGAATAAAATCACTTACTCTGACAGGGTGTCTGTTGGACCAAAATACTTATTTCATTTTTATTGCTTTTATAAGCTGAATCAAACCTTCTTGGTACAAAAGGTTTGCATCCACTTGGAGCCACAGACTGTATCCTCAAGCTGTATGTACTGTGTGTCTTTGGCACTTGAGATAAAAAAAAAAATCCTCCCCAATTGGCATCAATGAGAGATCAGACAGAGACAAGGGCCATGCGGTGAAAAGGGTTATTTGGGGTTATGGCAGTACTCAACCTGTCCATGATGAAAAGACAGACGGAGGCAGAGTGGGCTTTGAAGTTCTAGTGCCTAGCAAAAGGCTACATCACCTTTTCGTTTACAGAATAGACAGATGGAGGGGGAGAGGAGAGGGGAAGGAAAGAAAACTGACAGGAAAGTATATGTGTTGGAGAAAGAGGACAAAAAAGAGATTAATACAGTCTATTAAATGCACGGTTATGGCAGAAAGAGAGATATACACAGATTGAGAGGAGAACAGAGACAGTAAAAGAGACAGGTTGTAGAAAGAAAGAAGTCCTGACACATCCAGAGGAGAAAGAGAAAGAATGATGTGTATGTTTCTTCTGATACATTCCTATTGAATGACACCGTTGCAAGACTATTGATATGAAATTGATGTTAAAAAGCATATGGAATTGAAGTGAGTCAACTCCACAGTGGCAGACAGGCTGCAAAGCAATTCTCTGGGCCTCTGCATGCAAGTCACTAGTAGAAATAGACCACTGCTATGGATGTGCTGCTCATGACAGCATGTCTATCAGTGCATGTAAGTTTCCATACAATTCCATTAGTCCCTCAGAGAAACAATGATTCAGACAGAAGAGACACTAACAGTTCACATGTTTTCTCCAGTGCACTTTTCTAATCTGCAGTTGAACTAGATATCTACAGTAATACAAACTAAAACACACAGAGGCTGGTAGACCGAACACACCCACTGTACACATGCACCCAGCGTCCCAGACCACTTAATTGAGAAAAATATACAAGAGTTGCACTGCAGCCAAACCCATGCCATCATTTCTCTGTCTTTCTCCCGCTCTGTATTTGTCTCTCTCTTTCCCCTGACAGCATGCTTGATAACTTTTATGTTGCTGTAACAAGAATGAATGAGTTCAGAGGGAGGAAGCCCTGCGTGCACGTGGGTGTGTGCTTGCACATTTCTGCTGTGTGAATGTTTGTGCCACTGCATGCTTGTTCCCAGATATTCAGTGTTTTTTTGTGGGTGTGTTGTGTGTTTCACTGTTCATATACTGTAGACAGTGTGTGCATGGTGTGTGACTCAGCATGCGTGCACCATATGACAGATGGCAGGCCCCCTATGAAGACTCAGAGAGACGAGAGGAGCATAGGACTGATGTATTTCAAGTTGAAAAACGACAGCAGAATCTGTTCTCGTACTCAGTAAAGCCTCTTCTGCTGTCAGTCTGTTGATCCATAATTGAATGCGCGAGTGTTTATAGCCAACCACGCAGCATGAAAACATTAACAAACAGACATGCTTTGTGTTTTTTGGGTCCATCGCTGTAGTTGTGTTTGATGAATATAGATTTTCATTACAGTGGCTGTCAGCTTTGGCTTTAATGATTGCAATGTAAATCTGTGGTGATCACTGGGATAGCTGTTTGTTTGAAAGGCTTTCACAGAGTGAGTATGTCAAGGCCTTTAGCCTAGTCAGTTTTCTTCACACTATTTTTTTTGCTGTCACTGTCTGCATGTTGGGAGTACTAAATGTTCAATAGCACATGTCAGTCATTCTCACAATCAAAACTGACCCTGAGTGTCAAAATTAAACAAGTGGTGTGAGAGTGTTTTGCGAGCATGTGGGAGCTTGTGGGTCAGTATTAATTCAACTGTCAACGCAGGAAAGTGGTAGGAACATGATAATTTTCAGTGTGTGTTACACTAATGATCAGCATTTTTGACACGTTTGGTATTTTGACAGAGATGCCTTTAACCTTCTGGGCCCGCAGCAGTGTCTGGGTGTTTTATGTTGTCACATTTTACTCATTTTTCAGTGCAACAAAAAGTCCTGCAGCTCTATGGAAACAGCACAGCCATGGCTTGAATGAGAAAGAACTCGGAAATATCTTCTGTGCAGGATGTCACAGTTAAAACTGCGTAAGCATAAAAAAGCAAAATAAAGCCAACTATCTTTGATTACTTTGCTTTCAAAAACTGAAAAAAACAAAAACAAAAGCAGAATCAACAGGTCAAAATTTTACAAATTTTCAAGTGTCCACATCTGTGTTCCATCACTAGAAAAACAATGGTAATTCTACACATTATACTACTGACATGGGTTTCCATATTTGTCACCTTTTCTTCTGTCATGGAACAGCCAGCAGTTCAATGCAATTCAGCCGCAAAGTCTCTGAATTTTTGTCTCATGACTAACAGTCGCATCACCATCATCACGGTCATTACGGATCATTTGTGTCCAATTTTTAAATGGGACATACAGAATAAATTGACTTTGGTGAAACATCACAGTTAGATTTATTTGAATCACAGATGGGTAGTTTAAGGAACATTGAAAAGTAGAAAATCTGATGATTCTCTTTGTTTTCTGGCTTATAAATGGTGTCATTTTAGCACTTTTTAAAAAGACAAATGTTAATGTGTGTGTGACTGAACACAAAAGGCATTGTACTATGTCTTACTGCTAAACTTCGTAAACAAACTATAACAAAAGGGTTTTGTGCACATAGATGAAAGCCAGCTTCCAAAGCATGTAACATGATTAGAGGCATTTTACTTTAGTGTCCACAAATTTACATGTGTATACATAGTATGTATTTGCATGTTGGTAGCTGTACTCTGTGTGTGTGTGTGTGTGTGTGTGTGTGTGTGTGTCACTGTGGCGAAATTTTGGCAAAAATGTCAATTACATTAAGTGTGTTTCAGTTTGGGAGAGAGAACGAGAGAAAAAAAGGGTAATAATCACAAAAAAGAAAAAGAAAGAAAAAAGTGTATCAAATACATATTTCCCAATTGAGAGAAGACTCTTTATTCACTGTCAGTATTTAATGTGGTTCTTTGTGATATACAGTACCAGCAGCAAAGCCTAAATTTATCATTAAAGATATGTGCAATAACCATCTTTGGCTTGCTTTTGGTTGCTTGTTTATATAATGCTTTTGGCACTAATAGTACGTGCTATCATCTGCCAACATAACGCAAAGTGAAGTTAACAGACAAATATATTAGAAAAAGAATATTTGGTAGGAATATCCTTTATCTTTCAAATGGCACCAGTTCTCTATGTACGCTTGCCCACAGTTTTTCAAGGTATTTGGCAGGTAGGTTGTTCCAAGCATCTTGGAGAAGTTGCCACAAATCCTCTGTTGACTTTGGTTCTCTCAGTATCTTCTGTCTCATCATGTAATCCCAGACTCACTACATGATGTTCGTATCAAGACTCTGTGGGGGGACACGCCATCTGTTGCAGGGCTCCTTGTCTTTCTATGACTCAGGCTGTATGTCTGGTTGTTGTCATGCAAAAAAAATTAACTTGGAATCAGTCACCCCTTTGATCCATGATGGGGTAAGATCCAAACATTTAATGTGCTTACAACCTTTGCACGGTACAAAAGATATGAGGTGATTGTCCATCTACAGTATCTGCTTTTAATTGTCTAATGTGGCATCTGATGTATTAATTTCAGTGACATTTGCACTTTAATATACATCAGAGTTTTGCTCAAATTATGCAAAGCTGTGTCCCTGGATAAGACAAAAATGTAGACCATATCAGATACATGTAGTGTGAATGTATCGGAGATGCTTGTGTAGGTAGATTAAGTGCAGGCCAACTTTACGGTATCTGATAATGTCAAACCAATGTAAAATAGTACTTAACCAAAAAAGGTCTAAGTAATGCCTAGAAACTCTCTGAATAGGTTTCAGTATTTTGACCACTGGTGACACAAATAAGAAAAATCTTTTCTGCCAATTTAGTGTCTATCACAAAACCATCCATTAAATAATAATCAGTCTGCAGGAAAACTCACAGGATGAAATCTCTTAAGACACCATTAAGTAAAACCGATATTTCAGGAGCACATTTCAAAAAGGGAGAAAGAAAAGCTGCTGATAGCTCTTACACAATACCAGATAGTAACAGCAGGGATGAACTGGCACCAAGTGATGAGCAAATGTCTCACAGATATTGAATAGTGGTTATTAACTCCTATTGATCTCCAAATACCCACCACTGTTTTCAAAGGTTTGAAGTTTTAGCTGACCGACACTTGTTCCTTAGGTAACGGTAACCGGGAGCAACAATGGGAGATGCAAACTGCTCCAACACAGCGACAACAATAACAGCTTTTAACGCCATGCTGCTGAGCAGCAAAAACAGCCGAGTGGAAATGGGACAAGAGACAAACCACCACTGAGAGTCAGACAACTAGAAACACACATGGGCACTTGCACATTGACACACAAACACACACATGCCAATTAGTGACAAACGCTGTAATTGCATCTCATAAGGGTAGCAAAGACTCATTAAAAATGAAATGAAAAAAAAAGCCTACATCCACCATACTGTGTATTGACAAAGAATAACAAATGTCTTTTTTTGGTGCTTCATTTCTTAAAAATTAATTTGAATTTGATGTGTTTACCAAAACACTGATTGCTTTAATGAGTGGCACATTGTTGAGTGGTTGTTTGTGTGACCCCTCCCCCATGATGGAAACTAATTGACTTTGAGTATAAAACTTTGATTAGAGATGTTGTCTTACTGGAACATTCCCCTTGCAGAGAAGAACTGAGAGCCATGTTAGATTTTGCTGTGAGTTTTATATGTATATTGTTTATGTACTGTAAAACTTTTTTTGTTGCTTTCAATGAAGTGAACTGCTGTTTGGAAAAAAAAAAGAGGAGGGAAATGAATGACTTAATTATGACTATGCGACTAACACAAAGCAATTAACAAAAGCAATCACACACACATAGCCGTTGCCTAATAATGTGCCTATAAATAGGTTTGCATAAATCATTTTCATGCGCCTTGACTGATTGGACTTTCTAGAAAAAAGGGGAAATTATTGAGCGGTTACTGTCCTGTCCATTTAATTAAAGGTTCTCTATATGAAATTTTGAACCTTAATAAAGCAGCAAAGAAATATCTGCTATTAAAATAGAGCAGAGTAAAAACATTCTACACAGGGACTGAAGTCACACTCTGTCTGTGCTGTAATCTGAACTTCTCTGCTTTGTATTTATGTATGTGCACCTGTTTTATTTCAACTTAGGGTGAAGAGTCTCTAGAGATGTTTTGCTGCTCTCCGCCACTCTTAGCTGCTCTCTTTTTCACTGTCGTGGAGCTCAGAGGCAGGTCAGAAGAAGACAACATTACTAACAAAAACTCAATGTAGCCTTTTAATGTATTTCCTCATTAGGGGACAGTATCTCCACCTGTCACGCAGAAGACCAGGGTTTGATTCCCAGATGGGGAGTAAGCAATATTGTGCAGTGGTGGCCTAGTGGCTTGTGAAACAAACTTGTAATCAGTGGGTCGCTGGTTCGAGTCCCTGGACTGGCAAGAGGCTGAAGGTGCGAAAGTGAGAGCGCTTCTCCCAGTCATTACACTGTGGGCCCTCGAGCAAAGGCCCTTGACCCCTGACTGCTTCCTAGGTGCTGCACCGTGGCAGCCCACTGCTCCTAGTATGTATAGTTAAGGTTAACTATAAATAGGATGGGTCAAATGCAGAGAAGGGATTTTTCTCAAGGGGATCAAAAAAGGTTAGATCATTATTCAATTAGATTATTATTATTTTACAAAGCTAACCTGGACTAATCGCGGTGACTGACTTTTTTTTTGTTGTTGTTGATTTTCTTCTTTCGTCGGTAGTGACACCCAATGGTTCTGTATGTGATATATGGCATCTTCAAATCAAATTTAAAATAAAAAATAAATAAAAGTAAAGCAAAATATTGAAGTTTAAGAACTACAATGCACAACAGGTACAAACCTACATTGTCAAAATAAGGTCATTTTTAAATATAATATTTACAGTTTTAAAAAGTCAGTCAAGAAGTATTGTAAGTTCATAAACAGTTGTTAATAATATTACATTACTATTCTATGTAGTTATTCATTACCTCAACTGAAGACAAATGCATTTGATTTGAAACCTTTACATAAAAAGCCTCCATTTGCTGTCTTGTTCATTTGCTTGTACTGCTGTTTGCAGTTGTAAATGCAATACATCTTCAGTCTCCACCTCTTAAAATTAAAATCAACCCAGTAGTTCAGGGGGCTCATTCCCTTCCTTTTTCCATGCAAGGCTTTTATTGTGAAATACCACAACGAAATGGAATTTGTTAACATTCTCTGGGAAACCATTGATAATCCACAATATGTCAGGAAAAACAATCATAAGTAGCCTAATAAGAAATCTGTAGTCATTAGTGCGTGTGACATGTCTGTATTGTTATTGTATTGATTTCTGCTGGATTTCCAATGCAAGTCACAGTGTAAGTACTAACAGCTTTGACTGATTTCTCCGTAAAAGATGGAATCAGGTCCGTCTTTGTATCTATGAATTTCATGTCGAATTGCTTTAAAATGCAGGTCGAGTCTACGTTGTTACTTATTCTATTGGTGTTTAGTTTAACATGCTTTTATTGTTGTATATGTCATGATCAGGGCATCCTTGCAAATTAGAATTTGCTCTCAGTGACCTTCCCTGTTAAAATAAAGGTTAAGCAAAAAAAAAAAAAAAAAACAGAATGTTGCTAGAAGTGCTGCCTATCTCCAGATCCATGGGCTTGATCCATACATCCTCAGTTATTGTACAATACATACACAGGCATACAAACCCAGAAACATACACACACTTTGCCATTTTGAGTGAATTTGTCTGTCATAAGGCCCAGAAAGCAGAAGCTCAGCAAAGAAAAGAGGAGACAAGTGTGCGCGAGAGAAATGGCATGTAAGAACAATGGAGGAGTGTAGGTGGATGAGTTACTAACTGATCGACAGCTCTGTGACATCGAGTGAGACACAGAGTGCAATGTGATAGCAGCTTAACAATGCTGGGGAAACGAAGAAAAAAATATGGTGGTGCAATTAAGAGGAAAAAATCTGGAATAATGAAGAGAAATCATGCAGGAAAAAAAGGTGATTTCAAAACTACAATGCCTACTGCAGCATTGCTTTGAAAAAGAACACCAACTATGTCTCAAATATCCGTCTATCTGGTGTGTGGTTACATTTTATCCTAAAAAAAATGTCAAAGATGTAGAAATCAGGAGAAGTCTGGAACATTTATAGGAATTAACAAGCTGTACTTGAATAGTGTCATTAACACATACGTTGATTATATAAAATATAGTTAACCCTAAACTGATTGCATTTAAATGTGCTACTTAAATTTTGGCATATGCTGGCTGGCTGACAGAATTATCAATCAATCCCATGGCCGTAGTTTATGTTTCATAATGGGGCATGGAAGTGAAAAACTTAAGTTAAAAAGCCAGAGGCAGGGGTGAAAAAAATGGATGAAGTCTTATAAATTCCATAAAAATATGACTTTATGGTTTTATAAGTGCCTCATAGTTATTTTTTTCATTATATGTTCTTTGTAGAATTTTAGTATTTTTGTCTTTTTGCCATGCTCGTCAAACTCATTGATTACACAATGCAAAGAAGATCTGCCAGTTGTCTGAGGTGTTTTTGCATTATTAAGGCAGCACTGGGAAGCACAAGGAAAACGCACTAAAGAATAAGCTTTAAGAAATTACAACTCTGAAAATATTCATGGCTGCTCCTGTAGATGTTATCAGGGAGGATAGTTGGGATTACAAATATGCAAGAAAGGATTATAAGCAGAAAAATTCATGCAGCTGTTTTGCCGTGAAAAGGCGGATTTTGCTAAAGTCTGGCTGAGCTTGTGTTCGACTATTGCTGCTTTACCTGAGATGCCCTGTTAATCTAGCTGATGCACATTTATTTTGCTTCCTCACACATGTATGTGGGAATGTGATTGTGTTTGAGTGCACGTCTGTAAATCTGTACGTCTGAGTAGCTTCCTGGGATTCATATTGTCATGTGTGGAGTTGAGGGTTGGGGAGTGAGAAGGGACAACCTAATTTGCCACACAAATATCTTCTGAGAGCAGATTTTACAGATGTCACTGTGACTTAAGTCAATGTAAATGGAATCTTTAAAAAGAGATCAAAGACATATATGCTGGGTTTTTACAAACATGAATGTACACACATAATACACAGAAGAGCACTGATATAAAACGGAAGCATCTACATCATATATGCCTATCTCCAGAAACTTCTGTGAATAGACTGTATACACCAGCAGCTGTAGCTCCATCTATGACAGAGTGATTATCACAACAGAACTCCACTATCTCAGGCTGTATAGCAATACATTTCCATATCTCTGTCCCAAGGGCGTAGCTTGATTTTTAACACCAAACATTGCCAGAGGAGCTAATCTGCATCATCAGTCTAAATTTAATCCAAATGGACCATGTGGCAATGAACAGCAGCATTTGAATGCCGATGTATAATCTGAATGTGTAATATATGTAAATGCCTTGCTGTGAAATGTTGCGAATGAACAGGTGCATTACCGGGGATGACAGTCAAATAACAATTTGCTTTTCCTGCTTATTTCCTCTGGGAAAATGGAATGGCCAAGTATTCCCTAACACCTTGGTTTATATTCCCTTGGCCATATTTTCTCAGAGATAGGAAGCTCCCAGGAGGTGTGTAATGGAACAAGAATCCTCTCTTCATTGGGAGAATTTTGGCAACTATTTTTAGACCATTTGGTAATTTGATTCAGTATGTCCAAAAGCACACACAGTAAGGTTTTACTCATATTACTTTTTCATGTGATTGGCAGGTAGATGCAGAGTTCTAAGACTGCCTTGTGCCTAATTGTGACATATTGAATAAACTGTTGGAAACAGCAAACATGCAGGGAATACAAAAGAAGACGGCAAGATATCCTTCCATGTCTCCTAGAAATTACTTTATATGCTATTTAATATTTTTTTCAAAATTACACTGCAGCGACACAGGTAATCGCCAGTTAGATCATATTCAGAGTCATAGTGTTTCTGAATGAATAAAGAGCTCCATGCATGAACCGCACTGAAGTTGCATAGATATGCAGGATTTTGAGTTCAGCTGCAGACTCCTGCATCTGTTGATTCTTAGTAACCATCACACTTTTGGTAAGTCTATGCAAAGATTATAGTTTTGATAGATTTTAAAAGTAAAAAAGACATTTTCTTTGTAAGACCAAACCATTACATTTCCTTAATTTATCCAAGTTCCTAAACATAGCCATAAGAAAAAAGGATAAGGCTGTGGTCACTACTAAGAGGTAATGTACTGCAAAAACAGGTACTGGGGCAAAATACAAATCTATTGTTACAGATCATTTTATTTATACATCAAGTATTAACATGTTTGCAGCATTTCCTATTTATATTATTTGGAAAAATAATCCTGTCTGCATTACTTTCTTTTAAAATGCATTTAGTGTTTCAAACTAGATTTTATAAATAGCATTTTTGGGAAACAGGGTTGTAAAAACTGTAACTCCATGAGATTATATTGACGTTTTGTAATGTACCCTTCTGCCAAAAAGGGTAAAATTTCAAGAGTTCACTGCATAGTTGTAGACTCAAAACTTTACAAATAAATTTGAAATGCATGACATGAACTTCTGACTTTGACAGTTTGTTAGAAAACGAAGACAAAGCCTTGGGGATGCATATTAACATAATGCCTGGGCCATGTAAGGTTATGTATTTTAAGCAGCACCATAATACATTTAATATAATTCTGATTTATTCATTTAAATAATTTTCATAGCTTGTAAAAAAAAGTAAAAACAAAAGCTTAGTACATGTCATGCATATTATTCACAATATTTAAATGAACGTCTCATCTTTTTGTCCTTCCCAGGAGCGCTTGTCTCACTTAAGTAATCAAAACAAATTACTCTGTCATGTTCAAAATAGTAAATGCAGATTGTGTATATGTACTTAATGTGTTTGGGTGCAAACTGCATAGTTGTGTGTGTACAGAGAGGCATATACTATGACTGTATGGCAGATTATTTTTGAGCAGCATACTAAACAGAAGACACTTCCCTTGTTGCTCCCAGTGCTATGACCCCTCTGACAGTTTTTACCTTTTTCTGAACTTTATCTCCCTCTGCTCTCCTCGCTCTCCTCCCTCTCGCCTCACAATCCTACTCACTGGTTTCCTCTCTGTGTTTTTTCTCTCCCTTCACTTTATCTCATGCTGCAACTGTTGTCGGTTTCCCTCTCTTCCCACTCCCTACCACCTGTCTGTCCCCTCCCTAAAATCTCTCCTCTATAATCTCTCTCCCACTCACTCCCCTCTCCTGCCCTGCTCTGTGCAGCAACCAGACAGATGCTAAGGTTTAATACTTTAATTTGGCTGGCTGTCAGCCCTTCAATCTCTTTGATACTTGTACACCTAGTCCCATTGAAAACACTGTGATCCAATTTGGGCAAGCTGGCATTCGCTCAGAGAGAAAGGGTTTGTAGTTTTTTTTTTTTTTTTTCCTCTGTGCTGTTTCAGTGTGCTGGCATGTTTGTAAGGGTGCATGTTTTTATTTATTTCACAGCATGTCTGTGTAGTTGCATTGGAGGGAGGGCAGAGACAGAAACAGGAAAAGAGAGAGAGATTTGTCATTCGCCACTACAAAATGTCTAGCGCATACAAACACACAAACACAGGCTCCTACACTCACCAAAAATACAGATGTAGTTAATGCTTCTGGTTACATAGTGTGTTAGTTTTTTATTAGGAAAGCAAGCAAAACCTTTGAGCAGCACAGAAAGCAACCTAGAAAATGGGTTAGAACAGAACTGTGTGCATCAGACAGTTGTTGAGACAAGGAATACTTTATCAGCATGTGGAGCAGGGACAAATTCCGACAATGGCCACTCAATCAAATCAGCTGTTATAATTGGCTTTCGAAGTTGATGACTCCCCACCATGACTCTCTGTCAGTTTTAATCTACCACAATGAGAAACCTGGTCAGCATCTCCAACTTTTAAGAGGAAGTCATTGTTCGTGTCCCGGAGGCGCAGATTTCAAAGATGCTAATTTACCAATAATTACTGTACAACACACCAAATATGAATACAAAGCAGTCTAAATATTAAGCTACGGGCAAATAGGCTGAGTAGCATTTCGGGAGATAATGATATCCCTGCCACTATACATAATGATTAATATTATACACACGGCTATTTTATTATCAAATGCCAAGCAGATATATTCAAAGATGATAAAAAGTGTATTCTTTTGGTGCTTTACCTACATTTTTGTTAGTATGCAGACCAACTGTAGAGCTTATTTAAAAAGTAGATACTATATAATTAAATACGCTTTAAAATCTAACTATATTAAAGGTCACTCAGGAAGACCTGCTTTTTTGTCTAGGAAACAGGAAACAGGATCAGTGTTTTCAGGGTGTTTACTATTTTTAGGAGACACCATTGCTGCATCCACTGTTTTACTTGCTCCACCAATGACGATTGTAATTGGTTTAATGAAAAAATAACAAGCCTCAGTATTTTTCCCACAAGATTATTTTTTCAAACCTAAATTAATATAATTTTGAATCAGTATGTGTTCACCTGCCAGAAATGCTGTAGTCAAGACTCCCTCAAGTGACACCAGGTCATGAGCAAAATCAGCAGATCAAGAGAGAGAGACAAGAGCAAGACTTAGATGGGTTGACATCAAGTCAAGACCAGGTCCAGACCAGTTCAAGTCCCATGCTACCACTTCAAACAAAATGTAGAGCATGGAAACTATTGTCTTGCAAAACTGAAACATACAATATATACTGTACATAGAGGCATGTGCTAATATGCATAGCAAAAATTCAATAAATCTCATTGGGATGAGGAGATTTCTGTATTGATTTGGTACAGAGGGAGATTAATAATATTAGTTGGCTGGCTTTGCTGGTGTCACCCACACAGCTTGCTTTTCTTTGTGGTTCCTTTTCTAAGTGGCCATGTCAGTTTAAATTGGTCCCAGTCATCTCAGTAACAGTTTCCTTTGGATAGCATTCTGAAGATGAACTTTTATGGTTTAGGTAGCAAAGTTTTATTCCAGAATATATGGCTGAAACCTCCACGATGGCAGCAATTTCTCATCTCTAATGCATTCACTTTGTTTAAAAAGGGGGTTAAGCTGGTAATGGAGAGCTGACAGCCATTAACAGTAAGAAAAACTTCAAATTAGAAATGAATCAATTTATTGGTTGAATTTGAAGCAGGATGTTTTACATCCAATTGCCCAATAATACTGTTAACAAATAAATCAGACAATGCACAGGCAATTTAAATTATTCTCCATATGTTGATAAATTTATACAGCAGTCAGGGTCTTGAACAATTTTGAAACGCCCAGAGTTCTCCTTGTCAGAGGCTGAGACAAGACTGAGCAAAAATGTAGTCAACTCCAAGGTGAGAACGGGACCTTCAAAAATTGGTCTCAAGACTAAGATTGATCTTGAGTACAGCAACACTACTTGCCAGTAATGAATATACAGTAACTCAGTGCACCTGTGTTTGCACTGAAATTATTAGCAAGGAAGTGCAAGCTCAGTCTCAGTCCAAAACTGCACACTGCATCTGTGTTAACAAACCCACAAACAGGCAAACAAGAAATCAACTGTAAGACTTGCAGGTACTGCAGGTAAAATTTATCTTGATAAGTACCAAATAATGAAAAGCCACGTCTTCCAGATTTCCTCTGGGCTCAACTATCCATTCTAATCTGAACTAAAAAAAAATTACCTTGTGCCTGATAAAGCAGACATGAGAGAGAGAGGAAGAGAGAGAGAGAGACTCTGTTTGTGAATTTATGTTCTTTTCCTCAGGTGTTACTGAAAGCTAATGTTTTTATGTTCCAATCCATTTAACTACACTTTGGTTTTACTTGTGTCCGTGTGTGTGTGTGTGTGTGTGTGTCTGCAAAATACAACCACAATTTGTTGAAAAGGAACTTTTTACTCTTTGATTTCTTTTTTTATTATTTTTAAATGTTTCTCTACCTTGTCTGGATAAAGTTTTAAACTTGTAATGGTTGGCATGCACTTTAAGTTCTTACTTTTTTGAACACAACATCAGAAAGACAATTTTTGCTTTCAGTTGTAGACATCAAGGCAGCACATTATAATAGGACCATCCAAATAAAAAAATAAAAATATAAAAACAAGTTTTAAAAAAATTTATGTTTTCAGAGCAGTAACCAAATAGTAAGCTTAGGTACATGGAATTTGTGGCAACAACTAACATTGCCTACTAAAAGACTGATTAAGTTTGGCCAAGTCAACAGATGTCTGGGAGTAGGTGTCATTGTGAGTCACAAAGTGTTTGCATGTTTGTTGGGAGGAAAGTGAAATCATTGCAAGTCCACCTGTCAGAGGCTGACAAACCAAACAGTAGGCAGAGATGAAGGGTGGTATAAAACCAACACACAAAAATGTGGTTTCAGAAAATACTTTCTACTCGGCAAACCCCACAAACTCAGAATCATTCAGACACGCTAGGAATTTGTCGAACTGCGAATAAATGGATGATGACTACATTATCAGTGTCTGCAATAAATTCTATCCAAAGTATACACAAGGAGACACATCCAAGCTGATGCACAGATAAAAGGACCGGAGAGTCAGAGAAGACAACTGGTAGTGGATAAACTCACAGGATGATTTGCAAGAGGTTCGTGCACTTTCTGTTTACAAGTCTTGGTGGTAATATGCATAAATGTGTACCCACAGTTCTGGTTTGTAAAGCTTAATGAATGGTACACACCTGCCTCAGTGTATTTGCCACTCCTACTGTTAGCTGTGAATGGAAATATATACAGAGCAGCTACAAGATTAAAACCACTAACATGTGAAGTCAAAAAGAAAGACTATCATGTTAAAATGCAAAAACCTTGGTTCCTGGCATTTATGTAGATATGACTCTATCACCCAATAAACATTACTGCAGACCAAGCACACCCCCTGAAAGCAATACCACTCCGCAATGGCAGTGGCCTTAATGACCCCACACCACAACCACACCACACCAAAGCACAAGAACTGCTCAAGAACAACTTGAGGAACGTGACAAAAACACTTTTCCTGACAGGTCTATTTCACACATCTTTAGACCTGTCACGAAAAGTGCACCGACTGTGTCACATCATCAAGTTCCTGCACATGCACCTGGAAATCATTGTCAGCAATATGCCACTGTTAATCATCTAATCAAAACAATTTTTCATTTAAAAAATAAATGAATAAACAAACTAATCAAAACAATTTTTCATTTAAAAAATAAATGAATAAACAAACTAAACTAATGACAAACATGACAATATAGTAAGCATTAGATGCATACACCCTCACATGGTTATATGTGCATGCAGTTCATGGCGTGTGCATGCTTTTCTTTCATTTCATATTATTTAGCTGTGGGGAATATATTTAGCTCCTGCACCAATCTTGAAAAGTTAATTAAATCCAAACACAGTGGAAATCAGTATCAGAATCATCATCCATCATGCATTAATCCCTGCAGGAAATTGCCTTGAAACACTTGCTCAAGTTGTAAAATTATACTACTTCGCAAAAAGAAGAGGAATTGTACAATACAATGTCCACAGGAAGGATGAACTTAGAATGGAGAATTTAGTCATTCTTTGTCTCTGGCTGGATGTGCTCCTCTGGCAAACCAGAAAACTGTGTAAAGCAGGGGTATCAAATCCTGGTCCTTGAGGGCCACTATCTTGCATGTTTTAGGTGTTTCCCTCTTCCAACACACCTGATTCAAATGATCAGCTCATAATCAAGCTCTGCAGAAGCCTGATAGCAATCCTTTGAATCAGGTGTGTCGGAAGAGGGAAACATCTAAAACATGCAGGACAATTGCCCTCGAGGACCAGGATTTGATACCACTGGTGTAGAGAGTGTGAGAAGCCGGCCATGATGGAGAGGGGTTTTGACAACTTCCTTCTCTCTAAGGCTGCGAGCAGATTATTCAGTTCCACCCAAGTTTATTAAATATTTTGGTATCATCCACCCAAATGTGTTTGCCCCAGCAGACCGCAGCATAAAAATTAGAACTGGCAAACACAGCATCATAAAAGATCTGCAGCATGGTTCCACATACATTGAAGCACCAAAGCCACGGCAGGAAACCGATTCTGACTTTTCCCAGAAGAGAGCAAAAAGGTTTGCTGCTTGCTGTCCAAGTAAAGTCCTCCTGTACTGTTTCTACAATGTCTCCCCAAATGGAAAGATTAGAAGTAGTCTTTGATCCCGGACACCAGAGGAGCATCAGCATGAAAGTCACCTTTCTTGCCAGGGTGGGCTGAAAGGTGTTGAAGTCACTAGAGACATCAAAGAACACGATTTTGGAAACACCAGGTTGCTTATTTAGGTGGGTGTAAGAAGCATAGTGGAGTTTGTATATGATGGCATGGTCACCTCTGATATCTGTTTGGTAGGTGAGGAGGTCCAAGGAAAGCTTGACCAGTGGCTGGAGGGAATCCAGGCCATGCCTTCGAAAGTCTTAATGATTTGTGTGGTCAGTGCCCCCTGGAAGCCACGGCGCCCTTAGAATTTGCCTATACTACCTATTGGAAGGGCTGGCCCTGCTTGGCGCATTCTATACCTGACCAGCAGGTGGTCAGCAGAGATTGTCAATGGATTGGAGGTGTCTTGTTGGTAATTGGCTGCTGATCAATGTGAGACTGTGTGCTAAATCTGTTGAAGGATTGGTTTGGCTTGTTAAATCTGTGCATGTTCCCATGTTATTGACCATCTTTCGTTCCTCTCTGTCACATGGCCTAAGCACCCTTCTCTTCCTGTTCTGAAAAGTGTACATGTCTTTGGTGACCCAAGGCTTGTTGTTGGAAAAACAAGAACATAGGTATCTACACAGAAGTGGTTGTATTTTAATATTCTGTCAGTCTATCTGTATCCTCACCAGTCAGTGCAGTGAAAGTAGTCTTGCATAGAGTGGCATGACTAGGGGTCTGTGTCCGGACTGAAAGTGGACCAAGTTGTGGTCTGATTTTCAAAGGGCAGGGGCGGCAATGCATTATAGGTTTTATTTAGCATCAGGGTCCTGTCACCTCTGGTAGCGAAGTCAACAAAATGAGTGAAAAAGGGAAGAGTCTGGTCCATTGTCACGTGTTTAAAGTTCCGAGTGATGATGAAGAAAGTACAGGACAGATTTCTGCAATAAACAAGCTGGTGCCAGCAACTACTGAATAAATGCACAAATGGTAACCCCTTGAGAAACATGGCCCTTAAGACAATGAATACTTCTATAACTGGAGGTACTAAGGGAGATAGTATGTGGGGGTATAGTGGTGTGTATGTATTTTCCTCTCTGATACTTATTTTTATGATTTTAATTAAATTAATTTGAACACAAGCACTGTTTTGTCTGTAGAGATCTTGTTGAGACATAAACAGCTTTTCAACCATGCCAGAAACTAATGGCTTTCACTTGTTTTTTTTTTTTCTTTCTTTAATGACACAATGAGCACTTAGGCTTTTAAGGGCTGACATAAAAAAAATACTCCTTTGTGTCAGAGGGCATTAACAGAAGGAGGAAAAAAACAAAAAAAAACATGTTTGGTCACAAAAAAGACCGTTCATTTATCTAACAGGAACAAAGAGAGAGAAATTAGATACAGTAACTCAAGAAATGAATTACTTTCCTTCTTGATTGGTCAAAAATGCTGACACCACATGTGAAGACACATATAAGCATATAGCTTGAATATAAGCAAGTATGCCACTTGTAGACATACCTGCAGCATTATAAATGTATGGAAATGTTATAAAATCACTTGACAAAACATCACCCTGACCTAGTATGAATATACAGCATTAACAGAAAGACACAGGCGAAGGCAACTGGAACGAATGGATGCTCTGTGTTGCTATAGCAATGTTATTTGACTCTAAGCCCAACAACAAGCATAGCTGAAACAAAGATTGTAGAAGTTAACAAAGCAAAAGGTAGAATGCAAATAAATACAATGGATTTGTCCAAAGTTTAGTTGTGGTTTATATGTTGCATTCATAAATTTATCCTTGGTGCTGCTGCAATCTATAGTATTTGTATTTACAAAATTCACATTAATAAGTAGAGCTTGGAAGCAGTGAACCTCTTTGCAGCAAAATTTAAATTTTAGGCAGCCTCCACAACTGTCCACCCACAATCCTCTGAACTGGTATCATCTGTAATGGAAAATGCATGTTTTTGAGACATATCAAAGAAGTCATGTCTTCAGGGACAGAAAGAGGCACAGAAATAGGGAAGGGCTACAAAAACTCATGACTACTTAGAACCTTCTTAAAAAGAGGCACTTAGTTGTCAAGACGAAGATCATGTTGACAGAAATACAAAGCCCCAAGCTTTGATGGCACATGCTGCCAAAAAAGAAAACAATCGGTTGGTCTGGTCCATTACCTTGTGTTGCAGAGTGATCAAATGAAAGTGAAGCACAGGTTAATTCACAAGAGAAATGTTCAGTTCTGAAGACCCTGGACTGGGGATGTGATTCATTTTAAGTAGAAAAATGATCCAAAGCATGACTCCAGAAAAAAAAGGTAATCCTAAAGTGAAGCATCCAAAAGTGTACACGAATCCAACTTGATTGTTTAAGAGGAAAAAAAGCATCAAGGATGTTAAGCTCATATGGGACACCTACATGTTTAGACCATTTACACGTTATGTTTGAAAATCTATTTTAAAAATCTGTATTTCATGCTATGCACAACTTAAAGAAGTTCAAACATGAAAACAGTTTTTTCTGCACAAAAAAGTGTCAGACAAAATGAAATGGCTTTTCCATGTTGAAAATTATTATGATGTTGCCCAGGTATCATGAGACTACAAACCTGTTCACACTGTAGTGCCAATATCTATCCACATTCCATCCTGTGCTTCAGTTTTCTCCTTTTTGCACCTGTCTGAGTTTGTCACTCTCCCTCTCCCTGGAATTTATGCAGGTCGATGAGTTGTATTCCCTTGTGTAACTGAACACAAGTGTGAACCATCATTACTGCCTTCAGTAATTGCTCTTTGCTAAACACAATTTCCCATTTGGTGTAATTGGGAGGAGTGTGTAATTGAATTAATTTTCAAAGTAATCAATCATGGCATGCCAATCAGTGAATTCAAGTTCACTGAATATATCTGCCCATGATTATGTCAATGTGTGATGATGTCCGTGTCGATGTTTTCTCACTGTGGGTGTGGGTTCATGCACAAATCCACAAGTAGCTCCATTTTTGTATCTAGGTTGAACCCACAGACAACTCCTCAGCTTTGGTTATCATGATAATATCATGCTGAAATCATACTATAACCTGAAACAATACATGGGTGTTCATTACCAGGCAGTCTGCAAAAGAAATACCTTATGTTGACTAAAGCTTTGTTCGGCAGATGTTGTCTTTCGTACCCCTTCAGCTGAAAGCACAGTTTATAAAGTATGTGTAAAACCGGAAAGTCAATCCCAAAACCTGCAGGCAGATTTGAAAGACATGTTATCTTTGCAAACACGACAAAATTACACCATTTATTTTAACCAGAAACTGTAAAAAGGAGAGATTTACTGGACTTTGTTCTCAATCAGGAAACATAACCAAATCTAAAGTTAAAATTATGATATTTCATCAAAATCACAGTATTCTGCATGTCTCATCCTCCTCAAATTCTGTAAAAAGTTTCCCTTAACTAGACTTTGGAAACCATTAGTGACTCAGCTGCGACCAGCAGTCATGTGACAAAAATTCAGGGGCTTTCTGGGTGAACTGGGCTGAAATGCAGGCTGGTCTTACACAGAGCAGACAGGCAAAAAGTATGGAAACAAATTAATATGTAAGTAGTAAAACATCTTTTTCGTGTAGAGTCATTATTTACAATGCAAAGAGAAGACAATAACAGGTGTTTTGTGCCTTGCTTCTCCTGTTGCACTACAAAGAAGTCTATAGATATCTCTCATTTGACTCATCATGTATATTATCCTTTTAATCATCATGAATAAAAAAAAATCCCTTAATAGGAGATACAACAATAACTGAAATATGGTAGTGAGAACATAAGAAATGAATTTCATTTTTTTCCCTCTGGAGAAAAGGAAGGCTGAAGCCTCATGTGTCAGTTGACAGCTCAACAGGTGTATGAGATGCGGCGTGTGTTTACGAGCATGTGTGCAATTGTTCATGTATGTGCTCCTCTGACCTTTTCACAAGGGAGTGCAATAGGTCAAAGAGACCTTTCAACCATTCATATTTAAGACAATAACCGCTTTTGCAGTCCAAGCACACACACGCATGCCTAACACCACGCAGACAACCATAGCGGTTTCTGTACTCAACTGCTGCAATGGCGTCTTGAGTAACACTCTATAATGGATACATGGGCTTCTGAAGGCCACTGCCATTCTTCCCATTTAGTCTGCAATGTCTGAGTGATGGCTAATGGTCAACATTTGACCTCTGGAACTTACTGCAGTTGTCCTTTGTTTGATTAGATGAGATCAGATACTGTGAGGCAGATTGCACAAGAATGAAAGAAAATGCTTGGAAAGGAAGACAAAAGGATGAAAAGCTTTTGAAAATAGTCAAACAATTTTGATGTGTATAACAATGAAATACTAAGTAAAAGCATAATCTGTTGTAGCTCATTCTCTCTGAGGTTTTGCTTTCCTAGATATGTCAAGCTGGCCAAAAAAGGGAAGAACTAGGCCCTTTAAATCAACAGGCTGAGGTTCATTACAAATAGCTTAACACACAGAAAAAAGACAACAAATCTGAAATTAGGAAATGAGAACAATATACCTTTTACAGTCTTGTCTGTTTATGAGAGTCATTTTAGGATTTCTGCTGAGTTTTTCTTATTAAACCATGCTATAGTTTGTTCCCAAACTCCAACACGGTTAAAGATATCTGTAGCAAAGATCTGACACAGTGAACCAAAGAAAATTGAGTGTCTAATTTGAGCTCTTGTCGTATTATGTAATTTGTGGTGCTGTCACAGAGATTCACTTTCTAGCAATGGCTGTTATGTTCATTTCATAGCATTTTGTGAGATGGTATTTATTTGATCCACTGCATTCCTAACAAGTGTGTGTTTTGTATCCAGCCCTATTATCTCCCTCCCTCTGCTTTGCTTCTCTCCTTTCTCTCTCGCGTCCACCACCATCTATCTATCCAGCCTTCTCCTTCCATCTCGCTCCATATGTTCATCACTATTTTTGCAGAGTACGTGAGCTGAATCTCAACAGTGTGGAAACTCTTCACTTGATTGGGCGTCTTATTGGTGAAAACACAAGAGCTTTAATTAAAAAACAAAAACTTTGCCACATATCACTGCACAGAGATGGGCAGGAAGATTGGATGTAGCCATCTGCATGTGTGTATGTGCATGGGTGAGTGTGCATATGTTTCATGCATCTGTGCACATACAAACACATTTACTTGTGTGTGCGTGTGTGGGCTATTTACTCATAGCTGGATGCATTCATGTGCGACTTTCATCAGTAGCGTTTAATTATTATAACATAAAATTGTAATTACTTTTATATCACTGTGAGCATCATTATAATTCTATAAGTTGTCGTGCATGCATTTCTTTCATCCCAGCATCGAAGGATGCAATATGTTGATGCTGTGCTAAAAACCACTGCAGCCATATACACATCAGACTCGGCAATAATAATTTTCAATGATAATATTGCAACCTTGTCTTAAAACTCACCAAGGGAGTACTTTCAAGGTATGATTAACATGATCACGAGGAATTCTTTCTTTTTAATGCATAATGGTTTGCACTTCTTAAGATCCAGACCAATAGAGGCACCAGGAAAGAGAGGAGAAAAGATAGAGAGTAATTAGGAAGAAAAAGCGGGAAAGAATGAAACACCGACAAGGCCATTAAGGCTGCAGTGAGGAGCAGAGAAAGGAGATAGGACCAATATAGCTGTCTCTTTAATGAATTTAGCTTGCCCCCTCATAATCATCCAAACAAACAAAGAGACTGTCTACATTTCATTGGCCCGGGGCTTTTCTTTCTCATGGTTATTTTATCATATTTTATTAAACATATCCATCCTGCTGTCCGTCTTCATTTACCATATGCAACAAATGGTATGAAAGGCATCTTTATCTTAAGTGAAGCAAAGAAAACAGGTAATGAGCTTCCACAATAAGGGGCACTCATTCACTGGACGGACCACAGAGCACAATATTGTGCCTTTTATTTTCTGGATCTCTTACATAATGGTTACTGTACCTGGTAAAAGGTATTGGGAGACATCAAGTTTAGGAAGGACAACATAAAATAAACTATATCACATGTATCAGAGAATTTCTCTGCTGTGAGACATGGAGTTCTTGTGTATAGCTGAAGTTAAATTGGTGTTAGGTATATTATGCATTGAAATGACCGAAACACCGTGGCACACAGGGCTGAGCAACCTTCGCTTGCATTTGCAGTGTCCACAGTGACACTGCAGTCACAGACACTACGGAAGTTACAGAGCTCTAGGGAGCAATAGAATAACAGTTTTGGCAGTTCCAAGGTATGTACTTAAAGCTGACAATACCACAGACTACGGAGCAAAACCAAACACACTTAAACTGGAGACAAACACAACAAAGCATAAAGAGAAGGAACTTCCAACATTGCAGGGCCAGAGCACAGATGGATAAAAAATAAACACTGTGGTTGTGTTTGTTTGTGTGTTAAACTGCATTGTGGGACATTTAAAGTAGCTGAAATTAATCTCTTGTAAAAATTAAGTATAATGTGCAGATTTAGCACTTGTGTGCCATAGCTGTATGATTGTTAGTACTGTGAAGTCATGGGGTGAGGAACAGTTGTTACACCGCAATGCATACAGAAAGTGTAAACATGGAAGCGCTTGTGTTTAGGAGAACATTTTGCGCTTCATATTTCTTCCCAGTATGATTTTTGGAACTGCTTATTGGTGCTGCCATGTGACTGAATTTGATTCGTGCCAAAGGTGGATGCAGATGAAAACAGGACTGACAGATGTTTTCCTGTCTCTGTAACTGATGGGAGTTTCTGCATGCAATAGCTGATACCTAAGCAAATGATACAAATGGCCAATGGAGGATTGCCCATTTTCTATATGTACATAAAATTCCCTACTTTGTTATTAGCTCAAAGAAAGTGTTTCTTGTTTCACTATTTACTAACTGCCCTGTCAAACCACAGTACTTCCACATACATACACTACAGTCAGGATTTTGTTGTAGGAACCTGGCAAGGTAAAATTCAAAGACAGAATTTCAAAGAGAGCATACTGTACATTTAAATAGCTTCACTGTAAAATGTGAACTATGTTACTCAGCATTTAAATGCCTTTCCCATTTTTAGTAATCTTTAGTCGGAACATTTGCTGGCTCAATTGGACTCCATTCACGAGGGACTCATATAGTGAAGATGTACAACATTATTTTCTGGTGATTAGCGATCATTCTTTGGTTTGGGTCTGGTAAACACCACTGTAATTTCAAACTCATTTGTTTATGAAAATCCAGACAGACATTCAACTACATATTTTTCAAGCAGAGCAGAGGCAGTGTACACATCAGCATGATATTAGCTTTGGGAAATAGTTTTTCATGTTAACAAAACTAATGAGAGCATGATTTTAAACTTTGAGATGGATGGAGCTTCTTGTTTTAGCATTGGTGATCGAATAAGTACTTTTTTGCATGTTTATGTGTAGTCTTTTGAGACAATAGGATGGCTACATCAACAAAGAGAAATCTCAACACTTGCATAATAAATATCTCAAGGACTAACAAGGTTTTACTAGAAACATGTCTCCATACATGACATGCAACACAGGCATCCCTGACATTAAAGCAGGGCTCGACATTTGAGCTATTATCAGCTATTAATGGTCATTATATTTTGGACAGAAAATCCATGTAATTCACAATTAACTTTTTAGGGAGCCACAGAGATGGAAGCAACAATTTCAGAGACTTTTCTTCACCTAGATGTATAAACATTTTCTCAATGGAGAGACACTATTGTTGCTACTGGAGGAAAAGGTGTGTGATGCTGCAAGTATCTAATTCAAAAGACAGAGTCAGACACACTCCAGTTGTGGGCAACAAACAGGGCAAGTCAGTAAAACACAATCCCAAACTATATTCACTGACACTTGAAGGACAATATTCTATGATTTAGACCATGATCTAACACGTTTAAGATCTGACTGTGCCACATTAGGAGCTGCATTTCGACAGACATTTCAATCTGCTATGTAATAGATGTGACACAACAGAGAAGTAAAATCAGCAAAATACATTGATTTGTGACATTGAAGAGCTCTGTGTGTGTGTGCACCTCTGCTGACAAAAGAAACACGCACTAAGGCTTTTGAAGCTATTTTTTATTATCATGGACCAATCTCTGTGCACGAATGTGAAGAAAAACTTGAAAAAAATGTTTGGATGGTTCTGCTAAGCTGCTGACTGGCTTTTGAATCTGAGTGAATGACAGAGAGGAGAGGTGAGGGGAAGTTGCAAGGGTGACTATAGAAGCTTGAGCAGTTACTGTTCCGACATGGTCCCAGTGGATGCATTTTCTCCTGTTTTTAATTATAAAATTAGTTTCCACAATGTAAAAAGTGGAGAAGTCCAATCCTGCCTTCTGAGTAGGTGCAGGGGACGTGTGAGAGATAAAGCAAAGGAAGAGAGTCATCTGAGAAGATAAGGAAGAAAATGATTGCCAAGGTTGTGAGACCATCTCCAAGCACGCTGATGATCCTGTGACCACAGTTGCTAATATTATCAGTAAGTTTAAGGTCCACAGGGCTGTTGTCAACTTCCCTGGATGGGGGCAAAAGAACAAAATTGCCTCCGGAGTGACCAAAAGGAGACTTTGAATGGTGGAAAGTCAAAACAGTCATAAGCTGACCTCTAAGATCAAAGTATGACAGCATCTACTTGTACCATATGTCACCCTCTGAATAAAAGTGGGCTCCATGGGTAAGACCCAGGAAGACCCCACTTTTGAAAGATAAACCCAACTAGGGTTTGGTTAAATGCATGTGGATAAGTCACAATGATTCTGTGAGAATGTCCTCTGAACAGACAGAGAAAAAATATCAGCTCTATGTTCAAAGATGAAATAATGAAGCTTTCAAAGAAAAGAACACCATGCCCACTGTGAACATGGAGGAGACTCAGTTATTTCATGGGGCGACTTTGCTGTAACTGGCACAGGGTGTCTCTAGTCTGTGCAGGGCACAATGAAATTGGAAGATTATTAAGGCGTTCTAGAGTGAAACATACAACCCAGTCTCAGAGTGCTATGTCTCAGCCCCAGGTCAAGGGTGAGAGACACATTTTGCTGGCCACAAGATTCCTTTCTTCATCTAATCAAAAATAAGTAATATTCTTATTTGGAAATTATTGAATTGTGACCTGTTTTTCCTCAACGACCCCTTATAAGAAATGAGTAATCAAAGTTTTCGGACTTATAGACAAACCCTGTTGTTATTTGCACATTCAAAGGAATCTGAGCAATAACTGATTTTTACTTATGAAAGAATCTGTACAGTAAGCAAAGGATGTTTGTTTATTTATTCCTCTTTGTTCATGTTCATTTCTACTGATGTCCTTACATTTCTGCACTATCCCCTTTGCCGCTGTTACACTGCACATTATCCTGCAGTGAAATTAATAAAGGCCTATCTTATCTTATCTTATGTTATCTTATCTTATCTTATATTGTCTTATCTGATCTGATCTGATCTGATCTGATCTGATCTGATCTCATCTCATCTCATCTAAAGGAGCAAGATAATAAATCAAAATAAGACAAACTATCCTGTCTAGTTTGAGAATAACACAAGAAACACAAGGATTCTTTTGTTGTGCTAACAGGATTCTTTGAGTTTTCACCCTCACAATTTTTTATAGTAATAAACAGAGAAAAATCCAGAGAGGGTAAGAGCGAAGGTGTACCCTGGACATGTTGCTGTCAGATTGCTAATAGGAACGGACAGACAACCATTCATGTTCACACCTAGAGCCAATTTAAATTTGTCAAGTAACCTACCATGCATGTAACACAAGCAGAACATGCACACTCGACTTGTCAACCAGCAGGTTTGACCCTAAACCTTCTTGCTGTGAGGTGACAGTGCTAACTACTGCACCTCTGTGCTGCCAAGTGAAGCTATCATATAAGAAATTTAAAAATAATAATAACAATATGTTACAGCAAAAACCAAAAGCAACAAGTTTGTTCAATTAACTATAGAACAGATGATCGTAGATACCAATTGCTATTGTAAAAAAAATCTTTACAAAGTGGAATGCACCAATATTTAAAACCAACGCACTGCACATATGCAAATGTATACACAATGTACAACGCACATTCTGGGTGTAAACACATTGTTAAGTCAAGTGGGTTTTTACTATCCTTTACTATGGCAGCTGGATTGTACGACAGCCTATGACAAATATTCCTTAATGCATGTTGGACAGAGAATGCCAGTGTGTGTTGTAATGGAGTGGAAGCACTGTGCCTAATTCAGCCTCCCGACTCTAGAAAAAGTACTTCATTTGTAATGCTTGCCCTGGAGAGTCCTGGTGCCATATGGTCTAGAAGCTATTTAGGATGCCTTACAACACTGCCAAGAAACATTTCTGGGGGAAAACAGAGGTGCAAACACACACACAGTTTGACTCTTCCTCCCATTTGTACCGCACTGATTGCCCTGTTGTCTTTTTCTCTCACTCATACTGCATGGTGCCCTGTTCTCTCCTCCAACTCACTGAACTCTACTCCTTCCTCCACTTGCTCCTCACCCCTCCCTGCCACCCGCCTTTACCTCTGTTTGGCTTCCCCTAACTCCCTCCAGGCATACACACTCTGCCAGCTCTTTCTCCTTCTCTCTCACTCTGATCTCACAGGGGAGTACTCCTGTCCTGCTACTGTTCCTCTTCATGACTTATTTTGCTTCAGGCCTTTACCTCTCTCCAGCTCAGCTACTCCACTTCTTTCCTTCACCTTCCCCCCCATTTTCCTTTTCCCATCATTCCACTAGGAAATGTCACTTTTTTTTTTCTTCCAGGTCTCATCTGTCTGAAGTATGTTCACCTTCTGATTCACCCCCCTCTATAAGAGAGGGAGTGATCTGTTTTTGATAAAAAATGCCTCCCCTCCTGGAATTGCCAGCTCTTTGGAGTCGAAAGGTTTTAGTGTCTTCGTGACCCTGGAATCTGTGTTATCTGGAGCATTAGTTCCTGTTAGGATCTCTTGCAGAAAATTGGTCTCTGGAGAATGGCTAGACAAAAAAGATTCCTTGATGCCTACAGAAAGGCCAAAAAGAGGATAGACATCTTGTCTAGAATATGATGCATATAAAAAAGTATTCAGTTCCTTTTAATCAACAATGTGGAAACAGATTTCCACAAAGTAATGTCAAGTGATTCTAAATGTAAAATGTAAATAATAATAATAATAAATGATTGCACAAGTATCCATCCCTTTTAAAGTGACTCACCTAATTCAACACAGATGCAGCCAGCTGGTGCGAGAAGTCACACAGTTGGTAAAATGGAGATCATCTGAGTCCAGTGAATGTAGTATAAAGGGACCTGTATTTGGAAGGTCCAATCACTGGTGAATCAGTACTTCTGGCTATAACTACACTGGAAAAAACAAAAGAACTCCCCAAGCAACTCTGTCACAAGGTTATTGAAAAGCCAACATTGTTAAGTCCAATTAATACAGTTTTCCAAGTCACTGAATATCACTAGGAGTACAGTTAAATCCATCATTAGGAAAAAGATGGAACATGGCACATGCGTAAATCTGACTAGAGCAGGCTGTCCTCAAAAAGTGAATGAGGGAGGCCACCAGGACACCTATGACTCGTCTCAAAGAGTTACAAGCTACAGCAGCTAGGATGAGAAAGACTGTGCATAAAAAAACTTGAAAAAGGCTGTCCATTCACAATCCCTGTGCAAACTAACAGAACAGTTTTGTAAATAAGAATGGGGTAAATTTGTAGTGTTTAGACGTGCAAGGCTGTTTCAGACCAATCAACATGGGATTGATCACCAATGATTTGATGTTGAAAAGCACACTTCCACGGGGGTGCATACTTTTTATTGGCACTGTAGTAAAACCAGTGCTTTCATCTGGAGCTGAGCCTGCAAGGTATAGGACCAAGCAGTCAGGCTTCAGCGTACAGATATTAGATAAGCAGATTAACCTTTCACATTTTTATTCTTTCAGATTGTTATCTCATATGTATCAGAATCACTCTTTACCATCTCTTAATTTCTCCGGTTCACATCAGACAACCTACATAGCCATTGTCTTTTACCACACTGTGGATTCAAGACAATCATTCACATCTCAATCTGAATGGAATGGCAACTCCTGTTTTGTGCCACCTCCCTTAAAATCTGACTGTTGTAGGCCTTGATTATATTTTGTTGCGGATTCACACATGGACAGCTGCGGACACCATGGATGCATTGTTGTTGTTATTATACTACTATTTCAGTGCACAGGGGTCTGCTTGGAAGACTCCATTCCATGCATGTGCAGGAGGTTGCATTTATGTATTCTGTGCATGCACACTACCTGAGCAAGTGCACTACTGAATGATTGTCACGTGAACACAGATTTTGATCAGCATGCAGATTTGAGTGGAGGAGTCGGCGTAGACTCTTGTGAACTTGGATTGAAGACAAAAATAACATAGCACAGACCAATACACTGGCCACAGACTCACCATCAAACACTTATCCTTGCTACTTTCCATGTTTTTTTTCTCCCTGCCCTTACCTCACTGCCTCTACTTTGCTTCCCTCTTTCCCCTCATTTTAGAGATAAAAAAAACTTTCACTCCTAACTCTTTTCTTTCTTAACTTTCACTCTGAGCTATTTACACTCCATATCCTTCCACTCTCTCTCAGCACTGTGGTAAGGCTGGGTTGCCTTTTTTCTTAGCTCAGCATTCATACCTGCCTTGCCTATCACCTCAGCTTTCTTCCCCATCCTTCACTCGTCTCAACAGACATCTTAGCTCTCCTCTCCAGCTATTTTCTGTATCCTGTCTTTGAGGTTCATTCCCACTAGGTGTGAGTTCATCTGGTTTTCTGTCTGTGCTTAGCATGAGCCACTGTTTTCTCTACCTTTCCTCCCATGCTCCATTCCTCCCCTGTCCTTTATTCATGTTCACACTCTCACTGCCTTCTCAATACTATGTCTCATCATCCTCTCTTCCCTCCTTGCCCGGGAGTCTAACACTTCACACTGAGCTGTTTTCTCACCTTCAAATTTTTCATCCTTAATTTCCTCCTTTCGTGCCTGCCTTCCTCCTTCCTCCAGTGAGAGGAATTACACTTTAAAGGGGCCATGATAGGGGGTCAGTAGCTAAATGTGCCAGTGTTCTGTTCTCTGGACTCCATTCCTCCAAATTAAATCCTACAGCTGCCCTTCTCTTTAGTTACACGCACACACACACACACACACACACACACACACACACACTAGCACACACATTAACAGCAGACTTCATAGCCCTTTGTCTGCTCTCATTCTCTCAATTTTACTCTCATCCTCATATCAATAGTTTGGCCTGCTTGAATTGTCTGTCCCATTACAGCCATTACAACAGGACCTCCATCCCTCTCTTTCCCCCCTTGCTTATTTTATATCATTACACAACTTTTTGTTTCATTTTTTAGAAGCAAGCTGTGCCCACCATCCCTCCACAAATGACTGCCAATATACCCTTGAGCAAAGTCATTTTCCACAAATTGCTCCGATTTCGCTGCTAATGGTTATACTGGGTATAGCCTCCAGGTGAATGTGTGTGTGCATGTGGTAGCCCTCATTTGTCCCATTTTTTGTCACAGGAACAGAGTATTTCTGCTTCTCTAATCCTTTACGAATGTGTTTTGAACATATTATAGAAAGCTAAACATAATATGTTCACTGAATTACTACTAGGTCATTCACTAGTATTAATTCAGTGTGACCTGGTATTCTCAAAGTATTTGATCCATTGAGATTTCTTGTTTTTTGCAATCGATGTAGAAGAAATCCGTAGCATTTTGCATGTTGAGTGAGTATTCAGTAAGCTCATCATTCATTCAGAAAATCAAATCGGTGTCTCATGGACACCATACGTGGAACAGAAAACCAGATGAGTTTTGTCATTAAATATTAAATTACATGAAACTGTACATGTAATTGTAGTCAGGTGAACATGACTAATGTCTGTAAACTAACTACTATGACAGGACATCTGTAATGTTAATGACCAGTTTTAATGGGATCAGAGTTCTCCAAATTCAGCCCCTCAGTTTACAAAGGAGGGAGTTACAGTAGAAGAGTCCATGTGTAACGTGTAGCATCCATCACATAGTAATTGAGATAACACAGTAACAGGCTACACTTGCATATGTATCATGTTTAAAGGCTATATTGTAATATAAAACTGACATGTCAGTGTTTCTGTGTTTGAATGATGTGATTTGTCAGTATGTGTTTATATCCATGACACTGAGGGAGAAAGACAGCGATTATGAGCAAAGGCTTGAGAGTTGGCAGAGACTTACAAAAATTACATCACTAACTCCAGTAAATCTAACTCTTGACTCATAGTGAAAAGATATTCCAATCTCAATAAATACACTTAAAAAGAGAAATCATTTTGGTAAAAGTGTAGAGGACATAACCTGATAAATGATAAATCATTCAGCACCAGCTCTTATAATAACCCAGTGCTCCCTGTTACAAAAAGGCGGAAAAGCCTTCACGGCATGGGAATGTGCATTCAGGAAATCAAGCAAGAGGGCAAACTAATTCATATAAATAGGTTTAGATACTTCAGTGAAGTGCAGCTGTGTGTGTGTGTTTGTGTGTGTGTGTGTGTGTGTGTGTGTGTGTGTGTGTGTGTGTGTGTGCAGACAAAGTGAGGGGTGCCTCTGTAACTGTAAGCTCTCTTACAGAAATGTGTAGTTAGTGCCCTGGGCCACAGAGACCGTTGTAGCAGATCCAGCTGGTAGAGACAGTGTACCAACAGAAGAAATATTAATTTTGAACTGTTCCACTGAACCAGTGGCATTTATCCTCTGTGTGTCCACATGTGTAAGAAGTATGCATATGTATGTCACCCTGCCCAAGCACTGGAGTCAGTCACTGTAACAAGATTAATGGTTGACTGAGACAGAAGTCAATTTTCTTTGTAAAGAACAAGTGAGAGGAAACAAGCTTGATGGTCTGTACACTATCTCTCAGCCCTCATCCTTTAGGGATCATCTCTCCCAATCCGTGCTCTCTCTGTCTCTCTGGAGCCTATTCTTGCAGATTATTATTGCAGATCCATCTTTCGTTCTCCCTCCTTTCTTTTCCTCTGCGCCACACCACAGGGAACTCACACAGAAAATAATCCCCTCTCCCACAAGCTGCAACAAGAATAAAAACTTTAACAAAGCTAATTAAAAAGTGAAGATTGATGTACACGTTCATAGACAGAGTAAGGAATCGAGGTAAAGCAAGGGTGATTTGTGGGAACAGCATAATGGAATGACTACAACCACTTAACTTCACGGCTTTCATTTGTGGGCCTGCACACGCATGCACAAAAATACCCATCTGCAAAGGCTGCATTAAAACAATGCATAGTACTATATCTTCACACTGCTGTACACAGTCACAGTCACACAGCATAAATGATGATATATCTTATAATGAGAGGGAAACCATGTGAGAGGCAACAGTGCTATCACTGCAACCATGAATGCTTTATGGTCATTGAAACAAGTCAATTTCATGCTAATGTGACCACTGCTTACCATGCTAGAAAATTATAAACAACATTCTGGCACAGGAGGAGGAGAGCAGCGAGCAGACGGTTGCAGAGAGAATGAAAGAAAGTCGATGGTGACACAGAACAAAATGAAAGACAAAAATTTCCCATTTTGCCTTGTGTTTGTGTGTTGGTTTAGTTTGGCAGCTGAACAATGGTGGTTGTCATCAAATATAATAAAGGAATGATTAGCTTCCCCACACTTCATCTCTCTGACTGTGACTCTTTCTGTTTAAATTTCCACTTGAAATATGTGCTGATCATACATCTTGTAGACAGTTACAGTCCACCACTAACAAGGTACAGAGTGCACTACACAAACCACTGATCTGCTCTGTTCTCTTTCTCACAATACCTCCTGCTGTTTCCTGTTTCAGTCTTCTTCACTCTCCATTTGTGAACCTTTTTTCGCTATTCTGCTTCTCATTCTCTGTTCTAAAAATCCACCAAATAGATTCCTAGATTTTACAGATGAACTCATGGAAGGCCAACCCCACACAAATGCATTTTACTAGGGCTTTTCTTTTATAATCACAGGTAAACAAAAGAAATGATTCTTTTAAGCAATGGAGAAGAAAATTTCAGCCACTAATTCAAGGAAGTAAATGTGTGAGCGAGTAGAGAGAGGGGAATGAAGTCATACTATGAAACAGCAGAGAATTTCTCAAATCATTGCACAGAAAGCCATGGAAATCTTGTGAAAGCAGAGAGCTGGAAGAGAAGACAGAAACAAAGGACAATGTGAGAGAATGGGGGCTGAACTGAAAGAAGCATGAGTTTGATTCCCAAATACAGTTACACAGATGTAAGTGAAACAATCAGGAATCGTTCAGTTCTAGAGTGAATATTAGCAAGACAAATCATCCATAATATGCCTATCAAATCCCATTTGCTGATATTGTGCCGTGTAACACAGCTCTGTGAGTAGAATACCATAAGGATTACATGAATTCTTCTTGCTCTTCCTCTTTTTTCACTCTCTACCTCTTCACTTTCACTCTCTCTTAGTCCTCTGGAGCCCTAACATTATACAGCATAATGGAATATCGACAGAGTTGCTCCATTGTGCTTTAGACACACACAATTCAGCCAAGAGATGAGCCCATATTCTATTTTAAAATGGGAACCAATGTGCCTGTAATGCAAAGGGGCATAAAGACTATGGCACAGAGTGTATCTGATAGATCGAGTATTGTAATCCAAACCTTATCGTTGTGAGAGGTACAGGGATGTATCTTTGATGAACACGTTGCACTTTCTAAATACTCATTTGCTCTGTGTATTCAGTTCCTGTCCGACACTGTCTCAGAGCTGCCTCCTTCACAGACGCATTGTCTCTGTTTTTCTATCCCACCTTTACAGTCTATTTATCCCATTTCAGTCTGTCATTCTGTTTCACTCTATACATGTATCTCTTTGTGTCACTCCTCTCTCTCCCCCTGCAGATTGCCATGGTAACAGGTTATAGAGGCTCAGGTTGAGACTGAAGGCTCTCTGCCACAAAAGGTGTGTTCTTAATTGGTCATTCCATCTGGATTACAGGAAAAGTGCCATATTTATCCGATTTTATCGTTTGCTTTATACCATCCTGTTGACATTAAACTTTTAACTTTCACTGAGCTTGAAAAATAACCTTAAAAAACCACTAATCATATGAATTCAATTTCCCTGATGGTTAATTCAAAGTACAATTCAGTCAAATTATCTCAGTTACGCAGCAACATAAAAAAGCAATTGTCACAAATAAATATGAGAAGCATGATTAAGCATATGTTGAAGTCCTTAAGTTAACATAAGATGATTTGGTAAAACCTATTAAAACCAGATAATTTAAGTTGTAAATATGGTGCTAATTCTATAAAATATACAGTTTGAATTTTCCTTCTGTATGTCTACGATTGATTGTAAATTGATCATTTACGACTAGTGTGGAAAAAACCTATGCATCCAATAATGGAAAACAGTTATGAGCTACATATGTAATGGGCACATTCATATGGTAGTCTGATGTTTTACAGTACGTCAGCATTATATGATGGCAAAAAAACAACAACTGTGAATAGTTGTATCCAAATCGAATAACGAAGAATATGATTGCAAATGAATATATCAGCTTTACCATTGGAGTAAAAAGTTAAATCTCTCAAAGATATACATGACATTGAGAATACCTTAAAATTTGGTCAGGAACTAGAAAGGACACAAGTTTGTCCTGTGATGTCAGGAATGTTTGTAAGTCTTCAAGTGCCCCTATATATGTTCAGCGGAAATGAGGTGCAGCAGTATTGGAGCAAAGTCACTGACAGTCAGCACTCCTTGGTCTTTAAGTAGTTCTAGGCAAGGCTTTCAGGAGTTTTTGGATTCCCTATCCTTCTGCAGGAAGATTCGTTTTCTACAAAGATGCAAACCACAGTGTAGCAGGTCCTTAACAGCAGAGTGGCACTTCTCTGTAGTCAGGATGAAGCCAATTCGGTGCAGGTGTGCCAAAGAAGGCAAAACACCCTCACGCTTGAAAATTCCTATATACACTGCTGTGGTATTCTACCTCCTATTAATCTTCCCACATACCCTTTAGTTTTTTTGTGGTCTCAACTCTGGAACTGGGTCAGGCTGGTGGCTAGCAAGCCAGAGGCTGTTTGGCCCGTCAGCAGCAGTTTGGGAGGTTGGCTAGCGGGTAGCAACTTGAAGGCTAGCAGGCTTGAGGCTGTCTGGCTCTGGAGCTAGGTCAGACAAAGTTGAAACTGAGGATGGACAACAGACAGTCATATCTTCAACATATATCATCAAGAGGCTGTTTTCCTGAGTGGGCCATTTTAAAGGCAAGCAGTGTCCTGGGAATCTTTGGAGGTGAAAACAGCAAGACCAGGTAGGAAACAGGAAGAGGGGGCAGCAGGGCAGAGGCGAGTCAACTAATAGCTGGAAATGGCAGGAGAGAGGTTTGTAGCTAGCGAGCTGAAGGCAATCTGGCTGGCTATTAGTAATTTGTTATCAGAAGGCTAACAGGCTCCATACAACAACTTCCCATTGCCTGGAACCTCCAGAAGCTAGACAGGAAAGTGCTCTGCAATATGTTTAAGCCTTTAAATGGGTGATCAATGTCCATGAAGCAATTACATCCAGAGGTCAAACTTTTTAACAATGAGATTTACCTCTTTGGAACACACAAACCACTAAGGGCTTTGAAGAGTAATTCTGTGTCTGCTGGGGCCATAATTGGTCAGTTTGTACTGTCCTGTTCTCAGTTCAAGGAAGGACAGGCAGGTAAAATGAACCAAACTTGAATAACTTATGGGAGGTGGTAGAAAAAGCTAACAGTGCAATAGACAATAGTCCAACAAAAATGTTCAGTGCTGAAAAGTAAGCAAGAGGAACTGAACACTGAAACCAGGAGATGTGTGGAGACACAGGGAAATACACAGGACTCAGGAACAGATGCAAATGAAATGCCAACTGAGAAAGAGAAGGGCTGCACTATAAATACACAGGGAACCGAGTGGTAACAACACACAAGTGAGTACAAAAATTGGTGGAAAACACACAAAGGGTGGAAGCAAAACCACCAGAGACACACAAGGTAAGTAACTTCAAAATAAAACGGGAAATAACTACAAAGAGTGATACGGAAAGCACACATAAACAAACAGAGGGAGACACAGGCAGGGATTCACAGGAAACTCAGGGGGGAAAGGGAGACACTAGAAACACAAGGGAGGAACAGAAGAAAAGAAAAAAAAAACAAGAGACATGGCCAACACCATGACACTGTTACTGCCATGAATCTCAAACTTGGATTCATCAGTAAAAGGACTTTTTCCAGTCGTTCACTGAGTAATGCTGGTAAGTATTTGCCCATTCCAAGTATTTGGCCTAGGTCTGTCCTCCTGAGAGGTGGTTTAGAGACTGCTACTCATCCTTTGGGACTACTACTGCACAGTTTTCCTTTAACAGTACTATGCTGATTGGAGCCTTGAATTTGTATTTAGCAAAATCTGTATCTTTGAAGAAGTTACTTTTTTATCTCTCAGTGAACAAAACGTGATATATTGATCTACTGACGGTGTGGTCACTTTTGGTCTGCCTGATAAACCTGATTAAGTTTCTGCACAGTGTTTTGGAGTGCCATGCGATGCCCCATTAGAGACCTTCAGTCTGATGCTGAGAAAGCCCCTCTTTACTTAGAATAACAATTTGACTTCTGCTACTTCCACTTACTTTTGATACTTTTGTTCCCTACTATTGCAACGCTACAATACAGTGATGCCTCAAAAACTTGAGGCACAGCCATAATTATAAAAAGCTAGCAACGAATGACAGTTGATTTACTTGAACATGCCACTGATGAGTAGATCAAATCGACTTAAGTGTCAGCTGACTGCTTCGTAAAAGGGATACAGAAAAGGATAGACCCTTCTTTACAAAAGAATTAACATAGGTAGTGTCACAAATTAGGCTGCACAGTGGCTTGGTGGTTAGCAGCGTCGCCTCACAGCTAGAAGATCCCCGGTTCGCGTCCCGGTTAGGACGCCTGTGACCTTTTTGTGTGGAGTTTGCATGTTCTCGCTGTGCATGCGTGGGTTCTCACCGGGTACTCTGGCTTCCTCCCACAGTCCAAAAACATGCTGAGGTCAACTAATGATTCTAAATTGTCCGTAGGTGTGAATGAGAGTGTGCTTGTTTGTCTCTATATGTAGCCCTGTGATAGGCTGGCGACCTGTCCAGGGTGTCCCCTGCCTTCGCCCTGAGTCAACTGGGATAGGCTCCAGTCCCCCCGCGACCCTACAGAGGATTAAGCGGTGTATAGATAATGGATGGATGGATGGCACAAATTTGCTTAAATCTAATTGCTGACCTAAAAATAGTGTATAAACTTAAAAGAGTTCTTCTTTGTGTGGTCTCAGACATTTGGATTCCATTGTATGTCTAAAAACATAGCTTGGAAATATTTCCATTATCATGCTGACACTTGATAAGGCCATGATTTCCATTATGCCTGAGCTCTCTTAGCAATTTTATGGTACAGTCAGCCAGACTATGATAGGTAAATGTGAAAGGAATGAAGTCGATTTAGTTAATTGTGCAGGTAAGTAAAGAAAGGCTAATGATGATTGGATCAAATGGACCACAATGGAGGGAAGAATGTTTGCAGGTTTCTATGGGTCAGTTGCTTTCTTACAGGAAAAAAACTGATGAAGAGGATAAAAACTGTGGGCCAATCATGCCATTGCAACCATTACACAGAAGAAGAAAAAAAATATGAAAACAACAGACCACAGTAAAATACAAATAAGTATTTCATACTTATTTATGATTTCACTGAAATGCTAACAGATTTAAAAAAAAAGAAGAAGAAAGGACAAGATATATGTACACAAGAGAGTACATGAGAGGGAGCTTAGCCGGGTTAATGAATTGAAGAAATGGAGCTAGTCTAAGGGCAGAACTCATCACCTTAGCAAAGCAGAAAACAGCAAGAGCTTTTTGTGAGGTGTTTGTAGGGGAGTATTTTAACCCAAACCATGATCTTTTCTTGAACCTTACAAAGTAGTTTTGGAGCCTGAACTTAACCAAGTATTTTTGCAGCATCAACCAAAGCAAAAAGTGACAGAACACAGTCCATACAGACAACCAAACAATGGCCCCACTCGGTCTCTTGAGAGAAAGTGGTATGGCTTGTTCCTCCTTTATACCTTGACCACCTCAGCTTTCTTATGTAGATTTTTTCATGTTTGAAGTGTAAGCAACTTGTAAGTGCTGTGATACGAAACTCGAACTGAAACTGAACTGAACAGCCCTGAAATTCTGCAGGTCAATCTTGCTATGTGTGCCAGATAGCCCGAAAATATATTGGTACTTGAAATGTTCTGCAAGGAAGAGTGGGTGAAAATTCTAAAGTCATGAACAGAAACCCTGGCTACAAGAAGTGTTTGCAAGCTGTAATACCTGCCAAAGAAGGCGTTACTGAGCCCTGACTTGTGATTGGTGCCTAAACATTGCCACATGTCACAATTACTTTATTCTGCTATTTTAAACTTGTGGTAAAAGACCACTGCCTTTGGTCTGGAGTGCTCAATTTTTTGTCTACAACTGTATATCACTTTGTTGCAAATAAAGTTTGTGTTCTCGGTTTATTTCCTAAATTGTATATTTATATTTTGTGCATTATTTAGATATTTCATCTCATCCCTTAGTTCCCCCATTACTCTTCCAGCCATCCCTCAAACTGTTTTGCCATTCCCTCTGAAGATATGTGCAGCTGTAATGACTTGTGAATTCTAAATATCCAAACCATCCATCCATTCATCTCTTCATTTATCTATTCATCTACCCATCTGCCTGTCTATCCACCCATTTACACATTAATCTCTTCATCCATCCATCGCTTTGCCACTTTTTCATTTACTTCGTTCCCTGAATGAGCTGAAGGATGAACTGCAGGACTGAAGGATTAATGGTCACCCACGTTTACGACTTCCCTTTCCCACCATCTGCCTGTTCCCTGCTCTCTGCTTCCTACTGTCATGTCACTGCAACCTCTTCAATCCTTCATTTTCATATCCATCAGTATGTGCATGCAAGTGTGATTATGAGTGTGGAAAAATAGGTGGGGAAGACACCCTCATCATAGGGATGAGAGGAGGTACAAGAGCTGATGAAAAGACGAGACAAAATAAGGTGTTAAGATATGAGCAGGACGGGTTGGTATCAGGTGGAATATGAGGGAGAATTCCAAAGATTTTTTAAAAAGAAAAAAACAACTCTGGGAACAGGATTACATAATTCAAATGTAGTCCATGCGTGAAAGGATGAAGGACAATGCAGGAAAAGGAAAGTGGACAGGAGAAAGTGAAAGGAAGTGTTACTGATTGCAGTGATGGTGTTCAGGATTCTTGCTCTAGTGACCGATAAAGTGAAACAGTGACTGGAAGCTGTCATCCTGTGTGGGTTTATTAATGCTTTTTGGTGCATAGCTTTTCATTTTTTAGCAATAACTGCCTTCACTTTTGTTGTTGTTGCAATTGTATTACTTGGTATTGTGCACATTTTGCAGCATTTACTATTACTGCAACATGACACATCAGCATGACACATCAGTAAATTTGCCTCCCTCACAGCTTGTGATTTCTGTTTAGTTTTTTTGCACACACAGAAAGGCCACGCCATAGGCTATGCAATACCAGCAGCCATACAGGTTATAACAAAATATCTGTTTTATTTTCTGTCACAGCTTTATCAGTAGCTTCATCTTCCACAAGTCAGTGACTGCTTTCTGGGCAATAGGCCTCAGCCTATGTCAATTGTACCATCTTTCTAGTTTTACCTGTAGGTTCTTGTTTGGACATAATATTGTCTTTTTATTTGAGCACAGGGTTATAAATGCATGGAACTTTGTTTTGTTTCGGTAGATTAACCATGAGACAGCTATTATTTTTCTGCACTCCAACCTCCTCTTACACTTTACTTTATATCTCACATAATGTCTTGTTATACTGATATTATGGCATATGCTGTGGCTCCAAGTATGTAATCATTTTATTCTGTGATTGACTGATGATTAGATAACTCCACATAGGGTTTTCTTTCTGTGTGAAGTTCTTTTTAGTCATACTTGAAATAAATGAGCACAGTATATAGATCATATATTTAAATTTGACTATTAGCCCCCACCCTGTCACTCCAAGAGATTACTTTCTTACAGAAATTTAATAACTCGTGAGTGACTTTTTAATCTTATTATTCATAAACTACGCTATCATCCCAGTATATTGCTGCAGCTGCTGCTGCCCCGCCAAGTTTTTTCTTCTCTACAGCTGCTTGCACACAGTTTGAGAACTGTTATCTGACATGGCAAGGACTCCTACAAAATCTCATCTTAGCCTAATACAAACACAAACCTATCCAGCTATTAAAGCACACATTACAAGGCAAAATTATCTAGCCTGCTCACATTAAGACAACTTGCTAACACTAACTTGTGGTTGCTATGGCACCAGCCTATCAGAGGGCCCAAGGCTAAACCACAGAGTTGTATATAATCCTTCCTATGATCCCAGTCTGTTTCTCAAGGCAACAAGCCTCCTGAGATGATTTATGTATCTGTCTCAGCCGGAGTGTGCAGAATCTTGCTGGAGGTAGTTAGCAAGAGAGCGGGAGATATTGAGAAAAGAAATAAAGTTTAATCACAAAATGTGTTCTTTCTTCATTTTCCTGAACTTGGCCTTTTACCTAGAGGAGCAAAGCTGTGAGACAAAAGAGGATTCATCTTAAAAGTATGCTCCCTTCTCCCTTATGTCAATGTTAAACAGCCCATTGAGAAATAAAAGAGCACAGTTCTATAAAAAACAAACAACTTTTATACAACATTAAAGAAACTTTCAAAATTATTTGACAGTTGGTGGATTTTTCTAGATTTACCAGCATTAATGTCTAAATTGTGCTGTTTAAAGTTACATTACTCACAAATCTGCATAACTTTTTTTATCTGACCACTTCAAGGACAACCCTCATGGATAGACAATGTCCTGCACAAGGGCATTATCCAAATCCCTTTGTGTTCTGCTTCTTAGTAACTTTACTATCCCTTGCATAGGGATTTTAAATGAGCTCTAATAGTCTTATGTTTGCTCTCAAAGGACACCGATATGCTATTTTGGTATCTAAAGCACCCTGCCCGGTGGTGTGTTAGCGCCCAAGCTTATTAAAAACCATGGAAAAAGCCAGGTGACAAACAATATGACCTAGCCTGGCTTTCAGAGGCGTCACATGGCTCAGTGGTGGAAAATAGCTGTTGATTCACACTGAGAAAATCCTTCGACCCACAAACACACACAGACACACTTGCATCTCTGAAGCAGAGGAATGACTAGTATCAAACTAATGTTCTGTCAAATGTGGCAACACAAATCGCTTTCACACATGTGGAGTATACTGACCGGGTTGCAGGGAAGGTATGTTTGAGTCTGCACACACAGTGGTGAAAAGGAGGAAGGAAAACGCAAAGCTAAGTCGATAAGACCTGCAAGCAACGTGTGCAAATGTGCTCAAACACCACAGGCTCAGCACAGGTTCTTTTACATACTCAACTCTTACTCCCTGAAGAAACCTTTACACTCTCTTTTCAGTAGCATCCATAATATACAACAGTCTATTCAGCTGTATCTTGGAGCCAGTAAGTAGACAAAATAAAATAAATGACTATTTCAGTGTTTACTCCCACTGTCCCCACTGATTTCTTCCCTCTGTTCCCCACTGCTCCAAACTGCTAGTAAAGTATACTTCAAATTTGAAAAAATAAAAAGTGCAGGAGGAAAAAAAAAACAATTCTCATCTGATTTTGGAGTCTGTTTGCCAAGACAGCTTTGCTGAGATGGTTGCCCGATTTATGATCACCGTTGCCAGGTATCTGGATTACCAGCAGTGTATGCTCAGAAACAAGTAGATCATTATTGGCTTGGAGACAAAAAAGAATATAACTTATTACAATAGATTTTTTCTTGAGTTTCAAATAATTAAAAAAATGTTGTTTGACCACACAGAAAGAAGAGGTTGAGAACATCAAAAGACACTATACCTGGTGTGTTACCTGAGGTGCTTAATTCAAGAGTTTCTTCTACATTTAAATTTAATTGTCAATTTAACAAATATGACAAAGGCCTCCAACCTACACTCCACAGTGTTCAGCAAATAGCTGTTTTTGTACCTAACACAATAGATCAAAACACCTGATATGTTGAGCACAAATAAAGATCAGCTGCCTCTGTAGTGTGATCTAACACGGAGAGAAACAGCTGAAAATATGTGGTGTAACAAATATGGCACACAAATAATTGATTTGAATTTTACTTTTTTACCTGTCATTGTCCTTTACAGAAAAAATAAATAAATTTTAGTATTTAAAATACATTAAATCATCATTTTCACGCTGTACAAATAATCAAAGTCATTTTCAAATATCACTTAAATCAAAGACTAAGAAACAATTTGGCAAAGGACAAACTCAGAAAGTTCACAACAGACTGTTTTGCTCATTTTAGCAAGAGAGATGCATGTGTAATTAATAAAAACAATAATGGCTGTAATCATTTAGGTGCTTTAATTCCAGGATCATCATTAGTGCTATTAGTTAGATCTGTGTTTTTCCTGCTATGATCAGCATCATGAGGATTAAAAGCTGCAAAGTGAAATCAATGTCTTCCCTTTGATTGAGACTGACCTTTCACACCCAGTTACAATGTTATAATCACAAGCATACGCCAATTAAATGACTGATTAAAGAGGAACACATTCTATGCTGCAGAAAAAATATTGTATCTTACTAGATAGCAGCCTTAAAGTTCCAAATCAACTGAAACAGCTTGAGATTGAAATGATAGGAGTGAACATGACAGGCTGTCTAGTGAGTGATCAAATTAAATGAGTCCATATGCAATAAGATGAATTAACAAACACAAGGCAATGCATTTGTTGGTTTGCTTTGCTTCATAACAACACATTAATTAACATTAATTGTTAACAAATCTCCCACCACTTCTAAGTTACCTCACTGCTGTCAGTTATAAGACAGCCGTATTTACATGTGCACACATCTGTGTTGACCTCGATATCTGAAATTGTGAATGTAAATGTTGCTTTGCTTGTATCCATGTGTGGTCACGCACATCCATACAAGCACAAAACACTAAACTAAACCAATTCCAAGAGAAGCATCCAGTTGACTAAGAAATGCATGGGCTAGCAAAAGACTTGCAGAGATCAAAGAAGTCCTTGTGTGAGGCATGCTACACTGCACAAAACTATCAATGCAGCATAAGGCATTTTATCAGCAGTGTTAAATCTTTCTATTAATCTAAAAAGAGGGGAAATGGAAACGTGCGCAATTTCCAAATTCAAAACCCAACTAGACTAATAATATACACTGGTATTTTGATTTGATTTTTTAAAAAAAGAAAAAAAAAAAGGTTCTGATTCTATCAAGCACATCACATCAGTGGCGGGTCTAGGTCTAGGATTTTCTTTTTTTTTGTGAGGGGGGGGGGGGGGGGGGGGGGGGGGGGGGGGGGGGGTGTAGGTGCACAGACTTCAGAGAAGTGGCATGATAAATCAACAATAGCATATTAAATTGTGCTGTGGTCACTGATTTTACAGGTTATTAACTAATACGTTAAAATGTTGTGTTTATTTCAACAAAGTAATGCTGGATTAAAACATATCCTACAAAAATACATTTGAATCAATGGAATGTTTAGGAACTGTACATTTTTCACTTCAATCTTATTTAGTAAAACGTTAATCTGTCAACTAGTAAAATATCTGCCTAAAAATACACAGGCTCTTGGCTTGCTGTAGGCGTTTGGTGGCACGAAACAATATTTGGTAAGATGCCTACCAAATGACACATAACTGCTCACAACTGAATGAACAGAGTACAGTATAATAAAGATAGGAAATGTATCACTAAATTAATCATTAATCTCTTAAAATGAAATGAGTAATGTTAGGACCTTTCTGATAATGTGGTTGTGGCTGTAAAAAATAAAAAAGAATGCACCTGAACTAAACCAGGTCAAAAACAAGACTGTACCCTTCTCATGCCTAAATCAACTTTAATGTCATCATGGCCCCCTACTCCAGCAAGAGCAGCAAAACTGACTGTATAACAAAGATATTAACACTATTTATTTCACTCTGTTCATCCACTAACCTCTAATTTACTTTACATAGCTAATTCAAGAGTGTTTGGTTAAATTTAATATTAGTCATTTTGTCGTTCTTGTTGTGCATGAACACATTTTCGGGGAAACAAGAAACTTTCCTCTTGAGAATTTGGTTTGATTTTGCTAAATAGGACTTCTGTTGCATGCTGCGGTTGTGGACAAACAGCCTATGTCAAAAACAACTACTTAGCTTTAACCAGACATCCCAATTTATAGCTTTCTGACAATAAATAAGCACCAGGAGATTTCAGCAAGATAAAATAAGGCTAACCTTAAGGCCAAGTATGGTGTAGTTCCAAGTCGTCTACAGTCGCTAAGTTAGCTAACTTACAAACATAATATTAGGGCTGGTCCCGAATATACAAATATCCAAATGTTCGTTCATTGTGGTGGTATTCGGATAATAATTTTGACATTCAAATAGTCCCTTGCACCACCGCTGGGTGCCACCGAGCACTGCTGAGCGGCGCCGAACGCTCCCGAGCTTTGCCGAGGCTGTAGTATGCCGAGGAGCGCTGCCAAGCACCACCGAGACTGTAGAACGCCGCTGTGGTTCTAATACGCGGACCTGCCAACTCCGGTGTTAGGCTCTGGTGTCAAAAACATAAAACGCTTTACAATAGCACAGTGTTTCAACTTTGAGTAGATAAAAATAAAATAATATTATTTTATTTTAACACATGCCCAATTTCTCAGTGGGGGGGCCAGCAGGGTGGCCAGTCAGATTTTAGGGGTAGCTGGTGCTACCCTCAGCCACCCCTGAGACAGCATCAACATGCCCCTCGAAACAGCAACAAAAAGTTTGTAGACAAGTTTTTGCACACCGTGTCCATGTCTATGTTGTTATTCTGCGAGGGGCACCTGTGTGAACCTAAGAGAAAATGACTTCATACAACCCCATAAAACCTTAGAACTTAGTGAAAAGCAACTGTAAAAGTGGCAAAGACAAGCAAACAAACTCAGAGAAAAGGTCAAGCACTGTATGTTTGCACAGGCCAGTCTATTTGTCATATCAGCAAAAAAGTCAGTCTTCCATTCTCCACAGTTGGATGTATTCAGAGATGGAACGAATACTGTAAAACTGTGTTCCAAGTTAAAACTAAATTACTTGTGTGAGATGAAAGTAAAAAGTTGGTCACTTTAAAGTATATGTTTCTTCTGATATTCCTGTATTATAGTCGGCAGATGGTGCAGACATTCAGCATTGATGTAGCAGCAATAAGCAAGTCTATACCGCTACGGTTGCACTGAACTGTATATAACTCTTTATTTCTGTCTTTGTTTGCTGTGTAAGACATTTGAAAAGATCTATAGACTATACCAACACTGTAAGGAATATGGTTACAGAAAAAGGACAATTACCTGTCCCCTGGTCTCTGGCACTGTATATGTATAGTTATCTGCACTGATTCCAACAAAAAAGACATTACACCACAGATTCTGTCTTCAATGTGAAAGCTATTACCACCGATATTTGTTTTTTCAATTCCATGAAGCCATTTTTATTTTATTTATTACTTAGAATACTGCTTTAAAAAGTCCACACAGAACACACACACTATAGGTAGAGGGCGTTTCCTCTATTTCAGACACAAAACAGTCGCTGTAACTTTTAGGGGGTGTAGTTGTAAGCCAGCATCCAAGCACACTTGGTGTTGGAGGGCTTCGTAATCTTGACTTAAAGCTAATTGGTTTGAAATGGCATTTAATATGGTGGACCATCGATGTGAATGTGGAAACTGAGTCAGAGGGGAGGATGAAGAAGATGGAATTGAGTGACCACAAAGAAAATCTGCAGGGTTTCATTATTAATTTCAGCTATGGCTGAAATATTGACGCACACTGGAGTTTGCCATCAGTTGCAGATGAGTTAAAAATAGCGCTCTTTGTCACCAGTAAGTGGTGCTCCAACCAAAAAAAATATTGATCTGGTCACTGGCAATAATCAATTAAGTTAATAAATTCATTATGACAATTTGCTGATAGTTTCATTTGTGCATGTTCTGAGCGCCCTTTTCCCCTGCCCCCATATTGCACAGAATGTCAGTCTATTTTAAACTGAGTTAGGGTAACAAGTGTTTAAAATTTTACATGAAAACTGAGCAGAAGCATAGTCAGAGTCTTTCTTAAAGCTGCAGCAGGTCGACTCATCCTACTACCAGATTTTCTGAAAGCACAGCTCATAATCTGCACCTACCCACTGCTCTACCTGTCTCTCCTGTTTGTTGCTCTCTCTATGGCACTTTGTACACTGCCAGCAAATGAGTCATAAGTTTGAGTGCAGCACTTTCTACACACAGTTTTATGTAGACATATATTTTTTTTAAAGATTTCTTATTTTAAGTCATTATTTGATAGAGAGTGAGGAAATGGCATGCAGGAAATGATTCGGTAAGCCAGGAATCGAATCAGAGATTTCCCAGGGCATTTGTGCCCATGTGGTATTCACCAAAACCACTCAAAAAGTGCCCACACTTTTATATACACACAGGAACAAAGGTGGAAAAAAATTAGATGGATAAGCTGAGACAAGGCCACCACACTCATGCAAACATTGACATGGTTTTACACAAAAATCCAAGCATCCCCTGGGCCCTTAACCCAGCTTAACGTTTGTTCGGTTGTGCAACCCAGTCAACCGCAGATGGATTTTCAAACAGCCAGCGCACACAGGTGCATCTGGTTAACATTTTTAGGGTTCAAATTGCAAAAGAAAAAGAAAAAGAAAGAGTAAAGCCTTCACAATTTCACTGCCATGTCACATTTTGCTGATGTCTAAAATAAGATCCTAAAACTCATAAGAGCTGGACAATATAACTCTAAAAACATATGCATTTTGTGAATTGTAAGAAAACATTTACTGTACAGCATAAATACAAGAACAGAGACTCACAAAGTCCCTGTTTTAAGGTAAGTTTGATTAAGAACATGAAAAATAAAAATGCAAGTCGTCCTGGATTCTAAATGTTGATCATTTACAAATTAGTTTTAACACTGCTCCCGACAGTGTAAACACAAAGTCAGTTAATGTTAAGGACACAGGTACAGTTACATTGGAATGTTAGTTGAAATAAACGAGCAGCTGTACTCATGCTAGAAAGAGTCATGTTCAAATGATTCAGCTCCTTTTATTTTTAAAAACAATGTCTAACCCTGCCAAGGTGCACTGAATGCTTTATGGTGTTCTGATGAGGAAAATCCTGTAATCAAGTTTTCATAATTGCAGAGATTGTCTTGTCTTGTCTCTGACTTGTGATCTTGTTGAAATAATAATATTAATAATATAAATACTACAGCAACAACCACTATAACAACTCCCCCACCTACTACTAACTGTATGAAAAATACTACTAGTAGTAGTAATCTCCACTGCATTTGATTATTGCTGGTATGAAGTAAAGCCCCATAATGGATGCATTAGTCTAGAAGCCCAAACTGGTCTTTGGCAAAAAGTAAAGAATCCAAATATGGCAGCCCGTCCATCAATCAATCTGCCAATCTGATCTGATACCATTTCCTTAATAATACACACTTTAAATAGTGCATATTACCTTTAGTACCTGGATGCTCACTGTTTAATCATGTAGTGACCAGAGGAGGCAGTCCTTGAACCACAGGATGTTTCATGTTGGCAAGCAGAGGGCATTGTAGCGGATTAGCTAGTAAAGCCCCACAATGACAAAGCCTTCTGTGATGCTTAATGACCTCCAGTCAGAGTTCATGTCGTCAGGACAAGCTGAGACCAACTAGGACAAGATTCTTATAACCAAAAGCTGCCATTGCAGCCTACGTCATGTGTCTGTGGGTTGAAACAGCAATATTAGAATCACATAAATGAGAAAATTACCCCCAATTTCCTTCCCTAGTGGGCTTTGACAAATTATGCCTTTCCTTCTTGACACCTGTGTGACAACAAACATACAAAAATTAACGGGCTTTAGTTTCTGTTGATGCCTCCTTGTTGAAAAAATATCTAGTTCAGTCATAAATTTCCATAACACACGTGTTATCTGACTGCTCACAGACATATCTGACATAAAAATAATTTCTGAATATGTACATTTCAGCTGATGGTTAGCTTTTACCACTAAAATGTACCTACATTCTGACTTCGGCAATATATGCAAATGAAGGATTGCTACAAAGCCCAGCAATGTTCCTAACCAGTGGCTTCCACTGTAACATGACGCAGCTGCCAGAGCTGATTGCAGGTACTCTGGACAATGCTTGTGATTCCACTAGACACATTACAGCACGTTTCAGAAGCGGTTCTTCACTCTGCTCCATTACATATTTGTGCCTAGTCTGTTTTTGACAGAAGCTGCATCAAGCTGTACAGAGCAGGGCAGGGAGTCAGACACAGGACCAACATAAAACATGGGCTCAACTGTCAAAAAAACCCCATCTGTTCTGCACTTGTCCAAAAATGTTGATGATAGTGTTGGCTATCCAACCTCAGCTTAGCCACAAGGGAGTGAAAATCCCTTTGTTGTCTCTTTTGTTGGTGGATCCCAATACTATCTATTTTTCCTTCTATCCCTACTTGTTAGTCTTTCAAGAAGGGGCAGACATGCAACTGTTCCCTCCCTGTTAACATGTACTGTATGTGATATGAAGATATGAATGAATTGTTTTGATGAATATACGTTAAACAACTACAACAGAGCCACAAATCTTTGGTCCATGTCATTTATCACTGGATTGTTTTAACTTTTTCTCTAGGTAACAGCACTACAAAGCACAAAATAACATCAGTAAACAGGCAAAAAACAGAAACCATTTAACTACACTGCCTCCTCACACATGGTAGAAGCACAGAAATCAAGCAAAAATGACCAAATCAGGAAATCAACAAAATCAGGCAGACAAAACACTCCACTTCTCAAAAGCTCCCACTGGGCTATGAAGCCATATGGAGAGGCGGAACAAAAGCAAGTTGCAGATGTTATATTACTGACCCATGGCTAGTGCAATTCATGGTTAAGGGCTAAACTCACAAGCCTTTGAAACTACAATGAAATCCTGAGTATAGATGTCAGCTGTATCACTCAGTTTCACACTGTGGGTGAGCAAGTGTGGTTTCCTGCAGTAACAAGAGATTAAAAGGTCACAAACTTTGTGAGATATAATTTTTGATACATTCCCCACTGTCTCTTCCTCTGCCTTCTCTTTGTCTGTCTCCTAGAACCCTCTCTGCGGAGTGGTTTTAAGTTGCTGCTGCAGCAACTACCAGTACGTCTCACCAATATTCATGCCAGAACAGCTGCTGAAGAGTAATGATGTGGTCTACTCAGTTTCCCCCTGAGAAGCACTGACTCTATGCTAAACAGTTCCACTTGGATAGAGATAAAGATAGGAAAAGTTCTACTCCATCCAGCCTACAACACGAGGAAGAGGAGATGGGAGAGAAAGGGTGATAAAGAGTAGAAAGAAAGAAAGCGAGTAAGAATGGAAGATTACTGAAATTATTTATAGGCAAATGGTTTTGTACTTTTTTCTGGCTTCAAGCCCATAGTGAGGGACTGTCTCTTAAAGAAATATGCTCTAAAAAATTGAAAATTTACTCAAAAATTGTTTCTTTTTGCCAAGCAGAGGCCAGTCTCTGTTTATTTCAGTGTAAAAGTATAAACTAATCCTCTTAGGAGGATGCACAAAATCCATACGCAAAACTCCAGGTTGAATAATTTCCAAGAATCTCTTACTTTAAAACCTAAAAATCAGGTTAGAAATCTAGGGGTAACAATGGACTCAGACCTAAACTTTAACAGTCACATTAAATCAATAACATCATTAGCCTTTTACCATCTCAAAAACATTGTTAGAATCAAAGGTTTACTGTCTAAACCAGAGACTTATCCATGCATTTATCTCCAGCAGGTTAGACTACTGCAATGGCCTTCTCACTGGACTCTCTAAACGAGCGGTAAGACAGCTGCAGTACATTCAGAACGCTGCTGCTTGGGTCCTGACTAGAACCAGGGAGTATGACCATATTAGTCCTGTGCTCAGGTCTCTGCACTGGCTTCCTGTCGCTCAGAGAACAGACTTTAAAACAGCTTTGCTTGTGTATAAGTCCCTCTATGGTCTAGCACCAAAGTACATCTCTGACATGTTGGTCCTGTATGAACCATCTCGGACCTTGAGAACCTCAGGGAAAGGTCTTCTGCTGGTGCCCAGACTCAGAACTAAACATAGTGAAGCTGCATTTCAGTTCCATGCAACTAGACTCTGGAGTCTTCCTGATAACGTGAGACAGGCCTCGACTCTGACAGTGTTTAAGTCCAGGCTGAAAATGATTTTGTTTAGCTGTACATATAACAACTGAAGGTGTCCTATCTGCACTCTTCTCTTCTACTTTATTCTAATTGATTATTATTCATGGTTTATTGATTATGTTTTAATTGTAACTGTGTGTTTTTATCTGCACTGTAACATATTTTAACTTTTTTTTTTACATGTTTTTGTGAAGCACTTTGAATCACCTTGTCGTTGAAATGTCCTATATAAATAAACTTGCTTGCTTGCTTGCAAGTCTGACCTTCATTTTTGTGTATGTTGTGGTGTGTTTCTGAATCCCAGATTGTTATTTCATGCTTCTGATTTTTTTGTATCTTATGTAATCAACAGACTGACATAGGACATCACTTTTGCTCATGTGCATATGACAGTTATATTCTCACTAAATATCTAAATTTGTGTACACGTGAATGTGCAGAGTTGTGTGCATGTCTATGTCCCTGCTGGGTCGTGTGTTGCTCCTGCCTCTCGATCTATTATTTAAAGCTTCATAAAATATTCATTAGAGGTTTGTCTTTCCAGTGCCAAACCACAGACTGCCAGTATGTTCCCCAGTGCCTCTTGACAACTCCGCTAACTCATCATCATGTCAACAGGTTCCCTAATACTAGCGCTGATGAACTGGGGACATAGTTTAGTTAATAAAATCAAGTATAACTGAACTGGGGACATGGTTTTGTAGTTGTTTTTGTTGGTGTTGTTTTGTATTTTTTCCAGGCCATAAGTTTTTTTTTTCTTTTATCATAGCAAGAAAACAGTGTAGCAAGGTTCTTTCACTTTCTGTTTGTCATATCTCAGAACAAGCATACAACAAAGTGATGCATTCATATAAAGAAAATGACAGTTGATTAAAAAAATGTGGAAAGTAAATTGTGTCACAAAGCCACAAGAAAATAGGATTACAGGACTCAGTAAGAGAAAAAGAAATAGTGAGGAACGTGTTGTCTTGCAGCGGGTCCCTAAAGCAAATGTATCTTTAATTTCATCTAGCCTTTTTCTTATTTTATTCCAGTTTGATAGAAAACTTTTATTACACCACCCTCCACTTTCTTTCTTGCATTTTTTAAAAAAAATTGTTGCCTTCACATAAATACTAAGACAAGGGAAAGATTCAGATAACAAGTAATCACCCAGCCGTGCACAAACACAAGATTTTGCGTGAGAGACTACGCTGTAATAAACAGGAGAGAAAAGAAGTCATTTGCCAAATTTCACATTCACAAGACTTTGCACAAATTTACTCGAATGTGCGAATGAACACGCACATGCTTGCAGAACACACATCAAAAGAACACACTATCCCACAATACCAGCACTGTTTAAGGTGGTGCCACTTCACACACTTAACATGTTACCTTCAAGCTCAATTGCTCAGTTAAATTAACGAGTTGGCTTGAAAACCCAGTGAAATAAACAAATCAAACAAAAAACCCCCACAATGAAACCATTACCATCCATCCCTTCAGAAATTGTAACCATGGACCAATGTCAATGTGCTTTCTCTTTATTGATGCCTCTCACTGTCTCTCTTTGGAAGCCGCTCACTTTCTGGAAAACTGTTGCGGGTCAGCTGGAACAAGTTTAGTTGAATTGTGCCTTGGGGAATGCAGCCTTGGAAAACTGTAAAATTCTTTAATTGGGACTTTAAAACTTTCTCTTTACATACAACAGGCAATACAGGCTGGCCATTATAATGAAGAGCAATAAACACAATGGGTTTTCCAGCATTGTCAGTGTCATGTTTGTGACTCCTCATGCATATTACTATTACTTTACATAGTGTTACAGTAAAATCCAAATACAATAAATGTCATACATCATAGCTTAACTAATTACTGAGCACTTGTTTGAGAATCACAGAAAATCCTTAGAGCTGTTCCACTGAATTTAGACATGCTGTCTGCGACTGACATTTTAAGTTCTTACACCACACCTAGTGAGCCTTGCACAATTTTGAAGATTTTTCCTGTAAGTGTATATGTATAAGTGTATAGGTATGAGCTACTGCCTGTCTATATATATCAGTCTAAGCACTGCACATGCACTGCAACATGGTCTAATTCCTAACATTGACAGAAAGGTAAGTTAAAGAATTTTCAGAGAAGCAACTGTTGCTTCTAGTCTTGTTTAGAGATTCTCTACGTTTGAGCAAAAATGAATTAGGTATACCATTTACACCTGGTGTTATTATACAATCTATATATGGGTAACTTATCTGCACAAGGGAAAATGCATGTTAATACAAGGTGTGTATCCATGCAATATGCAAGAATACTGGAATAGAATCAGATTAGCCAGGCCACATTTGGAGGTGGTCGGGCTCACATTGTTAATCTGGTCCAGGTGTAAATGAAATTTCTGCAATATGACCACATTCTGAAAATAATCATGAGTCCCACAAGTTGACAGGTCATCTAATTCCACCTCTTCCTGCGAATTCAAGCAAGCCTCTCAAAAGCCACAGGCAGGAAAAGCAATGTTAACTTGTCAAGAGAAAGAAAAACAAAAGTCTAGTAGCATTGTTTCTCCTCACCAAGCTGCAGTGACAAGTAATAAGTAAACCTGCTCTTCTTAACTAATTTGAATATTGAGATTGGATCAAACTGAGGGCATACTGGAGGTATTTAGAACACATTGTAATAGGTATAACCCTCTCTGCTTCAAATTGTATTCATATACCACTGAATGTGGAACAGGAACATAACTTAAGATTTACTGTTAAAAAAAGAACGAAGCTCTATATTTATGAATTACATTGTAAGTGCATTGACTGTCACATCCACAGTACCATCTATGGTTAGGTCCAGGCAAGTACTTTTGTTAAGGTTCAGTAAAGATTGTGGATTGATTAAACGTGTTGTTATGGCCCCAGGCCACCATTATAGTACACAAAACATAATAGGTCTCAAGTCACCGTGAATTTTTATAGATACAGTATGTAGGTATGACTAGGGAGTTTTACCTGGTTTAAGGTACTAAAAGTAAAGTGAGGGTGTGTTCATTAGAACTAATATCAGTATACTGTTATTATGGTTTTTACTGTTTTTACTATTATTATTGCAGTATAAGCACAGTAAATAGCAAAATTAAATTAATGCAGTAAAATCAAACCAAGCCAACATCCTTTGCATTTCAAATGGCACAAGTTCTCCTCTGTACACTTGGCAGGCAGGTTGTTCCAAGCACCGAGGAGAGCTTGCCACAGTTCCTTTTTGGGTTTAGGCTGTCTTAGTTACTTCTGTCTCTTCATGTAATCCAAGAGACACTGAGATCAGAGATCTGTAGGGGCCATACCATCTGTTGGTCCATGTTCTTCTTGTTGCTTAAGATAGTTCTTTATGACTCTGGTTGTATGTTAGAGCAATAAACTCAATGACTCAATGTCATGTTAATAAGTATGTAAAGATCTAAAGGGCCCAGAACATGCACAATTTTGTGTATAACAAACAAGTAAATCCAAGTACACCCGTTGATGCTCTCTTCAAAATCTCTATAAAGGTCTGTCAACTGCTGAATGAAAAACACATGTATTTTTTTATCTTAACACTGCATTACTTGTTCTGTCAGCTCTTTCTTTTATATCATGACAATATGTATACACAAATAAACATGTATATGCAGTCACACAAAATCTTTTCACTTCTCGTTTCCCGACCAATAACATGCAAATGCTGCCGACAGAAAAATATACTTTCAAACAAATTTACTTTAGGTTGATAGAAAGTACAGCAGTGGTTCAGCATGCAAATAGAGGAGAGTGGGATTTCTGCGATGGGTACATCTGTATGCTCAATTCTCTGAAGTGGTGTGATACACAAGAGCCACTTCGGGGAGAGCTAAACAACAATTTTATTCTGACAAATTCTTTATAGGCTTAGCTCCTCTTTTCAACGTTGTCGTCTTTGAAGTTGAGTGTTAGTAGTGCTTTCTTTATAACGTCTGCCATTACACTGCAGAAGCATGTAATCTGGACCTGACAGATAAATACTGTATAAAATGAAAGGGACTTCTAAACAAAAAAAACAAGTAAGAAAAAATATGAAAAAGGCGGTCCTACTGCTTGATCCCTCAGACATATGCATGCAAAGTTTAGATTCAAGGAAGACAGAATATTTAATAGTGCACATTTGACAAAATATGCATACATGCGCAAAAATATGCAGTTTCCACAGATAATTATATGCAATATATTTGGCTATTAGCATGACCCATATGGTAAGGCTGCACTAAATCTGCACACTCACACACAAAAAACTGACAAACTTATTTCATCTTTTCTTCTGACCTAGGCTTGCTTCACTAATTACAGTCCATATGGCCAAACACGCACACTCACTCATACACATACACACAACATACAAAGAAGATGCTGGCAATTTTATAATCCTCATTTTGTACAACATCTAAGTCATGTAACATCTGGCCTTACAATTAATAATACGTATACTATGTGATCAAAGTGTGCAATTGACATTATAATAATGACTTTAGCTCCATGAGGAATCTGTTCTCTGAGTTGTGCAATTACCTGTGCAAATCTCTGGAGAGCTTTACAATGACAACAGGCCTCATTTGTAAAACTTGCTCATTTGCACATCATGAACGGTCAATTTAAGTCAAGAACAAAAAATGTAAAATGCAAATTAGACAGCAGGGAGTTATTATAGCCATTTGGCTCCATTGTATATCATATGGGGTTTTATCTGGTATTTCAGCATCAGTTCACCTGCTAATAAATGAATAAAAGTGCCCCCAGTGATGATTAAACTATGTGTCTTAAGTGCCCCTTGATTAGAGGCATCTGTCAGTTTGGAAAATGTGCTAAAACTGTATGATAGAGGTTAACTCTCTTCGTCTCTTTGCCAGTGATGTGGTTGGAGTGAGCGTACACATTGGTCAGGTTTAATATTCATGCCTCCACTTGTATGTCTTTGCGGGTTACTATGTGTACACGTGTGTGTCCACATGGTCCCATCTTGGTCCTGCCTTGAAGCAGCAGCCCAGTGGCCTCATCTCATATACTAATCCTACCATAACCAAAAACTCTCTGTATTTTTAAAGACAGACATGGCCGCATGGGAAAATAATTGGGAACAGTTGTAATCCTTAAATGAATAAATCCGGCAGATGTGTTATTCAAAGGGAAATACAAGAATTTCTGGAACACAGCGTATCTGAGTTACTCACTGGCTATTTAAAGGAACAACTAGGGAGAGACTACTTAAAAAGACAGCAGAAAGGTTGCAGGATAACATTAACAGATAGAGTGGTTATTTTTAAGTGCAGTCAGGAGGCTAGGGAAAGAAAAAGAGTTTTAAGTATTTAAAGAAATGGCCCTTCGAAATGTGTCTCTTAAAAATAAATCCTGATAGCATTATACAGAAGCAAAGACACGTGTATGAGGGATGTTAAGATGTAGCTGATATTCAAGTAAAAACTAAAAGGTTAAGTTGACAATGGCTAAATGTCCATGGAAAGTATCAATAGTTACCCATCAATGCACATACAGTCATGTGAAATAGTAAATACTGTACATCCCATGGAAATTTTTAAAACAACCACAAGGAAAATTAAATCTTTATCTCGGCCTCATAAGCTACTATTGCCCTCTTAAACAGAATGCTTGAATTTTTGATCACTCACAACACAAAATTCCTTCGGCTTTAAGATGTTTAAGGGCTTTTTGCATGTACTGCCCATTCCAAATCCCCTTAGAACATTCAGTGCATTCAAATTTGGGCCCTTCTTTTTTGGCAAGGCCATTACATAAGCCTCCGTTTATTTCACTTTTCTTTTCCTTAGCCCCAGCTGTTCCATCTGTGGATTTGCTAGTGTGGTTAGGATCACTATCCTGCTGAAAGGTCCACTTCTGGTTCAACTTCAATTTTAGGACAGATGGCCTCACACTGTCTTCAAGTACTCATTCAAGCATAGTTGAATCAATGTCAGCAAGCTGCCCAGTCCCCAAGGCAGGAAGCAACCCCAAACCATAACATCTCCACCACCAGGCTTAACAGTTGGTATGAGGTTCTTCTGCTGAAAAGCTGTCTTTAGTCTGCACCAAGACTGATCAACTCTATTTTGGATTAATCTGTCCAGACCACATTATTCTAAAAGTTTTTTTTTTGTTTTTTTTTTTGTATGCTCATTTGTGTAAACTGTAGTTTAGCTTTGAGTAGATTCTCAGTTATCCAAGTCATGGTAATCCTAGACACTACTATAAAAAAAGCAGTTTTATTTCCCTTTAGGTTCTTCACAATGCTTCACCTCTCATTCACTTTTAAACTGAAGAAGCCTCTTGGGGTTTTTTTGCTTCTAGAAATGCAGCTTTGCTCTTTTCTTCATTTTGGACAACAAAGGCTTTTTCCTGGCTTGCATCCCATGCAGGTCAAATTTGTTCAATCTATTTCTGACTGTAGATAAAAAGCACTTTGAAAACCAACAGTTGTCTGCGTATCCTGTAATGAAATTGTTGAGACTGCTTTGCATAGGTCTGCTCTTTGTTCATTTGAAATCTATCCTACTTGTCAGTTATTGTCCTTAGAGTTGAATGATTTATTTCAGACAATACGGAGAACTTTTTAAATCCCTTGGCAAACTCACAGGCATCCTCAACCTTTTCTTTGAAGGCCTTAGAGATCTATTTTGGTCTTGGCATATTGACACTATATACTTCAACAGCAAAGAGAATGAAAAACCCAAGATGTCAGAGGTTTAAATAGGACAGGTTCTACCCATTACTCCATAAAAATTGGTACCTTGAAAATGTGATGAAGTTTTACACGTTATAAAATCTACAGCAAAGTGCCTTTATGTGTCATTTGGTTGAATAGATTACCTTTACTAATACATACCACTTCTAAGATGACTAAGCAATTGCTTGTCCAAGTATGTCAAAAAACTTTTTCACATGAATGCACATATGATTGAGCATATGTCACGACAGAAGTTTATCTAAATTGCTGCATTGCCCAGTAATGTTTAAAAAGTGTAATGAAGGTGCTCTTTGTTAAAGAACACAAAAGTACAAGAAAGAAGAAATATCTAAGGCATTCTTCTAGCAAAAAGTTACAAAGGCCTTTATTCAGATGACTGTTTTATGATAAAATTCTAAAAGCACAGACAATACTTCTGCATATTAAAATGGAGCTGGAATGCAACCCACGTGTTGCAGCACAAATAGCTTTCTTCAGGGTGTTGTCCACAGTACACAGTGTTCCTCTTTAGTGGAGGCATGATGATTGCACCTAAGCTGGAAGCCAATAAACTGATAGATAATAAAAGCACAGAATGACCACTAAATAGTGCTACAGAATGTAGCACTATAGAAAAACAATGATGGTTATTATTATTATTAGAATTTTACACTTTTTTCTGGATGAATGTCTTGGATCTTTTTTCTTTCTTTCTTTTTTAACATGAGTTTATGATTGCCCTTGGCTGCAATGTCATTAAGCTATCTGGGCAGATTTTTAATAACCATATGCATAGTTATGTATGCTGATTAGATTATTAACTCTCCAGCATTAAACTATAATGTAGCTTTCTTGCAAATACTGAGTCCTTTAGCACATACAGTGAATCAATTAAACTAGAAAAGCTGATTCAGAATATTAACTGTATTTAGACTTTACAAATACAACATTTGTATTTAATTAGCACTGGCATTAAAGAGTTATAAATAATTTCACATTATTTGTTTGTGATCAACAAGAAGTGTTCTAGCTTGAATTCAGTATTTTTTTGAAAATATATTGTGCTGTATTTCTGTGGACTTGGTTGGCAAATGTGTCACAATTGTACAAACTTTCGACAGTCATAACTCACTCCAGTACTTTCTGAGAGGAAGCTTCAGAGTGAAGTGAAAAACACTCCAGCATTGCCACCTGTGAGGAGTCCCTGACAGGCACAGAAACAGTTGCATATAGAGCGTCATGGATATGCACAAGTGAGCATAAAAATTGAAGTATTTGTAATAAAATTTTGCCTGAGCAAACACAGTCTTACACACACACAAGCTCCACTGCTTTAACACTTATGCTTACAAATCATGCACCGCAAATGCAACACAGTTGAGGTGGTGCGTATGTTACTTGCCAGATGGCATCACTGTCTTTCCAACATGGCAGCTTCTGAGCAGTCAGCCGAATCCACTACAGCTTTGACCGTACAGAATGCACCAGTTTACCTACACACATGCTCTCACACACACAAACAATATACACTAAAACAGGTAACCATATTAAGCCATACTTTCTATTGGGAAGGTCACAATTAGTGATATTGCATTCCAAGAAAAAAAAAAAATTAAAAAATCTACTTTTATTATGACATTAATTCTGTATCAAACTAGTCCTTGGAGAAAGACAGCATCAGCCCCTTCTCTTTGAAACGAGTCAGATGATATCTCTTTTGCTGGATGACATGTTGGGTAATGTTTGGTTTTTAGCTTCAGGGGCTGCTAAATTTTGAAACAGAGGAGAGAACAACACCGCCAGAGTCGCACATAGGAAAACACACGAGCAAGCACACAAAATGCACAATTGAGCACACACTTATGCTCCAGCCTTACATTCCCCTGCACCCTCCTGTGTCCTCTTCACAGTTTTGAAATAGCCTTGCAGTGGCTAGTAGATGTCGCTACACATAAAATGACAGCGACAGCTCTGAAGGCAATAGCAGACTTTTCCCTGCTGAGAGAGCTGTTTTAGTTCCTGTGATCTGAAGGCACGCATATACAAACAAACAAAAAGGAAAAAGACACATGATCCTATTGGGAGTGTGGGTCATCAATGGGGTCCTTTTAAGGTACTACATAAATATATCTGCTATAGTGCAGATGTACACAGACCAGGTGAAAAGTTTGGGATAAAAGTAAATATGTTTTCTTTTATGTATTTTTTTTTTAATCCCTGAGTATTTGTTGTCTATTTGCTGAACTTGAAACTACACTGTGTAACATCAATAGTGGTATTTTTTGTTTGTTCTAACCACTTCTCTTTGCTCCTTCAGTCCATGGCAGGATATATTTGACTTATGACAGCCATATGTGTGTCTGTGAGTGCAAATAGGTGCCAGTCAAAAAGCAACTGGTCTGAGGGCTGTTATATGAAGATTAATGGCTTAGTGACATATATTGTAGTATGCATTGCGTTGCCATAGGAAACCACATGCATTCAGTTGGTGATGCAGAAAATATATATTTTTTATGCTTGGTTCTGATTTGTTGCAGTGTTAACAGAACATAGATTAGAAAATTGATTGGTATGTATCACAGAGAATATTCAATCAATAAAATTAAGTCACGTTAATCTGGCCAAGACTAAAGTGGTTTGCAAGTATCCTTCATTATGCCCTTATTAAGTATCATGTTTAAATTTTTGAAGTTTAACACCTCTAATGTGCAGCTGTCAAGTTAGATTCATAAGTGGCTGCATTCAGAGTCCACTGAGTGGTAAAATAAGTACATTAATTTAAATGATTACCAGTTTGTATTTGCGATAACTGTGCTTTTTACTGTAATAACTTTTCTTTATAGCTCTCCATGATTTTACTAAGGGAAGGATGACTCTAATGAAAAGTCAAATGGCATGTTAAATATGTCTTTAAAAAGGAAATGTGCACAAAGCCTGGTAAGGAAAGCCTGAATTAAGAAATAAAGTTACTAATCAATACCCATTATGCCTGATTGTGGTTTTCAGTTTTGTCAAATCAGCTTACACAAAGAAAACTTGGATATGTCAAACTTGCTTTGTAGTTCACCACTCATGTGGCTCTCTGTACCTGAATGTGAATTGCTCTTTCCCAATGTCAGTTAATGTGTATCAGAAAACACTTTGTTAAGAAAAATAAAAAATAAAAAATAAATCAGCATGTGTTGGAACTGTGTGAAGGTAAACCTCTCTCTTCTGCAGACCAGCCACAACTGCCATCATTCACACCATCACAAAGTAAATAAAGCATGGGAAGGCAAACATAAGGTTATTTAAACACATCAGTTGCTCTGCTTCAGTAGTTTGATCTGTGGATGCCTCGGGCAAAATTCCACGCATGAGTAAGTTAATAATTAGGGCAACGATGCACTTCCATGTACACAAAAAGTTGTCCTGGAAAAAAAAACATGAATAAACAATCAAGTTGGAGACCAAGTCCATGAAGTCTGATGACTGTTCCACAAAGCAATACTAAGCTGTCTGAAGCATCCCAATACAGAATTTTAAAGTGCATTTGTCAATCAAGCACAACCTTTTTTTCTTCTAAATGGCCATAATCTAAAATGCAATACTTGTCTAACTACAACAATTATGTTGTCCACTCAGATGTGCTCCAATCTAGCTCACAGTCCTGAACTAATCCTTTTTTGCCCTGTCAATTCTACAATTTATATAAGGAACTTCACTCAAAGACTCCATACATACAGCATTTTCACTCTAGGATGAGGACTGCACCCCATTATTGGTTTTCTGACTAAAAGTTTATTAATATTGCTCTAAATGATGTAGATTATAACTGCTGTAAAAGTGCTGAAAAAGACCCAACCACAGAGTTCCTGCTGTTCATCCATCCATCAAAATAAGTGTGGGTGTATATGAGTGTGTGTGGGCGGCTTGAGGACGATTCCACCAAAGAGTTCCTGCTGTCCCTTCATCCGTCAAACTAAGCAGCATTAGAGGAAGCTGTGTGTCCCATCAATTATTCCCCTCAGCACATCCATTATTGATGACTGCTACTTAAAATAAGACACTGAAGGACTGACAAGGCACCGAGCTAAGTGAAGGTTTTGGGTTGGAGTATTTGGGTTTCTGTAAGAGGCAATGTGGGTGGAGATGTCTCTGCGTTGGAGCGTCTGCAGGTGATGTCTGCTCGGACACCCAGTCCACCGTATGTGAGTGACAAACAGCGAAGCAAAGTTTGACAGGAGTGCTTGTTGAAAGACGGAAACAGACCACCTGATGTGACAGCATGCTGCCATTTAGAGGAAACTGCAAATCAAAAGCAATCATTTTCGGCTTTGGTCCTGTGATAAATGGACAGTGGATTTTTCAAAGTTCTGGAGAGCTTAAACATCCTTTAATAGCAGTAAACATAATTTTAAATGAAAGGTAAAAAACAACTCTGTACCAATTGCTGGAAGGTTTAATTTTTAATTCACCTTGCAGATAATTTCCAAAATCATATTCCTCTACAATCAAACTGAAACCTCCTCTTTTAAACTAAATTTCATGACTTGATTTCTTGAAAATTACCACCATACATGACATCCCAGTATTCATTTAATCATGAGGCTAGAAAAGATTAGAAGTGACACAAAGACAAGTAGAAATTACTCTATTTATGAAAGCTTTCTCTTAAATTTGCAGGTTATTTTCATGTCAAAATTGTGAAGAATTCGTGTCAGATTCAAGTGATTTCAAGTGTATGTTCCTTTTTGTTTACTCTAAATTTCTCATTTGCAGTCTTTCTGGGGACTCAGACTTGCACTGTAGTCAACAGTTGATGCTTTTCTAACAGTTGGGCAAACACCACAAAACACGCCATGCAAAGTGAATCATACGAGAGCTGGGCACTTGTTGCTGTCCTACATTCGCAATGTTTGATCTTTTTGAGGTCTGCAGAAACACCTACACAGTTGTTTTGTATTCTTCACATAATCTTGCACAGTCCTCTCTGCCTTTCCTTTCCTACCTGGTCTCCAACCATGCAAACATCCCACGCACCTCTGTCTCTATCCCTGTCTGGTTATGTCTTGTCTCTGAGCTTGCCTACAGTCACCCTCCTTTACCTGTCAAGAGTGAGAATTTGAGCTCATAATTTTTGTGCTCACAGACTTTAAAAAGCAGATCCACTATGAAAAGCTATCTGTTTTTCCTCGCTTTTGGACACCGTTGATGTTGTTTCTGCATTTAATGACAGGTGGGTAAACACTGCATGGTTGCTAATTTTAAGTACACTTAAGTGGCTGAAATTAATTAAGAAAAAGTATCACATCATCAGCAGTGTCAAAATCCCCTGTTTACATGCAACAAGAACTTCTGAGAGCTCATTAATTATGGCTACAGAAATGCAATGTAAATTTAAACAATCAACTTTACTCCATTTTTAGTACTTAATCTCTACTGGTGATTCCAAATCTCAGTTGCTCTGTTGGCTGTAAATTCAGCTATTTCCTTCACAATGTCAGCTGGGATTTCTTTCAATTATTTTAAAACTGTTTGCAGCACAAAACAAAGGTGAAAACTCCTCTGTGAACACTGTCCTCTTATTCTCCTTTCTTTTCTCTCTCCCTCCTGTCCTTCCTATGTCTGGTTCTGTCTTGTCTCAAAGCTCGCCAGTGGCCATGTCTCTCCCTGTGTGGCCAGCTGTGTCATAGGTGATCCATCACCACAGGTGGAGGCTTATTACTGGCCGAACCCCGTGGGCCCGCCGATCCTGACAAATCAGCTGTAAATGCCAGCCCTCAGCCGGATGCTCTGATTGGTTCTGACAGGCACAGCGGGCCTTATGCCAGCTTCATGCCCCCTAGACCCCAAAAATCAGGTGGACGCAGGTATGTGTGTGTAAGTGTGTGTGTGGTTTCTCTACTACATTATTCAGCACCTGCTGTTGGGGGTTTATGTCTCTGGTTTCCTTTCGCTTGTTCCCTTGACTCAACAGTACATAGTGTAGCAGTCAGCTGAGTGTGGGTAAGTGCATACTTGTGTGTTCATGTGCCCATGTGGAAGTGTCACACCACACTGTAGCACTTGTGTCTACATGCACATTCAGCACTTTTCTGCAAAAAATTCAACCCAAAAGCAACTTTCTTATTTGACCTGGGTTTTTCTCAGCAAAACTTTTCTGCTTACAGAAAGCTTTACGAGTTATTTCTTGCACATCCCCTGGTCAAAGATTGTCAAATTAACGTGGTCATTATCATGCTCACTGTGTCAAACTTGCCTGCCTCTAAACTAGTTTCATTATGGTGCAAAGATACTATGAAATATTAGATTGTGCATGGTCTATTATTTCTTATATTACTCCACTGTGCACTTACGATGTAGTTTCATGAATTTGTATCAATCAACCACAACATTAAGACCACTGAAAGATAAAGTGAATAATATTGGTCATCTTGTTTAAAAAAGCAGTGTTCTACTGGGAATTTTTGGATCCTGGCATTTTTGTGGAATGCCCATCTAAACCCATTTAAATAGCCTCGCAAACTAAGCACACGCCCTCATAGCAATGACATTCTCTGACAGCAGCAACCTCTCCAAAAAGGACAGTGCATCTGACTGCACCATAAAAAACTGTAAATGGTTCAAGGAACAGGATGAACAGCCCGTGGTGGTGACCTGGCCACCAAACCCTTCCAGAGCTGGATCCACTGAAGCCCCACCTCAGAAAAAAAAGGGATCCTTTGCCCAGTGCCAGACACCACAAGATATCTACAGGGGGGCCATGCCCATGATCTGACAGTTCAGAGATGTTTTGGCAGCACAGATTGGATCTATACAACATTAGGAACATGGGTTTATTGTCATGGCTGATCAGTGCAGACTTTCCTTTAAGTAGTAACAATTTCCTATAAAAGCCATATGGACGTTTTAAAATTTATTTCCTCTTACCACAGGCCGAGTCTCCATTTCCCCAGAACTGATGACCCACAATATCCTGACATCAAACCATTTACACAAAAGGCATCCATGGGACCTAGGCCACATAAATGGATGCACTTAGAGCCAGTTCAAATCGACTGCCCCACTCGTAAGTAAGGAAAATTGTAAATGTCAACCTCTAATGTAAAAGGCCTGGTCCAATGAAATTAAAAGAAATCTATACACACGACAAGAATCAACTACAGTCTCACCTCAGTGAAGTAGTATATTTTTCATTATAGAATGGATTTAGGTTAATATGTTGAGTTTTGACTCAGGGTATTGAATCGTGTAGCCTTGGTGTGAAGGTTTAAGTTTCTTATTTAATAAATGAAAGAATTTGTATAAAAAAAAGTTCAGACAATGAAGATAAATTTCAAGCAACATTGATTTACAAACCAGAGACCTGACTGCTGTATCTGAAAACCAAAACAATTGTTTTTCACTTTTGTGAGTCAATCAGAACCCTTGCTCAGGTTTTCTTTTAAATGGTAACCAGAAGAGACAACATTTCTGTCTCCCACTTGATGTTTTATTCTGCACTGACCTTCTTTCATGCAGTGACTTGTTTTACATTGTGAAATCAATGGGACACTTGAGTTGGATCTTAACAGAGGTTACTGGATGGGGAACAAATACTTGTGCATTGGCTGTATTGAACAAATGTAAAGAGGTTTAGCTGGTTTGACTACTTCACAACTTACTTTTTATCTTTATAAATAAGCATTTGTCTGTATTCATGAGAAGAATACAAAATGACACACTAGAGTAAAGGATACATAAAATAAGAAAAAGAAAACATGTAAGGGCAAGTGCTCATGTTTCTTTGCTTTCCATCTGTCTCCTCTTCCACATTCACTACACATTTTCACTGCATTATGCACAAAGTTCTCAAACATGAGTATTATGTATGGATAAAAGAGGATCAAAGGCATTCCAAATTCATTTTAAAAGCCTTTAATCTACTGCCTTATCATTATTTGAAGTTAAAACCAGCCTCTTTTGGTCCTTTCCCTTCATGATAGCCTTATACAAAAAAAGCATTAAAGAGGAATCTTTCAGGGCCTGTGATTCATCCATTTCTGCTGGCTAAAAATAAGCCTCTCTGATGCCAAGTAAGCATCAGCATCATCCAACACTCGACACTGAATGTTATAGACCATTTGCACAGGTGGTGGAACCAGGATTCCTGCAGTTATTGGGAACATCATGTTAAATCTCTGGTTTCTTCATTGTTTTACATGACACAAAAACAATTTACACTAGAGCTTTGTTTTCTGGTACATTGGAGGTAAGCTTTACACAAACTCATTCACTCAGACCCCCTCACTAACAGCTTTTACGAGACAACTTAACATCTTGCAACTTCTGCTCTTTGGTAATGAGCAATAACAGTCATTATTAGCACAACCACATAGAGGGAGTTTTAACTACCGTTTCACGTTGTGGACGCTGTTGTTGTTCTTGTGGGGACGGTATCAGAAGAAAACATTTACAATTTAAACCAGCATGGTGAAGACGCCCTGGAGAGGCAGTGCTCATGAAAATAAAGCCTGACTTGGGAATGTCACACATCCTTCTTATGCCACGTTTGGGTGTGTGGGACTGTGTGTGAGTCAGACTTCAGCCCATTCTAGCAGCAGGGGTTCCCGGTTACATGCAGTGTTAAACAGTTTGACAGTTTGACTAACAGAGACTAGCCACTTTCAGCAATGATTTCACCACTTTTTTCACCACTTCTTAAAAAAAAAGAAAAAAAGAAAGTATAACTCAAAACTAAGAACCAAGACCACCCACAAGAGTGTTGAAGTTAACAAAATTCACAAGTAGTCAAAAGACACAAGTGGAGCCTGCTTCATACTGTTTAGGCGTCAATTTATGGAGGGGAGGTGCTAGAAAAGTGGTAGTAATAGGACAAAACTTTGGAAAGCAACATTTACTGTTTGTAGCATTTTTCTGACCAGAGGCTCTGCCCCTGAGGTAAAAACAGCACCATGAGGCCGTAAACAAGCTATGATTATGTTCAGCTTTAAAGACAGAAGAGGTGAGATGTTCTTACAGCACAACGCTGTTGGCAGAAGGTTGGCGTAATCGACTAAACACACAAACAAGTGATTTTGACACTAGAAACTGTGATTTCGTGTCTAATCTCAAAAGTAACACTGATTTTCCTCAACTTTAGCTAACAAATTGTTTTAGTTGCCTACACAAAACCAACCATAACAGTTGGGACAGCAGCTGAGAAAACTCTTATATAATACTGTTTTAGGCCACTTACATGGGTTGTTCTTTTTAAAGTCTGCTGGCCATTAGGCATGAATCTTCAAATCAGTTTACTTTAGATATAGACCTGTGGTGTAACTCCTAAACTGTTGGAAAAAATGTATTTAAGGTTATGCACTGATCAAAATGCATAAAAGCATTCTGATTGGTAAAATTGACATTGTTTACATTTTACTGAGCTTCATCTATATACTGTTGCTGCAGATATGAATTCAGGAACACTTAAAAACTGAAAGAGAAGAAAGCATGACTAATCTTAAACAAAGCTCAAGAAATCAAGTACAATCAGAGTGAAAAGGGTCATTTATTCAGCAGTCCTAGTTGCTGGATTGATTTTGTAGATGTCACTGATTTACACAGCAGGTGTCTAATGTCTTCACACCTTAATTAGATTGAAGTGGAGATTGGAGAGCTACTTAACAGAACCCAGAGAGTACAAAAATGCTGTTGCCCTCAGAATAAAATGATTATAAATGCATCTTAAATAATTATTCATGAAATAAAACATTATCATATTACTGATATTGTCAGACTGTGTTAATATTTGATGGTGGTGGGGTTTTTAGCCTGAACAACCTTGGACCAAAAGTTACTATAATGGTGCTATTTACAATATAAAGAGAAACAGAGACAAAAAGGGGATCCCTTTGTCCTCAACAGGCTTCCAGCTACAATGTTCCTTTGTTCTACTTCAAACAACAGACACACACTCACCCATGACCTCAAAGAACACAGAGTATGAGCATCAGAGACTAGAGATTAAAGACATGTGAAGACAGATAAAAACAATGGGGCATTACCACATTGTGGCTGTACAACCAGTCAGTTTGCAGCTTACATCCTGTTCAGACAGAAAAAGGAATTTGATGATGTGTTTTAATATTATATGCATGTTTTGCCAGAAAAGCAAACTCTGGTGGAACACAATGGGGACCCATGTCAGTAGACACTGTTTATGTGAATATGGTAGTTGCTGTAAAGAAGTTACAAATTCTAAAGTGCGGACACTTTACACAATATCTACAACCCAGCAGCACAAATGATTTATTCAATCACCACTGCTTCAAGGTTGCCACTCAAGATAGTGTTGAATTTAAAATATGATCACTATCCCTCCCCCTCCTCTGTTTCTGATGTTGAATAATGCTCAGAGCATTATGTTACAGTGAAGTTGACCTTTGACCCTCTGCATACAAAATGTCATCTCTAAATCATTTTATTGTTTTAGAAATTTGTGTAAATAACATAATTTAATAACGACCCTTTCTGTCCTTTCTGAGCATTTGTGACAAATTTCAAGAAATTCCCTTAAGGTGTACCTAATATGTCTTATCCACGAGAATGGGATGGATGTTAAATTACTGTAACCTTGACCATTGACGACAAAAATCTAATCAGTTAATTCTTAAGTCCAAGTTTGTGACAATTAAAAAAAAAAAAAGTCCCTCAAAACATGAGTGAGTTGTCACATTCACGACAATTAGATAGACAGTCAGATGCAAGGACAGAAAACCCGAACCTCCTGCCATGGCTATTGCCAGTGTGGAGGCATAATAAGTGAGTGAGGCCATGGAGAAATCAAAACTGCTGTCTGGGCAAAGCCAGTGATGTCAGTGATAGTCACTGAAGTGATGAGGCAGACAGCTGTGAAATGGAGCCGTGTCCGTGTGTCTTGGTTGCTCATGAGAACAGCAGAAAAGCCAATCAACAACAAGCATTTATACTCTATTTACAATTATTGCTGCTTCAAAGCATACCATATGTTTTTACTCTAATTTTCTATGTTGTAGGCATAGTTGGTTTCAGCTGATTTCAGTTTGCTAAGGCTGGCAATTTAATGGGTGAAATAATTCTTCACAGTATGTATCTGATTGTCGTAAATTTAGAAGATGCTGTTGAAGATTATTGCCATTTGATAATGCAGGTGAAAAAAGCTACTTGTACGCTTTGACACCTGGGATTTGAAAGTCCACTGGAAAAAAGGGTTGTCTTCATGAACTGTGATATTCAATATTAAATACGAAATACATCCATCCATCCATTATCTATACACCGATTAATCCTCTGTAGGGTCGGGGGGAGGGGGGGGCTGGAACCTATCCCAGCCGACTCGGGCGAAGGCAGGGGACACCCTGGATGGGACACAGGGCCACACATTGAGATAGACAACCAAGAACACTCTTATTCACACCTATGGACAATTTTAAACTAACCAATTAATCTCAACATGTTTTTGGACTGTGGGAGGAAGCCAGAGAACCTGGTGAAAACCCACGCTGCACAGGGAGAACATGCAAACTCCACACAGAAAGATCTCAAGTGTCCTAACTAAGATGCAAACTGAGGATCTTCTATATGGAATACAGAGAATTATAAACAAAATGAATATACTACAATGTATAATGTGGATGTGTGAACTTTAAACATAGCCTTTCAACTAATTTACTTTCAGAGGGAATGTTTTTATAATAATTTCTGACAGCAGCTCCACAACCTAATAGCATGACATCATTTTGTGACAAAATTTTATTTATTTATTTATTTATTATTAACATGTCTAATATGGTGGGGAACCCATCCCATACCTAATCTGTGTTGCCAGTGAAACCAAAGAAACCCTATTGTTACTTTAAATCTAGAGTTATTCAACATATTCAGAGTCCGTTAGTGTGTGCAAGTAACGCATATGAACTTGTTAAGTCACCAGTATGGTTTAGACTAAAACATGACAAAAATAAAACAAAATGATGATGGTGTCTGAGTAAAATATCAACTTCTAACTGGGGAAAACATCAGTAGCTTTAATCGGCTTTTAGTGGAGCAGCTCTCTCCTTCAGGTTATTCATTTATATCAACGTAATCATTTTTGTGCAGTCTGTCAGAAAATGGCAGTATATTGTACCCAGTAGATTTAGGCCTTAAGTTCTTCACTTCTGAATAAATTGGGATTTCAAAATCCTTGACTTGCAATTTGTAGGGATAACAGAGATTTAAGGAAGCCACCACTCTGCACCCTGAAGTCATTGTGACTAACAATTACTGCTCAACAGCTCTATTGTACTTTATATAATCTAACCTCAGACTTGTGTTCATATTCTTGTGTGCTTGTGAATGTGCATTTTCGTGCGTTGTAAATGTGTGGTCACTACCCATCATAACAACCTTTTTCTCTGACGTATATACTGTGTATTAGCCAAGTTTAGAGATGTGCGCAGTTTGTCTTCCAAAAGCGTGTCTCTAATTTTGTTGACTGTCCCAAACCTGAAAGCCACTGCCTGTCGGGAAGAATTAACTGATGACCTAATGAAACTGTTTGCAAGTTAACTGACTAAAGGTCACTGTCTGTGCTGGTCAAATCAAGCAAGGGTGTTGTTAAATTAACAAGTTCTTAAAAAACTGCCGAAAAATAGTAATAATGAAATAACCCTTAACAACAGCGCAATGATGTATGTAAAGACTGAGTACCCTTTCTGTCTTTTAAAGAGCACCTTGTTATACCGTGAAGTGCTTAATTTAGTTTGTTCCTCAAATATAATCATAGTTGATAATTATCTCAGGTAATCACAGCATTTTTCACAAAATGCAAAGTGAAGTGTGTTTGTGTTTACGTGTACATGTCCGCGTGTGCTTGTGCGCAAGTGTTGACTTTGGAAACCTTTGGAAGTCCTTTTCATGTGCACATCGCAAAATCCCTCACAGCAGGAAACAAAAAACACAGAAGAGGAGTAGTTCCTCCTAATATATGCAAACACACATACACACGATAGCAGTTGCTGGCCTTCAGCCACTTCCTTTCAAGCTAACCAGAGGAAAAGAGAAAGCGCCAGAACATCAGATGTGGCACAGCAGGTGGATGACCTATTGGAGTAGAAAGATCTTGGGCGTGTGTGTGTGTGTGTGTGTGTGTGTGTGTGGATCATACAATACAAGTTAACAGGACTATAGTGAAGAAAAGTGTTTTAGCTTCGGCCAAAACTATGAGCTGATTATCTGGGGGTATCTGGTTCCAGTATGTTGCTTACATGCTTCTTTAACCTTAAGCTTGTTTCATTATGGGATACATCAAAGAGCAACTGCACCCAGACACACTTGTTTGTGCTGCCAATTAGTAGTGCTTACATGCTTTTTCCACCCACTGTGTAGGATTTGAGCAGCTGGGTGTGGTCGTAAATACAACAGAGTGACAACACTCCTTTGTAATTCTGTGTCGCCACAGTTTCAGCAACTCAACTCATACAGGTCAGGGCAGCAAATACTTTTCCTGCATGCAAGACCGAAGTGTTCCTCCAGAATCCCAGAGTAACAGTTGGCTCTGCATGCTTGGTCTGAGATATTCTGAATTAAATACATAGTTAATGCTCGTTTGATTGCAAAAACAGCAAAGTGCCACACAAATAAAAGCATTAAGCACCAAATCGCACACAAGTAGGGTAACGGCAGGCAGAACACAATACAAAAACCAAGGAACAACACATACAGAGCAAAGCTAATTCAAAAAGCTCTCTAAAGTAGATGAGCAAGTCAATATCATCATCATCTTCATTGTTCGCAGAGTTTGAGGGCATGAGATTAATACCCAGAACAGTAACTCTCTGTAGTTTATTGTTCTGACATGACCTTAGATTGTGGAGAAAATAAAGACCTTCTTAACCTCTTAACAAAATGCAGAAAAGGCTACAGAAGGGTGAAGATAAGGCATTTAATATACTTAAATTATCTGATTTGGAATTAGTATAGCAGAGCTGAGTGGGATGATGTCTACCTTAGTGCCCCTGAATTTTTATGTTTAAAACAATGATTTAAAAAAAGTAAATTACAGACAATCTTGTTTCTGTGTATCAGGAATTTTGAGGCAACACAGGTTTTTAATAAGCTCATAAAGAAATTAAACAGTATCACCACTGTTACATGAATTGGTCCAGCTGCAAGCAAAAAGATTTATCTAGTAAAGGCTATTTTAATTCTATATCATGTTGCTGAGAAGCTGATAAAGTCACTGGGGCAAGATTCTTACTTCAAATTACTCCCCTAACCCTCTTTGAAAACAAAAGTAAATATATCAAACTTTCTATTACGTATATAGCTAAAATTAGATGCATCTGGCCCAGACATGGTATCAGCATATTTAAAATGGTTGCCACATGGCACAAAATGTCTTCCCTCTAAGGTAATGAAGAAATGAAGAGACTCAAATCCCAGCTGAAGCAGTAATGGCCCACTGATTACCTCAAACAGAGCCGATAAAATGTTGCCGCACACAATTAGGACGTGGTATGCGTGTGCATGTGTGTTAGAGGGAAATGTGTCCTATTATGTGGTCTTATTACAAATCTGACAAGGTGCTGACAATGTGATGACACTGTACTATATGTTGAGAGACTATTGGTCACTTGGCTCTTACCTTGTAGGAGAGAAAACAGCCGGCCATGGCACGAAAACAGAATTTTGGAGGGAGAAAGGAAGGGAAGGAGAGGGGCGTAACAGAGTGGGGAGACAAAAAAAAATAAAATGTTAGAATTTTCTTACCCAGAATAACAACAACATCAACAGTAACATTTCACTGTATGTTTATGTGCTAAAATACCAAAACGAAAAGGTCCACATCCACACAAACACACACACACACACACACAGATACACAAGTGAATATAAAACTCATGTGGCCACTTAATTCATCCATCTGTAGTATGACTTATTTATCACTTGCATACTTGAGAAGTGCAATTCTAACACAAAATCAAACGGATCTCATGATTGCATCTTCAGATACACTAAAGTAGAAAGACCAATTATTAAATCATTGATAAAAAAGGTGCCTTGAGCCATATATCTACCTGCTATAATACAGTTCACATATTTTAATTTCCTATACCCCTGCATAGTGTTGCTGGGAGATTTAGCGGTTAAAAACAAAAGACAACTCAGCTTTTTTTTACTTACTTCCAACAGTTTGTGATAGCATGCACAAACTGTTGGAAATAAGTAAAAAAAAAGCTGCATTTCTATGTCACGTTTAAGTGCTATGCAGGTGCAGATAAAAGTACAATGCCAGAAAAAATACAGCAAAAATAACAGGGAAAGGTGAAAATTAGAATTTATAGAGCAATGCAATAAGCACAAGTGAACCTAATAGAAGGACAAACTGTGTAATTTAGCCGAAAGTGAAGGAGACAACATTCCTACAGAGAGTACGATCCTCCATAATTTGAATGCAAATTGAGCCAGATGGTATCTTTAGCCTGAATGGCCCCAACATGTTAATGTTACTCATTATTGACCAGTCACTTATGGCTGCATTTCAAGACTTTCTCTGAGGTATTGTGTGCATTGTTTCAGAGTAAAAGTGTAATTAGCACAAATGAATCAGTCTGTTGTTGTTGTGGATGGCGTCCAATAAACTTAGAAAGGAAAGTGATGCACTCTCAGTTAAAATGTCAGCCGAGCGTTTTGTTTGAGGGCACTCATTTATTTCCCTACACTCGATATAGAGGGTTGCCAGCTTCCTTTAACTGGAGTCGCTTCTTTACACTCTTCCTCTGAGACTCCTCATTTACCAAATCTAGTTTCCACAGAAACAAAGGTGAGTCCTCGTAAGGAAGAAAACTAAAACACCTTGCTCTCCTCTGATTGACTAAATCATCCTTCTGTCTCTATATTGTCAAATATTTTCTAAACCATGTCCCAGGCTTTACTTAATGCATTTAATATCATAAGTTTAAAAGGAAAAAAAGTGAACTGGGAATATGCTTCCATTTCATTGCAGTTACTTTTTCTTTGCCTGTCTCTAGTGAGTGCACCTTCAGGGAAAAGATGATGCAAAGAGTAATTCATCTTCTGTCTACTTCTTCCGTCCCATTGCACAAAAAAAAGGGGGGACTGAAGACAAATAGGTAATGTTACCATCAATAACAGAAGTACAGGAGACTTTTGCAATTCAATCATTCAGTCACTTACTGTGGCCCACGGTTAACATGTGTTTATTCAGAAGACGCATTCTTTCAAAGAGATGTTACTTTGATGCAAGATAGAAACACATCAAACAAAAAAGCATGCTTCTTGATGTGCGTGTGTGTGTGTGAGAGAGAGTGTGTGTGTGTGTGTGTGTCTGTGTGTGTGTGTGTGTGTGTGTGCGTGTGCGTCTGTCAAGGACTGCTTCCATATTCACTAAATCACTGCATCCTTTCAAGTAGTCAATCAGATTAACATTACTTGAGCCCCATGTCTCGGCATCGACTGAGGGTTTTGCTTCCAGCTTATATGTCAAGGATGAAAGGCACGGATCATTGGTTTTCATGTGATTCACGTTCAGCACAGAGATCACAAGTAATGGCACACAGCTGCTTTGAAAGTAGATGTGAAGATAAACAAGAAGTCAGGAGGTATGATGTTGTGTTCGTGTGTTGTTGTGGGCTCTTTTATATGTGCAAGGTGAAAGTGTTTTTCAAAGAAACCTTTTGTTATTTGACATAAAAAAGCTTTGATTTCTTTTTTATTTAATCGATGAAATGGTTAAAGTTCAACACTGCAACTTTAACTGTCTGTCTCTCATTACAGACAAAAATGCACATGATCACATATAATATTAAGACTAGAGAATGTATTTTTATTTTGGAAAATTGCTGTATTAGTTAGACAGTTATTTCCCAGTATTTTTAAAGTAATATTTGGCACACTAGTTGCCAGATTACTACTTTTCTTCCATTTTATCCCCACTGAGTGTACATTTTTATAGTTTCAGCACCTAATGCATGTTTTTAGTGTGTGACCAATGCACCCATTTCAGTTTGTGTAATTCCATTTAAGCAATTAGATACAGGTATCTTGTACAGACTATATTACATTGTTACTATTGGAAAACTATTTGATATAGCGTCTATGCATTTGATTCACCTGTAAAATCCATTGTAATCCAATAGGATCTATAAGACCACAATTAGTGATGGTGTTGTACTGGACTGCAATTCGTTCCTTATATTCTCACCTCTTTTATTGCAAATGAGAACGCCAAGATATTAAGTGCCCCTCTCAATATCAAGCAGTTCAGTTGAAGTGCATTCCACTGAAAACTACAATTTTAATAACACACATCTAATTAAATAACACACCATTGGGCGCCCTAATAGCCTAATGGTTATGTTGCTTGACCCAAGTGCAGAGGCGTAGCGGCAGTCCCGGGTTCGACTCCGACCTCGGGCGTTTACCGCATGTCCTTCCCTACTCTCTCCCATTTCCGATTCTATCCACTGTCCTATCTAATAAAGGCACAAAAAGGCCAAAAATAAATCTTAAAAAAAATAAATAAATAACACACCACTGATAGAACTATTGAACACTGCATATTATTATCTTTGAAAATATAAATTATGACTAAGGTTTGTAATGGTATACAATAAATTGTACAGGTGTACCTAAAAAAAAATTAAGTTCATAGAGTCTTTCTGCATAATGTATAAATGTATGTTTATGTACTGTGCACTGTAAGGCAAGTTTAAATTTTCTGGTTGTGTTTTGAGCCGACAGACACCATGTTAGGACAATGTCAGTGAAAAAGCTTCTTCACCTGTGTTTTTGTCACTCCTGCATCTTTTTAGCAAATCTATTTTTCATGCTCACTGATGTCACAGCTGCATTTCTTCTTATTATCATTGTTTTTTATTTCATTGCCAATAAGTTGCAGAAATATTCCAGTCCAGTGGTTTCCTCATTTGTAAGCTCACACCCATTTTTTTCTCAATCTTCAAAAGAAAGGTCCATGAAATTGAGGGAGTGAGTCAGTGAGTACACGTGCATGTTTGTGTCAATAATGTTTGTGTGGCTGTAGGTATCTGATGTGTATATAGTGCCATTTACATTAGTAATGGCTCAATGTGGTGAATTAAACGTTTACATATATTTTTTGAAGTGAAGTAGCAGCAAATGCATTAGGTTTGTGCATTGTTTTGATGTATTTTATGCATTTACTGTGTGTTTTCTTGGTTGGTGCCAATTGTGCATGTCCTCACTCTTATTTTTTTCCTGTTTATGTGGGAATGTAGCCTTAAATTTGCCATACCTGTTATGACAGCCAGATAGGGAGACAGGCATAGCAACAGAAATCAATTTATCTCTCCAGCAAATGCACTGGGAAATGCAATCTACCCAACAAAAACTCATCAGGAGGGAATACAAAACAGCAAATATGACAGAAATGTCATGCCCCCATCAGAAGACCTAAAATCCTTTTGAGTCTTCACTTAAATGTGTGTGTGTGTGTGTGTGTGTGTGTGTGTGTGTGTGTGTGTGTGTGTGTGTGTGTGTGTGCGCGTGTGGAGATCAAACCTACTTTGGCTGTGTTATCCGTTTTTCCAACAAAAGTCTGTGAACACAAACTTAAGGTTTTTTTTTTTTGAAAAGTTGATGAATTTTAAATATTTCAATTATAAATAGACCTGGCCTCTGAATAAACATGATCTCACGATGAATTTAGTGTCTGTTGCAACTTAAAGCAATATGCGGGTGACTTGGGGTACTTTGGCAATGTGATGTCAGAAGAAAGAGGGAAAAAAAGAAGGAATACAAGAAGATGAAGGACAAGAAAGAGTTGCTGAACCTCTTCCCAGTCCACCAACAACAAAGGGTGACGATGAGCGAAAGAGAGAAAAAATAAAAGGGCTATTAGCCCTGAGCAGAGTGATAAGAGAGGGATGTAAGCGGCTTCCTCTTATCAGTCCAGACAGAAACAAACCCAGTCCATTCCAGCTCACAGCCAAAAGACAGAAAAAGCCTACAGACACACAAAGATATGCACATCACAAATACACACACATTTGCCCTCTTAATAATAAAAACATCCGCCTAATATCAGTGGAGGAATAAAAGGCCATTTGTTTAAGCTGAGTAAGCAAATAAAGTTATTATTTTTTCTTTTTTTTCCTCAAAAATAACTTGAGGTATGTGACCGGGAGCTCCCTCATAAAAAGCACAGTAAAAAAAAAGAAGTATTGTTTGATCTTGAAGAGCCTGAAATACACTGATGCCAGTTCCAGTATCACATGAAGAGCTTGCATCGTGCAAAGTGTCGCTGTTGTGCAAAATTGGATGTGGCTTCAGAGCCGCCGTGCTGGAATCTGTACTGCTCTGTGCTTACCAGACTGTCCATCACATACACATTGACTGTTTTCACGCAGAGGGAGAGAAAGAGAAAAAGCACCTAATATCATGTGTAACACTAGATCTGAAGGATTCGGCATTGATTTTATTCTGGCCGTGTCTCAGGTGCACAGTTAAGATGAACAGAATCAATGCACTGTAGAGATGAAATGACCAGGGATGTAACCATTTATCCAATGTGTTATGTCTGTCTGCCTCACATGTTGAGTCAAGCATTCACTATGGTGGAGCGCTAAATACATGTAAGGGGAAAAAAAGCTTTAGAGTAATGTTCAAGAATACCAATTCATGCTTTTTGTTTTAGTTTAATTTACCTTCCCTTAGACATTATTTCCACTATTTAAAGCAAACTTAATTCAAAAACAGTCAATTTGCAGTAAATAATATATCAACCAATAAAAGCTTTTATCATAACACACTCATATCGTCTTGTTGGTCATTGAAACTGTATAAAATAGAGAGGTGCAACATTAGAAACAGCAAAATTTCGATGCATGAATAAGAATATGAGCATAGTTCACTTTTTAGCGGAGGAAGAGGAGAGTCATCTGGAATGCCAACATAAAGTAAATCATGTAAATACATAACAGCATGAAGGATTTATTGCCATTAAGTCATTAGTTGTGCCCTTAATGCAGGGACTTAAGGTGCATTTTAACCAAAAACAAACAAACAAACAAACAAAAAACAACAGTACTAAAAGCTGTTTAAAAAGTGGTACTTTCCCCCATAGTTTGGTAACTGTTTTTAGTTTTTCTGTGACCCACCTTTGCAACAACAACTATGCCTTCTGACAGTAAAACATTTTGGAATTTGAATGGCTCAATGGTGGACAGTCAGTCAGGGTCAATCAGAGTGAGTTTAGTTTGGTTAACATCAAAGGAACCACTGGTTTCTAATTACAGTGGGATAAATGTTTTCATGAGAAGACGGCACACTTTAAAATAAATGGAGCTATACTAGTCATGAACTGATATTGAAAACAGCACTGCCATTGGCAACAACTGTACCATAGAGTTTTTTCTAACTCTGCACAACTTATAACTTTCCAGTCAATAAATTTTAAATAAGAAGACATGTATTAAAGACAGAGTTCTTGATCCAATAATGAACAAAAGAGTAGCCCCTACAGCTAAACACAAGATTATAAATTTGCTGAAAAGTGCTGATATACAAAGACAAACACAAGATGGCACCTGAATACTGGACAATAATTTCAGGTAGTTTAGTTCACATTGATGTTTTTTTATAGTTTCAGAAATTAAATGTTTTAAAATGTGATAGCGGGGAAACGAATAACTTCCAAATAATCTATCATCCACTTCTTGACCTATAAATGTGAATGAATTTTTATTTTAAGCAGTTTAAAATATCACTAATTATGCATTTACTGATATTTATGTATGTTCATGTTTATATTCATATTGCTCTTATTTTGGATTAGATTAGATTAGATAGATTAGATTAGATTAGATTAGATTTGCACAAACAACAAGCAAAATTAGACAATGTTAAAAGAACATACTGTGCAGGAGAGTGAGAAGACCATCAGGTCTAATAAGACCACCTCCTCAAAGTCATTTTAAACATGAACAAGCATGAGCAGGCAAATCAATGTTTTACATATTCAGACATCAGACATAATATCCTTTGTTCTTTTACCTTATTTTAAGTACTTCGTTTTTTTTTTTTTGTCCAATTACTGTACATAGAGAGCAAAGATACACCGGAGTCAAATTCCTTTCCCATTCTGAGTCAAATTTATTTTCTCAAACTGACGGGAGTTAATTCTATTCCATATCAAATCATGAATACACTGTAAAACAAATGTCTAAGAAACAAGGAATTGGACATTTGTGTAAATGTTCATATTGACTGTTGGCCAAAAATGGAACAACAGAACAGCAATGAAGCTCCAGAGAGGTCAGTAAACATTTATATTTTTTGAGAGGAGGTGAATTTGAAGGAGGAACTAATAAAAACATGCAATTAATTTATACATACATGCATGTATGTATAAGTGTGTTAATGTATGTACATATGGATTTGTGTGTGTGTGTGTTTCCATATGCATGTGCATATGTGTGCATATTTTGACACGGTACACTTGGCATCTGCGAGCAGCACTGTTTCTGTGTGTTAATCTCTTTCGAGTGGGGGTTAATAGCACAGACGGCTGAATGACAGACTCTTCCAGCATTCAATGGCTGTTTGGCTGCAGAAGTGTAGCTCTTTCCCAAATAAGCTTTTCACTCGCCAAATCATGCAACGACAACTTGCTTTATTGCTGCACTCATTTTCAGGGAGGAGCCAACCGCATCATATAGGCACAGAGATTCAAAGCAGCTGCAACAGTTGGGATTCCAGTGAGCCAAACTGAAGGTTTAGCACCATTACCTCGGCTGAATGTTCGTACGGTTTCGTGAGGATAAACACTGTTGTGTATTTGTAAACGCCAGGCTATAGTCTCTCAGAAATACCTCTTAAGGCACATTGTCTGACAACATCAGAAATCATATGTATCTGGAGCTGTTCTGAACGGCCACACAGGGAAACAGACTGAAAAGCCATTTAAAAACAGGTATGATAGTCCACATTTCAGATAATCTCTCCAGGGAGACACTAGCAGTTTTGCATTGGGTTATACACAAGAAATGTGCCACAAATAATTGTGTAAAATGCACAGCTCCACTTCCACCTCCACACAGGAGGCCAATCACAGTGTAAAGTGGGTGTGAATTTTAGATTATGGGATAATGGGGAACAGACAACACCCTATCTAAAGTTAATAAGGTGTAGGAGATGGGTGTTTCTGACTCTCTCAGACCATGAAGACATTTTAGGGAGAGCATCTAAGACATAAACCAAGTTACATAAAAGAGTGTGTGTAATGACCTTCTCGTCCAAACAAAAAGGTTTAAGATAAGTGATGTAAAGGTACAAGACTAAAAAGGAGGCTTACTATGAAGTTCTTGATTAGGCAGTTTTGAAAATTATGCTTTTGTTGCTTTACTAGGATAGCTAGACCACACATATAGAAACTATTTAATCCCCAGGTTATGCAGACAGAATGTTTTTATCAGAACAAAACATTTATGTTAGAACAGTAAAGTATTAGACATTGTTGCTGGATTGTGAATCCATTATCTATACACCGCTTAATCCTCTGCAGTCGCGGGGGGGCTGGAGCCTATCCCAGCCGACTCAGACTCAGGCAGGGGACACCCTGGACAGGTCACCAGCCTATGGCAAGGCTGCATATAGAGACAGACAAACAAGCACACTCTCATTCACACCTGCAGACAATTTAGAATAATCAATTAACCTCAGCATATTTTTGGATTTTGGGAGGAAGCTGGAGTACCCAGGGAAAACCCACACATGCACAGGGAGAACATGCAATGCAAACTCCACACAGAAAGATCCCAGTCGTCCTAAGCGGGACGCGAACCAGGGATCTTCTAGCTGTGAGGCGACACTGCTAACCACCAAGCCACTGCGCAGCCCTGGACTGTGAAACAGTATAATGGAAACGTGTTCCATTATGTAATTTTAAGCACATTTCAAATTATCTCATTAGCAATGTAATTTTTTATTTAAAAAAAAACTTCCTCAGTTCCCTCCAAAAAGTTTTAATGCCCACTTGAGATGGTTTTCAGCTTATTAAAAAAAGTATTAAAGGAAATAATCAGAGAAGAAAATGCCTCTTTTGAATTAGTTCTGATGTAGTAAATATTTAACTCACATGACTGATCAGTTGTTTCCGCTTCTTTAGATGTTTTCATTTCTGAACAGAATGAAAATTTGCAATACCAGCTGACATGAAAGCATAATTACAACTTTTACAACTGAAAAAAAAAAAAAAAATCTGGAAAACTTTTTATCGATTTTTCTGTTATTGATTGCCAAATATTTATTTCCTTCCTCTCCTTCGCGTTCCTTTTAGTCAGTGGCAAATAACTAGTTTTGTCCCCAACATCTTCAACTCTGTATGTTATGTCCATGCGTAACATTATGTATACCTAAAACTTCTGATGACACTATGCAGCCTAGTTTAAATGGTCCAAAAGGAATTAATGAAAACAAGCCAAATTTATATTTTCTTTTCTTTTTTAAAAAAAAAATGCAGGAAATCAAAACCTTGCTTCAAAGTCAATTGATGAGGATATGGACACATGGCTACAGGAGCATCTGTGCAATGTTAACCAGCCAACTGTTAGTAAAAGGCTATTATCCTGTGACATAACAATAATTTGTTCTAAAACAATAGTATTAGACTTGAAATGTTAAAATAAGTAAAGGGTTTTCCTGACAAATGATCACATTTTATCAAAGTAGGTTAAAGAAGCGAGAAAGGTTGCGAGAAATGCACCTCAGAATATCTTTTGTCTCTCTCCATGTTCCCCACTAGCCCAGCAAATGGGCTCTATCAGGCCAACAGGGAACAGATGAAGAGTAAGTGGGTACACACGCCAGTGTCAGCCACTGTCCAGCTTTTATTAACCAGCTGAGCCAGACATCCCAATCACTATCTGCAAGACAATGCTAAGTCAAATGAGCCCATCAAACCAGCTGGCATCATGCCCATTAATCTCAAAACCCCACTGTCAGGCGAGTCTTACGTTCTCATTAAGCCCAAAGAAAGATGCTATAAGAGAAAATAAAAATGCCTCCCTGTGGTTTCTTCTATTTACAATTTCAAAAAGCAGTAAGTGACTAGTAGTAAGCCCCTTCTGAAGCAACTCAATTAGTGGCCCAGTGTGTGCTTGTGTTCCGTGCACGCATGTTTTGTGCCTTAACAGACTGCCACGGTGTAGGGGATGAGCCGTACAAGCAGACTGGATTGCTTCTCAATAGGAACATGTTTTTGGCCCTTGATACACGCTGTGCACTCGAACGGAGTTTGCTTTAATCAGTGTTTATTCACTGTTGTTGCAGTTATGACCCTAATATCCAGATTTGTTCAATTTGGATCCACTTGAAACTTTAAATGTTCCCTTGGCTCATAATCAGTAATTACCCACATCTCTTGTGCCTTTAAAAATGACTAACACAATGAAGGACAGTTAAAATTCTGTTTAATAAGGGTAGACTTTGATCATAAATCTATTGTGGCCTGACTTTATTTATGTAATCTGCATCCTTTATTCTTAAAGTATGATTTCAAATGACTTACTTAACCATGTCACAGAGAGTTACTTTTATCTAGAGCATAATGTCACAAATAACATACACTGATCAGCCACAACATTATGACCACTGACATTTGAAGTGAATAACATTGGTCAAATTGATACTATGTGCTGTTCTGCTGGAAAACCTTGGATTTTGACATCCGTGTTGATGACACTTAGACATTCAAATAAACACTGATCCAGAACAAACACACTCCCTCATGCAAATGGAAATCCCAAATGTCACTGGCCTACCCCCACAGGAAAATGCACCCCACCACATGGAAATAACATAAAACAAGGAACATGTTGAGGAACATGACAATGGCCCACCATGTTGATTTGACCTCCAAACTTCCTACACTTCATTGTGATCAATCCTCAACAGGATGCAGTGGAACAAGTTTGATTGACAGAGGCCCCACTGCACAAGCCAGAGTACCCAAAGGATCCAGTGCCAACGTCCTGGTTCCAGACCCCATAGGACACCCTGAGAGGTCCTCTTGTCCATGCCCAATGGTTCAGAGTATTTCTGACCACATGAGGAGGACCAACACAAAATTAGGCAGGTGGTCATAATGTTATGCCTGATTGGTGTATAACAGAACACTTCATGAAAACCAAACTCCCTTGAATGCATTGGACATGATCAACTACTACTTTCAAAAATCTAAAATAATATTTGTCTTAATCTAGACACTCTTCCCAAATACTGAATGAGAGCTTGTTGGATTTTCCCACCAACAAAAAGGAGAGCTCGGTATCTCTCAGCAAACATCATTAAGAAAAGGCAGAGAAAACAAACATTCACATAAACAAAGATGTGCATTCAAGGAGATGTGCAGCCCTACGTACAGACACACACAGTCACATGTGTATTTGTGCGCACTCCATGGTGGGTTGACAGAACTGGGACAACCAATTGTGAAGTTAAAAGACCCCGTAAGGCACAGTGTCTACCACCCCATGTTTAGTGCTGCCGGCTGAACCAGGCCAAGCTCTAAGTAATGATGGCAGCATGTGGCTCACAAGGGGGTGCTTTAAGCTGCTAAAATGTCTGCAGTGCAGTGGTTTGTCCTCGCATACAGTGTATATATATATATATATATATATATATATATATATATATATGTATACACGCACACATAAACTACATACCCATTTAATTGCATATGTATGTAGACATACATCCAACCACTTTTAGCACTTACCCATATGAAAATGATAATGGTGAAGTTTCATGGAAAAGTGCTGTCTTATTCTAATGCTTTACTTGCATGTGTTTTTTGTGAGTGTCTGTGTGCTTTAGAGAGGACAGAAATCTCTGTCACAGTGCAATTGTGTTTTCCATTACGCAGCCCTTGTTCAATGCTTCTGTGCTATTAATGGCATTAAACATATTCCGTTTGCTTTCCCTCTATAGCTCAAAGTAGCAATTAGCTGCACTTTAGAAGAGATCACAAAAATTCAAGTACTCCTACATAAAGGGGTGGGTGGGCCTGGGGCACGTTAAGTAACTGGTAGATTGAAGATTACAATTAAGGTGACATAGCTTTACAATGTGTGCAAGAAGAAGACGCTTCTGGCTGAAGATTGAAATGATCATTTATTCCACTGCAAAGAGAATACCTGTACTGGTAGCAATACAAGTATGTTGTGTGTAATATAGCATCTCAGTCCCTAAATAGGTTATGAGTCACAAAACCGCTGAACCTCCTGCAGAGACAGAACTGTTCTTTTATGTACATAGAATAAAGTTTGTGCGTCAAGATTCTATTTTTATGGATCAGATGTGTGTGTGACATACATGCCTCTGAATAATAATGTACTTGGCCAGTTGTGTGTGCAGTAAATTTGTATTGTGAGTTCATATATGTTTACATTTTAGACAGAGTTGAGACTTCTGTATAGTGAAAATACAATGTATGTAGGTGTAGTAACAGCTGGTATCAGTAGCTCTCAAAGAGGAACTGTGCTGCTTGACCGCTGCTGACACACACCCCCTGTATTGCTCCTCTACAGGCAATCAAGTTAACAGCATGTCACCAAAATAGCAAAGGGACACGGGGTAGAAAAAAATAAATAAATACAGTGCATCAAAAATATACCTTTGCAGGCACAAAGCCTTGCCACAGCCTGTGTGCTATTACAAAGACCGCGATGGAAGTAGCATTCACTTTATAGTTGAAGGTCCCATGAAATGGCTTTGCGATTATAATTTCCTTTCACGGTTTGATGTGTTTCTGCATGAACCAGAGTATTAGTGGGTGGGAAAATGTGGCAAGAAGGGCAAAACCTCAAAGTGAACCCTGACGTTACCTTGATGTTCTTTGCCATCCTCATTTAAGCAGGTCGAGAAGGAAGGACAGATCATCTAAGACTAATCATGCTCACTGTATTTTAGCTCAGAGGTGGCTGCTTTCCCTTAAAATGAATAATCAGTGTCTTCTTATGTGAACCGTTTGTTGCCTTTACAATATATTGCCAATATTATCTTCCGATCCGTTTGCAAACAATGGTCATAATTGTTCTCTTTGAGTATGTTGTCCATATTATTCATTCCATCTCAGGTAAAACCATGTACTAATGTGCTTTGTATTAAAAAAAAATCCCCTTCACATGTATCTAGCCAGTATTTGTAAAACAGCAGATTTAAAGTGTGGACAGCAGCTTTAGCATATTTTTAGGTCCTTACGTAGTGATATTGTCATGATAATATTAGCAAGGACACTTAATTGTTGAGAAGCATAGGTGTCTTTATTTTACACTATTTTAGTTCATGTCATCTAACCTGAGCAAAACATTGATAATTAAACTGCTGATTGTATGTAAGGGGTCATAAGTGAGGTAACAATTTTGATAATGCTGTTGGACTAAAGAGGGTTCAATGATACATTTTTTAATCACATACCTACCAGGAAACATTCCAACAGATGGTGATGATGGGGGAAAAATGCTGTTTTGTATTTGCTCACTGACAAATATACCAAATATTTTCATTAGAACTGCAAGTCAGACCTTTGCATTGCACACACACAACACAATCTATTGTACATGCACAACTGTCTAGACACGCAAACATACTGAGAAACTAAGTTGTAGCTTATGTAATACATTGTAAATTCCTCCTCTTGCACATGATTTCTCAGAATGACCCCTCTGCTCATCTGTGTCTGTTCAGAGTCAACGTTTATCTGACAAAGCTGGCAGGACAGTCTGGAACGATAACACCCCGGTGGCAAGATAAGGAGAGGAGAGGATACAGTGTGTCCTGATTTGTCATACTCGCATGCTATGTTGTCTGGCAACCAACCAGGGCAAACAGAAAATACTCAAATGTGGTTGTAACAAAAAAAAAAAACACATTGTAAATGTGATTGGATAAACTGCGGATTTTCAAAGGATCTAAGAGAACACATCGGCCAACCTCCCAAAATTTTTTGTTCCTATACAACTAAACTACATCCTCACTTATATTTTGAAAGAAATATACTTTCTCCCAGAGAAATAGACTTACATAGTAGAAAATTCTGTCACTTTCAAAAAGCCACATTGGTGAGGTGAAGATGGCTTTAGCCCAAAACAGGACTTTTACCCAGCATAGCCATGTGGGACAATTTCGTTTATACTGAAGCTTCATTTTAATTCATTCATTAGTTTTGTTTTCATTTGCTGGTTTGGTTAGGTTTAGGCACCAAACAACATGGTTAGGTATCGGAAAAAAATCATAGGTCAGGTTAAACAGCATATTTGAAGCTTCTCCTCCATTCTCTGGGTTACCAGGATACAGAGCAGACTACAGCCAACTTTTTTACGCCAAGTGGCATAAAGTCTGTGAAAGCCATGGTGTCATGCTTGAACGCTGCTATAAAAGTCGACAGAAGCTGAGGAATCATTTCAGAGCTCAGGAGCTCTGAAGGGGGCGAGTTAACCTACTGATTGGAGCAAATAATGACACACATTTAACTATATGTTCTACGGTATTTGCTTCTTCCCTTGCTTTAGTAAAAGTGTCTCACTAAATGTTTTAGTTAGCTAGTTAATTCAGATTTCATATTTAATTAGAATAAAACACACCTACTGTCAAGAGACTGAAGAGGCAGGTATACTCAAAGAAAGTAATCAAGCTCTCCGGTGTTTATCACACTATGATTGAATGACTGTGGGTGTATCTATTAATCTAAATCTACTGATGGGAATGCAGATGAACTCCATTATTTAAAAGAGTAATGGGTCACTGAATGTGGCACATCCTCCATAAGATTCTCTACATGTAATTATTTGTATCTTTATTACTATAGTTATTAGTTCTACACTAGTTTATGTTCATTAACTACCTCATGAACTAGGACCCTTTATGCCAATGGGAAAACACATCAATATTCCAAAGGTCTGCCTTACATCCTCTTTTCGCTCTATGCATTTCTATCTTTCCCTCCTTCTCACTCACACCTCTCCTCATCTGTTTTCAGAGCCTAACACCACGCAGTGGAAATCACTTCAGACAGCCGAGTCAGACAAATTTGCATAGCCTATCAAAGGCGTCTTACCACCGGATGGCTCATTCATATTCATGAGGTCATGCCCAGACGAGTGCCCTCATTGGACCTGTCAAGGCTAAAACCCGCCTCTGTGATCAGAGCTAACAGCTATTGGATGGCTCTTTATTAGCAACCATATCCCTGTTGACCCAGTTGCCAACGGTTACAGACTTTTTTTTTTTCCTTGATTGGATGTGCGGTGTGATTCAAGGCCCGGAACTGAAAGCGGTTTGAGACGAGGTGCTCTTGATCTAAACTGCAAAGTACTTGAGCAGTATTACCAGTGAGCTCATTTCATATAATATGCATGAAGTATTCCATGCTTCTGAAGCTCATTATTTTCACAGAGAGTATTAATTTCAACATTTTATGCTTTCTTTGCACAAAATAACTTGAGTGGTTGGATCAACTGTTTTAATGATTCTGTCAAAGTCATTATAGTTAGTAACTGTTAATGCTGTGACTAATTTCAACAACTAAAAATCTATCATGATAATCACCACTTGCACAAGCAGGTCAAATGCCAAGTTATTTAGAAAGTTTAAAAATTTTAATAGGTATTCGCTGCTATATATCCGCTGTTTTAGATATCTGACAGTTCACACTTGAGTTTTCTTTGGCAGTAAGCACTAATGGCACACAGGTACTCAGACAAACATATGGCACCGTGATAACGATAAATACATCAAATCATTGTACTTCCTTAAAGACAAAAGGAAGCATGCAGTAGGTGAAATCTGCACGATTCCTAAAAAAAGGATTTTAAAAAACAAAAAATACCTCAAAAAAGGCGAGCAACGACAACTCTTCAGAAAAAAAGAAACCACTGTGATTAAAAAATGCCTACTTCGAACAAGTAAGCAAGGAATTAGTGAGACACTGCTATAAAAAATACACACAAAAAAGAGAAAGACCTGACGAAGGTCATCTGACTAAAAGACGTTACATAAGGATGATAGGTGTTGACAGTGCGAGTTCATTTCCTTGTTAGCTGCTGGAAATGAGTGGCATTCAGATTAGTGTGGCAGAGAGCTATAGGTTGCTCCATCTCTCATTATTACAGTAAAGATTGTATATGTGTTTGTGTGGTTGTACTGAAATATTTGAGCATTGTGTGATCTAGAACATCAGCGGTGAGGAACATCAAGGCAGCTAAGAGCCTGAGACATTCACAGAATAAAGCAGAAATTGTTTTCAGTAAATGATCGTTCCATCTACTTGAATACATTAAATGCACGTGTCTTCACAGCAAGGAAAGTGACATCTTTTGTCAATAATATAAAAACTTAGAAACAAATATTAAGCAGACCTTGGACATAATATACATTACATAACATAAACAAAGCTCACTGCGATGCATTGGTAGGATTAATGGATTCCAGTCCTGCTATATCACGCTTTAGACAAGTTCTGCAAGACTATTACTGTACTGTAGATGTACAGTGTCACAAAAATGGCAAATTTCCAGTGCAGATGAAGCCATACTTTTACATACTTGCTGCACTATTCTCATTTCTATCCGTAGAGAAAATTCTGGGGCCTTGTGCCTTCCAACCAAGTAATTACCACACAATTTCCTATTTTATTACTGACTGCAGTAAAGAGAGTGTAACATGATTTTTCTTGGAACATCTTCTGGCAATGGGGATAGAGAAGCATTTGTGCAACATCCATATATTTTAATACAATGTGGGACTTCTTTAGTAGCTATTGACGCTGGAGAAGCTATGCCTATTAAATACTGGCCTCTAAGAACTATGAAATGGTGGGAGAGCTCATATAATGCAATGCTCCCCTGAGAATAAACTGTAATCCAATCCAATCTAATGTAATAAAGCAATATTAGATAATATTTAACATTAACGCCAAGTAATCTTGGCCAGGTACATGTTTCGATTTCAGTGTTTGTGTGCTCACATGATGTGGCGTGTTGGAGTAAGCAGAGACTCATGCATATCTACCAACATCTAGGCTGCGCGTCAGACATGAAAAATGCCTCAAATGCAAAGCTAATGGTAATCTGAGGTGTGCACAATTTCATACCACGAGATCCATACATTACTGACTTCCGGGGGAAAAGATGGTTGCTGACTGTCATGATTATCAACCAGGAAACACAAAAAGGGCATGTTCGATATTTACATGTATTTGATATCGCGACGCTTAATCTCACAGAGACAGCATTTTGGCCTTTTTGATAAAAGTGTTCACTTTTTCTATTTGTAGAGAGTAATTGATTTTCTAGCAACGGCAGCATAATGCATTCTGCTTGCCTTGTTAGACCCTGCAATGTGACCCATATCAGAAGATTGCTATTTTCAGAGGTAAAGATATGAACAAATAGAACACAGAATATACACTGTATTGTCTGTAAAATGACTATAAAGTGTGCAAACCATACTATCTGTTATATTTTATTCTACTATGTGTACTCTCCAGAAAAAAATAAATAAATAAATAAATATTTTTTTGCTATTTTATTTGGGGGAAGCCACACAGATAGGACAAACTGAACAAGATGGAAAGACCAAGAATATTGCTTCTGAGCTGGACTTGAACACTGGGTTCTGCCATTGGCAGCCTATCCAACAATTACCTCTAACCACTGTGGAAACCACTTTTCCAAACATATCTTTCTAATGACAAATGAGAGCAAAGGGACATTGGCTGAGGGACTGTGATTTCCTACTGGGAGAGTGTATAATGCATATGTTACTTCATTTTGCTGTGCAGTCCACGGCTATGTTTCAATTCACTATGAAAATGGCCATTTCAGAGACGGAGCAATGGACAACACTGACCATGAGTCAACTGTCTTTGCAAAAAAAAAGACCCCAAAAACACATTAACACTTTACCCTCATTTGGTCTTCTAGAGAAATTGCTTTTCTAAGAGCAGCCCCATTTCCCATCGTTGTTCTCTTTTTTTCTCCAGCTTCGACTTTCCTCTTTCTCTTAAAGAATAAATGTGGCTCCATTTCGTGTCAGGACTTTCAGTGCTTGTTGCAGGGTTGATACCCACAGGACGTCGATGGAGAGATAGCTTTCAGAAACAAAATATTGCGGCCCCACAGGTTAAAATCTTCTGTTCTCAGGTAAACGGATTTACACATGCCTCTTCACAAAGGCTCAAATTACTCTTTTGCCCGCACATTTTCCTTATCTTGCTGTCTCTATCACTGTCTCTTGCATTACTTTTCTGTCGTCCTCTCGCTCCATTTCCACTGTCAGCTTACGCTTCTTATCTAGTTTTCTTTTTCCTCCTCTTTTCAATCACCGGCTGTGTATCTCTTTACTGATTTGTCTAATTCAGCTAAACTCTATACATATTTCTGCCTTCTCTCTGCTTGTCTATCCTTCCATCTCACCCTATTGAAAGTCCTGATGCTTTATAGAATCGTGTGGTTCAGTGACTGATAAGCAGTGATTAAAGTGTTGCGATACAGTGATAGCAGAGGATAGAGAATCATGTCCGTTAAAAACCAATTACTAGGTACATGTCAGAACTTTTATAGGGAGACAGATGGGGCACAGATGATGTTAAAGAGAACAGAGAGAGCAAAAGAGATTAAGTTAGGGATCATAAAGGATGATGGAAATACAGAAATGTTAACGTATTGAGGAAAGAGAGAAAAAAGGCATAGAATAAAAACCCCTGAGTATACATTATGCTATCGTTACACTAAGTTACAGAGCTACTGCTTAATTTATAGCCTTCTGACATCCATTTAGCATGAGCAGTTTTGTTTTAGGGGATGACTGAAAGTACATTTTACAAAGATGTGTCCCAATGGATCCAGCAGCCCAGATGATGCACCACAGTGTTGTATGGCCAGCTTTGGACAGATGCAAACTTACATAATATGACATAATGTACCATTTTATATTCTCCATACAAATAATGTGACTGAGCACATACCTGTCCTTCTCAACTTGTCGCCACTACTGAATTATTAATTAACATTATGCACTGTCACTTTGGCTGGCTTTGTCTTTTCATTTTGCCATGTTTCCTTAGATTACTCCTGCTGCCTGCATGATAAGTAACCCTCTCAGAAAGACATCTGACAACATAAAAGCATGTTCTGGACCAGGTCCCATACCCAAACTAGCAGTTAGTCATATATTATACTCCACCTTAAATCTGTGATTATTTTTTCTCATAAAAAAATATCCTGGAGCTGGCGGCATCAAGGTATTCAGTCACCCATTTTTTCCTCAAAAGCAAGACTTCTGCTAGAGAACTATGCCCATAAAGCAGTCGCTCCAGCCAAGCACAACAATTTTATCATCACTAATCGTAAACTGTGGAATGCTGAAATTATTATTTTCATGTCACGATTTCGCACTATGGAAATACAATTGAATTGAAATAATGCAATGCTGCTGCCTGTCTCTCATTTTATATGTGTTATTCACCCCCAACAAACACCCCACTGTACTGCACTTTTCTAAACACACATTAACAGAAAATTCTTAGTGTACAATTGGTTACAGACACCAGATAATTTCCTGCCACACATATTCTGTCTCCGAGACAGAAGTGTGTCATAATGTGAAGATTGTAACACCATCAGCATCACTGCAATATTATCAGTTGTATCAGTAATTTATACAGCATGTGCCACAACTGGCACTGCAGCAAAGAAAGCGACACTTACTAAACCTAAATTTTAGTGTTATGCACAGAGATAGACATAACCAGCTATTTTTTTTTCTGAAATTACCAATCTAAATGTGCACAGCTTTGCTTAAGAACTGTCTCAGAAAATGTGATTAGATAGAAACATTTTATTCTCTGTTTATTTTGTCTGTCTTTATCTACTCCCACTTTCTCCTTCCTTCTGCAAAGTCCACCTAATGCATCAACACCTGCTCTCCAGCTGACATTTAAGGGACATCCCATCATGCTGCTATGCTGCCAAGTCTGATCACAGTTTCAATCTTCACTGTAATATTGGAGCAGAGCTTGGACCCCGCCATACCGCCTAACTCACCTCTCTCTCTGCTATTTTAATTACACACTGACATTTACTTTTACAGGTTCCACGCTGTGCTGCAGCTAATAAATAATGAAATAAAAGTTCTGTGAACAAGTGCGAATGCATGAGTACTAGTATGCATAGTGTCTCACACAAATGGTCAGCTACATCTATTTATTGACATATAAAGCTGATTGCTTTAGCCCTTGATGATATATATAATTACGTGTCATATTTAGGCATTCACAAACACTATTCAAATGGTTGGGTGTGAGAATATATTCCTCAGAAGGGACTACTGCACACATTAAAATTAATTTCATCAAAGAGAAGGATCTTCATAAAATCTGACTACCCGATTTAAAAACAACAACAACAACAACAACATGAAATGGTTGATCAATGACATTTCTTCTGACAATTTCACAATTATTTTAATTAATGTTATTAACTGAATTTCTCTGGTGGTTTGTGCTTCTTTACACAATGGGACAAACTGTGACTTGAACACTGTTCAATAACAAGGAAAGTAATACTGTGAGTAATTATTATTTACACTGATGCCATGCTGATATCAATTTGTTCTATGCTGCTGATTTAATGATCGGAGTGGAAGTCAATCAAAATTGGTTGATGTTGGTATTTCACACTATAAGAAGGAAATAAAGTTCAAATAATTTCCATTATTAGGACAGTATCTTGCTCCTCCCACATACAAACACTGTAATGCTTCTTGTAAGCGGTAATAAATGACAGGATTAGAAATCTCTCATTAAGCCTACACGTCCCAAAAGTAATCTTTACCACTTCAGTCCTTTTGTCCCTTGGTTTACTGAGCAGAATAAACATGTTTGAAGTGAACTGTCATTTATCAGCATTTCACTGAAATCAAGACCTGTCATTGAATGAAATGGTGCTGGTGGAGTTTTACTGTTGCTTTATTCCAAAAAGCAATCTCCTTCTGTGCCCTGAAGGAAATCAAGGGGATTTCCAGTGAAACAAAAAGTATTTTCTGAAAAGTTGTGTCTCAAAAGAGATGTGATACATATTTATTGATTTTAAAATGTATCTGTAGGATATCAAGGCCTCTCATAGAAAAGCTAAAACACTTGCTTTCTTGCTGCAGTCATCTTCAGAAATCCATAACAAGTGGGAGAGACACATACATGAGCAACTGCCTGTGAGTCTGTCAGTCCAGATATACCATCACTTTTTTTGTTCATCTACTAGCTTCACTCTAAAAACCGGCAATTTCACATCCATTCATCTACATATTAAGATTACAGACAGACACAAACCCACATGCACACATGCAGTATATGTATACAAATGTATTCAATCCAATTACTTGGAAGTAAGAACAATCAGCCTCACACAAGAGCACCTGCAACCTCTCCATTTCTGTGGCTCACCCAGAAGCCCTCCAACTCATTTAAATATACATGAACCCTCACACACAGACACTCAAGGAGCTGCGCACACAAGCACACACAAACAAAGGTGAATAAATGGTAATCAGATTGTGATTATGGGTCTCCATGAAACAATGGAGACAATGGTCAAGGTGTGCCGATGTTTTCCCCACGATTATAAAAGCTAATTCCTGTCTGTATAATACGATAACCCATGAAATAAAATCAGATTTAGTCTATGCTTCTGTAGATGCACGTGTGCATCTTTGCACGTATGTGTGTCTGAGAGGGTGACAAGGTCTGAATGATTAATGGTCACTGTACAATAGAAAACACTAATAGAAGTTCTGTAGGAATATACAGAGCCACTTGAAAAGTAATGAATGCTTAAACAGCAGGTATACCTCACACATAGCCTACAGCACATATATTTCCCCCCTCTATCTGTGGAAATTCTGCTTTCTTTGTCTGTGTGTATGTGTGTCAATAATCCCAGAGAGGGCAGAAGCGAATTATAGCTTTGAACATGAGCTTCATGCAATTAACTGTGAGCCTGAGTAGATAGACTGCATAGTCGATACCTCTTGTAATGCTGGCAAGGGACGTAAATAAAAAAGAAAAACTGTTTCTTATGTGTGTGTGCCTGTGTGGTCCAGGTATTACTCATGCTGTGGGGACTTTAACATGCTTACATGCACATAAGATAGGAATCAAAGTAAGAAACAATCACAATAAGGGCATGTGTCTGCCTTATAGGCACAAAAGGCAATGTAAATCATTACATTTTACGGTGGAGACATGCTTTCTGGTTGGGTAAGGCTGGATTAGGGTTTGGGCCACATAAAACCCATACACATGGTGAAGAAAGTAATGCAATCATCAAAGAACTCAGACAAGCCTGGGATTGAGAGTAGGTGCATGTGGAGTTAAGGTTACCAAAAGAGGAGAGAGAGAAAGGGAGGAATCCACTTCTATTTTCCAAGAACTGGAAATAAAAGTGGGTATCCCTGACTAAAAGTGACCAAAAATAGGAATCGAGGTAGACGATACAGCACAGACATATATATGCAAAAGCAGAGGAAACAGATGAACTACAGTATAGTAACATTGCAATGACAAACTGTGGTACAATCATAAGTCTGCACACCTTGAGGGAAACCACAGCAAGCACAGTTTAACATGCACACACATCTGCAAAGCAATCGATGTAATGAAAATCACACACACGCACACACACAAAAGCAGGCGTACACTCTGATACTTTGTCTCTCATCCACACATAAACAAACAATCTGCCCCATTGCCCCATTCTCCACTCTAAGCCGATCATTGATTGTTTAGAGCTGCAGGTTCTGTATTGATTTCTCTAATCAGTTTTAAATGAACAATTATGGCCATGTCACCAGCTGTTACTTGCAGCTACTCCACCAACAGTCTGTCTATTTTTTCTGTATAGTAATTTACACTCTGTCTTAGTCACAGAAATTTAATAAGCATATATTTTCATGATTGCCATAATTAGATTACTCATCTCTTTTGTCGTGTTTGTGGAATCTTCAGAAAGAAGGCAAAAACACTTGGTAATTGTGAAAAATACCCAGCCCTAATTAGGCAGCTTGTCAGTAAGCAATATAAAAAACAGAAACAAGTAAAATGTATTTATCATGTCATCTCTTCCTGTGACTGTTATTTAAAGATTTAGTATTGCATGGTTTCCAATCTTCATTAAGGCTCATTTTGAAGGGGGTTGGGAGGTGGAGCGCAATCATTTGAGCCACTGATGTTAATTTTATACATATATGCATACAAGGGAACCGGTTCACGTAGGGCAAGTTCAAATCCCTGTCATACATACAGTAAATATAAATATCACTATACTGTACTTTTATATTTCATGTAGGATTATTTGGTGTTCACATCTGCTGAGCTCTAAATATGATAATCACTATGCACATGGACTCCATGAGCTATACAAAGTTATCTTCGTTTTCTCTCTTTTCTGATACAGTATGTGTGTAACTAGGGTGACATATCTTTGGCAGTGAAGCTTTAATGCAGATGCTACTGTCTATCAAACAAAGTAGAGCATGCCCAGTAACACTAACACTAACATCTGCATTTATTGGTCCATAATCCCACATCTTACTCACAAAGAATCCAGTGTGATTGTACTTTTGGTTCAATTTGACTCAACTTTGACTCAACTTTCACTACTGTTACTCTTTGTAGTGTGCACAGTGCAATGCCTTTACTGCAACACAGTCAGCAAGTCCAAAATTTGTCCCTTACCCTCTGATGCAACCCATAGGTGCCTATGGATTGCATGAATAACTTTTTTTTCTTTATGAGAGCCGTCTTTGCATAATGCACATAGGCATAACAACACATTTACTATTAATAGATTTCACTCATATTTTTCTGCCATCGTTGACACCTAGTTTATCTGTCTATGTTTGTCTTACTTCTGCCTAAAAAGTTCTATGCAATTTTTTTTCATTTCTTTATCTTTTTTTAGATATTTATTTTGTAATGACAGCTTAACAATCATTTGGATTTTTTTAATGTATATATTTATCTTTGTGTCTTTTGTGCTCAATCCTGATCTTGTTTCCTATTGCTACTTTGCTCAAATGATCGTCATGCTTTGTCACTCTTTGTTAGAATTCATAGTGTATAAAAGACCAAAGAAATAGAGGCAAAATGACTATTATTAGGTATTTGAAGGGAGTTACAGTCAAACGCAGGGAATGAAGGATTACCACTCTGTCTTAATTTATAAATGCTTTTCATTTGAGTTCATTGAGTTGAGAGGGTTCTTTTTCATCTCTTTGCGCACACAATTTTACATAATTATGCACATGTGTGCAAAAGAGCTTATTGGTTGGGTCTGTTGGTACGTGTATTTTCACTGCTGGATATGAGTGAGCATCCATGTTGTGTGTGGGTGAAAGACAAAGAGATTTATCCCACTTTCCAGGACCTTGGAGAGCACTTACTTGAGCAAATCAAGCCAGCCCAGGACCCAGGAATCGAAATAAAGTCTGATTGTTTTTTATTTCTCCTGTTGTTCTGTATTACTGCTCCCTGGTGATGCAGCTCAACACTGTGTGAGTGTTGAGCTGCACCCTACTTTTCAAGGTAAAAAAGCGGGATTTTAGGAAAATGGTTTGCCGTTTCAGTCTGTTTATTTGAAAGGAATAATATATATAAATCAATATTCAAATAACTGTAAATTTAACAGAGTTAGACAAAAAGCTAATTTTCACTGATAGTACCTTTGCCTGATATTATCGGACAATATGTGCTACAAACCTAAGAATTGCAAAAGATATAAGATAGGGAATAGGATAGATGATAAATATAGTTAGATCATTCTCTTTTAAGCATGTCTTTTTCTTCCTGTTTTTGCTTGACAATTATGGATTGCAGTGAAGAAAGTCCAACAAATCCACACACGCTCACTTTTGTTATTCCTGTTGGACCCAATTAGAGATTGACACATTCCATATGGTACACATAGTCATCGGATGCACATGATGCAACAATATTAACATCAATGTATCACTTGAGCAATATATACCAATAGTCACAACATTAAAACCACCACCATAATACTGTGTAGGTCCAACTGATGTTGCTAAAATAGTCTCAATCGTCAGGGCATGGACACCGAGGCACATCTTGTGGTGTGTGGCGCTGAGATGTTTGCAGCAGATCCTTTAGGTCCTGTGGGTTGCAGGGTGGAGCCTCCCTGGATCTAGCTTGTTCCAATGCATCCTGTAGATGCCTGATCAAATTGGGATCTGGGGAATATGGAGGCCAGGTCAGCGCCTTTTTGCAGTGTAGCAGGCCTCATTGTTCAGCTGGGTGACGAGTCTGCTTTTGTGGAGTGCACTTGGTCTGCAGCAGTGTTTAGCTGTGTGGTTGGGATGCAGTTTATCCAACAGAACATTGCATTGTAACGAGATGATCAATGCCATTCACTTCGCGTGCCGGTGGTTTTAATATTGTGGCTGATCAATGTACATGTAGAGGGCAAATTCAGATGTGAAAAAAGAAGAAAATAAGTGAATATAAACGGGAGGAAAATACGTGGCATGTAGAGGGGGATGTTCAGGATAAAATGTCTGTCAAATACTATGATGAAAGGACTGAGAGAGGCAAAGACAAGTGAAGGGGAAGAAGACAAGAGGTGATTGAGAAAGAAGAAGAGTGAGTGCACTGTCGAGAATAATCGCAGAACAGGATGTAGTGCACGTTTAAGTGTATGTGTGTAGGTGTGTGCGAATGTGTGAGTGTGTGTGTGCATACAGACCACTTCTAATGCATGAGCAGACATAAGAAGCATGGGACACTCATTAAGGATACCAAAACAGAAAAATCATTAAGAACAAAAACGTAATTAAGCAGTGTCATATTTGTCATTCTCTTTGCTTTTCCTCTTATCTCTCCATCAGCCCGCATTTCTTGACTGACTTATTACAGGTTCCAATTAGTTTCAGAAGGGAGAGAGCCCACCTCTCGCCTCTGCCTGTGTCTGCTTCATGTATGCATTCATGTATTACATTATTATAATTTAGTCCTTGGGGCCGGTTTCATCATCAAAACCTCTCAACGTCTCAAACAGCTCAATTTAATTTCAAATAAATGGATTTCAAATATTTTATTGAACTAAGCTACAATCATCTCCAATTTTAAAAGGTTAATATCCCAAACAGCCATTTTTCTTGCCTCCGTTTAAAATGAATTACTTTCATTGTCATTAATTATAGCAATTATGTACTCACGTGTCAGCAAAATAAAATTTACTGGTAGTAAATGGGAGGTTTTGAGCAAGACGTAACGTTTTCTCTGTAGTTAATTTGGTTCACGTAAGGGCAGACATGATTTGACATGAAGAAAATACTTTATTGTGACTCTTTCTAGTCAACTTGAGAAGCTGACAAACAAACAACCCACAGATATCCCCTGTGCAATAATGCACCGGTAAAAAGAAATAAATAAATCTGTCTGGCTAGATAATTTTCTCCCTCTCTCAGACTGTGACCCCCAATAAACTCCAATACCCACAATTCCCTCCGGCCTCATGTCATGCCTTATTGGCTGCCTAATTCACAGAAAGAGAGAAAAAGAATGGCAAGACAAGGAGCAGAAGGACCATTAAATTGCTTAAAAGAGATGGAAGAAAGAAGAGAGAAAAAAATGATGCAGGGCAGATAGAAAGAAATTAAAGGAGATCATCAAACCATGAAGCACTAAGGGCACTGTGTGAGCACATCTAGCCTATCAAGTGCAGGCTAGCCACGGGCCCAGATTCTGACTGGCTGGTATAAACATGGTTAGTGTTCACCAATTAATGCTGGGGCTTAAGGTTTGTCCGGGTTTCTTCTTCCATCCTGCCCTTTCTCTCTCTCCCACACCCACCCACTACCTGTCCTTCTCTTTTGTGTTCCTTCTGGTCGAAAAAAAGAGAAGATGAGGCACTGATGATGGAAGTGAAAATCTGTGCCAGCACTGCTATGGTCTAAGGCTAAACAGAAAAAAGAAAGGTGGCCAGAGCTGACCGTGAGAGAGGTTAGGCTCAGGTCACTTGTGATCCACGGTTTCTCTGTAGTCTCTGGAGGTCTTTACCAGTCCAGCAAACTTCTGTTTTGAAAAGCTGTCCAACGATTACCTCGTTGCTGCACAGAGATACTACAGTTTGCTGTTCAAAAACATATAGGATTTTATTTCTTTATCTCCTCCTATTTGAAAGCAACAACTTTCACAAAACCACAGACATGATAGTAAGGTTTCTTTCACAAACAAGGCACATTTCTTTCTTTATGCAGACTGCAATCTCAAGATCCAACATGCAGGATGTATTCGCCCAAATATTTTATTTTTCCTATCTTCCCACAGGTTGCACTTTCAGGTCTCTTGGCGCCACAGTCTCGTCACTGCACTGTCTGCTGCTGGCATGTGGAAGGATGCACAATTTGCTGCCAGCTGCATCTTTTCCCCTGACAATGAAAACATGGGGCTTAACTCAAGGTTCACGTGTTCCTCCAACATTAACACCCTACAATGTACACATTCCCCAACCAACCAGCAGGAGTCACTACTACTTTCTTTAACTCATGACAGATGTAAGGTACCCAAAAATGTGTTCAGGAACTTCACTCCTGTGCGACATATGATGTGCTTTTCTTTATACTTGAAATTGCATCGAGTACTCCAAAGATTTCTTTCCGATTTAGAGAAAATCCACCAACACAAAATACAGTCACCCTTTTTGTTTTGACAAATAACAGTGTTGATCCTTTCACTGTGAAATTCCTTTTTCATAGCACAAAGCAGCAGTCCAATCAAAGTATATGGAAATTTGGATGATTTATTTATGTTGCTTGGATTTTTTCCACTAAGACTGACAAAAATAGGAGATTAAAGTGAAGTTCTGCTTTAAAAAGACAATTCTGTTGTTAAAAAAAAAACAACAAAAAAGATGTGACCCTGCCCTGCACTTCTTCTTCCAGTAAACCGGAGTTCATCCTGAATTAAAATGATATTCAAATGTGCAGTAGCATAGTCAGGACAACTCTGCACAGCTGTGCCTCTTTCGGTTGGCAGGAATTGGTTGTTACACCTGTTTTGCCTTGTAAACCAATGATTTTGTTACAGAGGGTGCTAAAAGGATGTATTAATAGCCTGTAAGGAGGTTCAGAAAAAAAAGGGGAGGGAGCGAGTATGGTTTCCCATCCCGAAGGACAGCGGACGGCAGTGCGGGGGATGATGCCAAGTATACGCTGCATCTGGAAGCAAGAGACAAGAACTGTGGGCATTGGATGTTGAGTGTCTGCCAGCTGACAATTGTCTAGACCAAGACAGACGGAGGAGAGTCCTCCATCTACAATCTGCTGGCTTCCTGAGATTGTGAGCTGAACAGAAGAATGCAGAGGACACAGAAGGATAATGCCAAGCTCTGCGATGCCAACTACTGGATTCAGGAGCCTGTTGCACCAGCTGTGGCTTAGTTCAACAGCAGCTTGATATGCTTATTATGTCACGCTTTGGACTTTTAGTTGAAATCGGCATCTTATTTACTCTAACACTCATTTTCCTAATATGCCAATGTTTACTTTAGCTCCTGTCTTTGTGCTTTCTCCACCCCTTTTCTCTGTGACCTGTTCTGTTAGTTAATCAGTATTGATTGTCCATGTTCTTCCCCTTTCAGCTGTCAGTTTGTCTGTGTTCTTCATTCATGTTGTTCTCTCACGTTGCTCTGTGCCATTTTTTTTACAAGCATTTACAGTTCATACCTTGTTTTTTCCGCACCTTTAGTTTGCATGTTGGACTGTGCCTCGGTCTGTCCTCTTTCTCTTGCTGTTCTTTTTTTGTTTTTCAAATTTGGTTCTTCCCTCTTTGAACACAAACATTGACATTTTACTGATACAAATAACGTTGCAGATTGCTTATTGGTCATATGTACCCATATGTTATGGAAGGGAAAGGGGGGTAAAAGTCAAAGAGATGCAGACATTGACAAAATGAATAACCCGCTGTATTTAAAATGTACCAATTAAGAGAAAGTCATTTTACAAGAGCAAATGCAGGTATTGCTGTCTTAGTTTTCCATCTCTATGAAGTACGATCAAAAAATCTGATTATGTTCCTGTTGTGCATGAAGAGAGCATGGCACAGTTATGCATATGTAACAAGTGCAAGCAGGTGTGCATTTGCAAATTCACCATGGACATGCAGAAACAGCACCATGTCGAAGTCTGCAAGGATCTCCATCAACAGGCATGGGATGATCCAACCTTGAAGAAAGTGCCTAAGGTGAGGAGCGCACATGGAGTGTGCTAGTCCCTTTCTTGAACATTCACAAGGTTGTGCACCGTGAATTCATCCCTGTGGGTCAAACTGTTAACACTTAGTTCTAGTGTAATGCCCTGAGGCATCTGAGAGAGACCAGTCGATGCAAACAACCTCAACTGTGGTGTGATGGCAACTGTGTGCTCCATCATGACAATGCTACAGCTCACAGCTATTGAAAACATGCAAGCTTTTTAGCCACATCCACACAATTGCCCCTCTCCATCCGCCCTACTCGCCAGATTTGGCTCCCTGCAAATTCTTCCTCCTCCCCAAAATGAAATTCAACTTGAAGGGCCATCATATGCATCATGCAGTGCTTGATGTGCTTACTGAACATGACTTCCAGGTAGCATTCCAAGAGTTCCAAGCATGGCAGGAGCGCTGAGAGCGGTGTATTGCAGCACATGATGAATACTTTGAAGGGGAGTGTTTTGCCTTTCATAGGCAAGTCTCTGAACTTTTGAATGCATCTCATATGTACCTCTGCTTCTCTCTCTCTCTCTCTCTCTCTATGCACTCATCTCTCACTGCTGCCCTCCCACTCTGCTACCTCTTTCGCCTTTCCTTTAATCCCTTTTTAGTCTATTTTGATCTGTGTTGCACACACATACATTTGCCATTCCTCATACCATTCCCACGTTCAAAAATGTTTCCATCGATCTGATTCTTTGAAGCCTTAACATTTACACCTTAACATATACAAACCCGTGTTCTGACTATGGTATGGAGAATATTCTCACATGTGCACATGTACACCTGTGGGTGATATTTACACTCTTTTACCATACATCAATGTACAGTACTGTGCGAAGGTTTTAGGCACTTGATGTTTAGATTCTTATCCATCATGGGCTATTATCAGAGAGGCATCCCGCAGGAAAATGTGACCCCACTCCCACACATTTGCATTCAAGGGCCTTGCCATGTTGGCATATCTCTCTATCAGAGTGGTAAATGTCACATGCAGAAAGGAGCGAAGAACCCCCAGTGTGTATGTGTGTGTGTGTGTGTGAGTGTGTTGTGTATGTCAGAAGACAGAGAATGAAGTGAAGAGCTGGCAGACAGTCCATAAAGGTTAATTAATAAAGAGACAATGAGCAAGCAGGGGCATGCTATTACACAGATAGTTTTTTAATACACACACACACACAGGCTTGCATGAAAGCTTCTTCGTCCAGCTTCTCTCCTGATTATATGTTAGACATGTTGATGAGATAATTGACAGAAATGTTGAAGTGAAATCCGTCACACAGTTGAACGTTCAGTTAATTAGTCTGTATAAATATTGCTTTGCACAGCAACAAACAACACCATTTTCACTACATACAAAAACACATAATTGTGTATATACACTAAGGGTATTTTATGTGTGTGTGGGAGGTAGATGTCTGAGTCTGTGATGAGAATTTCTTAGGTACATTTGTACTCATTTTTCACTCACTGTTCATTTTCTGGTATATTAGGAATGGTTATGCATCACAGTGTACTGTATAGATTCAATTTTACTTGACAAATGATTTTAATATAGCAAGATTTATTTAAGCATATGACTGTGGAGATTAAAAGATGAAGGTCTGTTTGAAATACACACCTAACATTTGAATTGACAAGTGGAAGTAAGGTACAGTAATTTAAAAAAAAAAGAAAGAAATTATTGTCTTTTTGGGAACACATATTCAGAGGAAAAGAAGGCAAGTGAATGTTTTCAGTGCCTGGTATAAACCTTAACTTGAAATTTAAACATTTGTGAACAAGAAAAAAAATGAAAATCTAATGAATCTTGAACATGCTTTTATTGAACTGTCAGAAATTTTACTTTTAAATTACCATGCAGAAAGGAGTTCAATAAAAAGCATAACCCTGAATCGCTTGAGATGGATGGATGAACAAAATTCTGATTAGCCTTTGTTCAACTGGCACTCATCCCACACTGATTTTTTTTTGCATGTTTATAATCCACTAAGTTAAGAAACTGCAATTTGCTTTTTGTATTTTTTTGGAAATAATTAAAAAATGTCAAGAATTTAAACTGTCTGGGTCAACGCCTACACTAAGGTGGCTTATCCTTAGAGAGATCAAACCAAAATTGGAAAGAAAAACACTAATAATATAATTCAACAACACAGAACAAAAAAGAATCTGACTGGCTTCAAGCAAGTACAGTATACTGACATGACTCTGTTAACTTGGCAAGCAACAGAAATACTTAAAATACAACATTTTACACGCTGTCAGCCAAAATTTTCACTCAACTACCATTTATAAAGTGCTGTCCTGCACAATAGCATCCTCTGCCCATTTCATCCTCTTTGGTAAGATGGATACTTTTTAGACTGACTCACAACCTCTCCCCAAGTACATTACTCCTCTCTCATACCCACAAACACTAAAAAGACAAATCCAGATGATGGACCGCCCATAAAAGTGCCCAAATTAGTTCACTGTACTCTCGAAAAGCTAAAGGTCACAGTGAATTTAATGTTGGCATGAGGGAAAAAAAAGTTGTGAGGAAGATGAAATCTATTACTGGCTATCTTAGATGGTTAAAAGCCTGACACTGGACATGAAATGGTGAATTATTCACTACCGGTGAGAAAACACAATGTTTCTGCCACTGCATATGTTGCTTATAAAATAAATATTTTCCAATTAGGAAGTTTCATCTGGTACTCGATGACAGTGGTTCTGAGTTATGATGGATGAACATAGTGAGACTGTTTGAAGTAGAGGGATATGCAGGGAAAAACAAGCATTGCAGTTTTAGCTAGTCTAATGAATACCCTTTCCCGTCTGGTCAATCAATAATGACAACGTAGCTGACTAAAGAGGAAATTGCCTTTATTTTTGTAATAATCAATTGCTTCACGTCTTCAGAATGCGCCCACTCCATAATCAATATTACCATTCATGCATGGCATTTACATACAGGAAAATGTAGAAATGACAGCTAAAATTGCTAAAGAAATCACTGTCTTCTTCAACACCTCCACACTTTCTATGTGTCTTTTTGTATCTAGGCTTTGCTCCCCCTTGAAGACACTTTTTTGCTTTTATGCAATACCATATTTTCTCGTATTCTTTTTTTCTATGCTCAGGAATCTACAAAGGCTATTAATAAAACAACATGTTACTGACCGAGCCAAAATACATTCTTCAACTTAAACACTTTACACAATCACATTGGATAAATACATTAAATATACAGTCAGGCAGTAAAATAAGGAATCCCTCTCTCTTGCAGTGAAGCAATCATCTTGTTTTCTTTTGGCCCTGCCCCTGTTATTTCTCACAGGTCTCTTTCGCAGTCTCTCCCTGTGATAAATGGGACTGTATGTTGACAGTTGAGAGCTGGTTCTGCCGCAATGTAAAATCCAATTCTTCACTGTGGCAATGCTGCCAAAAACATAAAATGCACCACTATATACGTGTACACGGAGTCTATTCTTTTCTCGAAGTTGGCTGCTAGATTCCATCTTAAATAGTTCACCATCAAAAGGTTATGTCAGATTGTATTGTGTCAAATTGTCACAAAACTGAGAATTTTTGTAGCTCTCAGAGGCCCATAAGCTAGTGTAAAGCATGGAGCTGACAGGGGCTTGGCAGTATTGGTTTGTTAGAGATATATGAAAAAGTGATCCCAATGCCTCTTGTTCTTGACACTGGGTGCTTATTTGGAGGATTTTCTGCTGTTCTCTTCTTGTTTCTCATTCCTTTCTTTCATGATTTCTCTCACTGTGGCCCTGCATTACCTTTCCAAGAGCGCTTGGAAATTCAACTGCACAGACCACTTTTAAATAGTGAGCAGTGCACATGTGTAATGAGCCCTTACACATACTCAAGCTTTTTTATGCAGCTTGAGTAACACTTAGCAGTTTAGTAGTTAACTGTTGTTTGTACCAAAGACATGTATCACGTACATACCATATACACCGATCAGCCACAACATTATGACCACTGACAGGTGAAGTGAATAACATTGATCATATTGGTACTATGTGCTGTTCTGTTGGAAAACCTTGGATTTTAACATCCATGTTGATGAGACTTAGACACCCAAATAAACTTGTCCCATAACAAACACACTCCCTCATGCAATGGAAATCCCAAACGTCACTGGCCTACCCCTACAGGAAAATGCACCCCACCACATGGAAAATCCATCAAACAATCAGGAACATGTTGAGGAACATGACAATGGCCCAACATGTTGATTTGACCTCCAAACTTCCTACACCCCATTGTGATCAAGCATCAACAGGATGCAGTGGAACAAGTTTGATTGACAGAGGCCCCACTGCACAAGCCAGAATACCCAAAGGATCCAGTGCCAACGTCCTGGTTCCAGACCCCATAGGACACCCTGAGAGGTCCTCTTGTCCATGTCCATTAGCTCTGAACCACTGGGCACCAACACAATATTAGGCAGGTGGTCATAATGTTATGCCTGATCAGTGTAGACATATCATCAGAAATCAGCAGCATAACATATTCTTTACATAGTATCCCGACTTTTTCTTCGGCCATAATTATAAATGTTATGTAAAGTCTGAGAGGAGACAATTCTCAAATTTTTCACCAAACATGATTTCCAAACACAAGTGGTCTGAAACACAGAGCAACCCCACATCTCATACATGGCCACTTAACCACAACACTGGTTGGGAATTTTGCAGTTGGTAGTCAAGGTCATCAGCCTGGAATGTCTGGTTTGCATCCCATCATAGTTTGCGTGCACAATTTCAATAAACATCAGCTCACCTTATGATCATGAACCGAGGAACAATCTACTCAACTTTTTTACACTAGCGTTATATCTGTCTGTGAACCCTGAGCTTTGGGGCTTAAATAACAGGCAAACGAACTGAAATAGGTCATTGGGCAGAGCCGCATGAAACCACAAGACAGCAATAGCAAGGAGGACCAAGACTGGTGTCCAACATGTCTGTACTTTGTTGTCCTGCATCTCACGTAACCTTGAAAAAGCTCATCTCTCAAACAAAAATTAAAATTATGAAGGAGACCCTCCTCTGATTATGTGCATACACTCTCATATGAATTGGTTTTATGGGAGAAGACTGTCCAAGTGAATTTTTCATAATTCCCACCAAAATCATACCATACATTTGTCATATTCTGGATATACTACGTGAAGTTATCCCTTATAGTGCAGTAACATGACCAGTTTGTAGAATATGCTCATCAACCAAACTATGCAGCTAACAGGGGTAAAAACAATCTGCCAACCAGCTGACCATGAGCCAGTAAAGATTAGATTAGTCACAGAGTGCAAAGCACAAACAAACAGAAGGCTCTGAATGCCACTCACCAAGCTAGCTAGACTTTGCAAATCAGTCAGCAAACCAGCCAGTCAATAAAATACAGACAAATCAAGCAATCAGCCAGCCAGGCAGTTTCCTGTCCTCTAAAGATTGGATTAGTCACAGGAGGCTCGGCTTTAGCAAAGCCATAGTAACAGCTGCCCTCAAAGTCGGTAATGTCATAAATTCCTTTCAGTTCCAGAAAACCGGAGACTTTACCTCAAATCACCCTTTTATCTACAGTAACTAAATCCTCATATCTATGGCTCAAATAATGTTACAGTTGATCCTCATTAAGGGTTTCTTCTACATTTTAACGGCTGGAAGGAATGAGGAGGAAACATGATGAAAAGAAGCATAAAGGGGACAGAGAAATGAACTTCATTAATTAGATTGTCTTAAGCTTAATGTGTATGGCAGTGGAAGCACTGTAAAGATAATGCGTGGATATGTGTGTGCACCATACCTGGGAGAAGGGATGAAAAATCCTAACAAACATGAAAACTTCAGTGGTTTTATCTATATTTAACCCCTTCCCAGATCTGCATAATTACTTGGCAGTTGATAAAGGCAGAAACAAATTAAGTCTGGGCACACAACATAACCAAGGAGCTATGTTTAGAGAGTATAAGCTTTAACGGAAGACACACTTAGTGACATTAGGACAGAATGCATTTTCTTTAGGTTTAATTAAATATGACAGGCTGGCATGTAATTAAAGCATGAGTTTGTATTAAAGAAGCCTGCAAATTTAATGTAAATCAAATGACAGATTTCAGTGGTACTACCTCACCAAAACATGAAGCACATTTCGATTGTAAACTGTACTATGATCTACACCTATCAAGCATAACATTATGACCACCTGCCTAATATTATGTTGCTATGTGTAGGAAGTTTGGAGGTCAAATCAACATGTTGGACCATTGTCATGTTCCTCAACATGTTCCTGATTGTTTGATGTTTTTTCCATGTGCTGGGGTGCATTTTCCTGTGGGGGAAGGACAGTGACATTTGGGATTTCCATTGCATGAGGGAGTGTGCTTGTTGTGGGACAATGTTTACTTGGGTGTCTAAGTCTCATCAACACGGATGTCAAAATCCAAGGTTTTCCATCAGAACAGCACATAGTACCAATATGATCAATCATATTCACTTCACCTGTCAGTGATCATCATGTTGTGGCTGATCGGTGTGTATTGGATATGAAAATGGAATTGGTTAGATCAACTATTTTAGAACACAAAACCCCTAAGGTATTAATTTTGAAGTATCCTGACATCCTTAATTTTAATCGATGTTAACTTGGTGTTAACCAATGTTGGTGACACCTGAGTTCTCATTCTGAGTTTGAACACACCAAGTTTCACCAAGCTTGACTTGAATGCAACTAAACTGTTGATAAGAGACTGTGAATTACAGAGTAAGGTCCTGAGACATCTACAAAAAGCTCAGAATAAAACCACTTCTCCATTTTAAAAGGGGCCTTTGGAGGTGATTTTAAGCATATCACTGGGTTACCTCTTCAACACTTCCCTCTGGATGTATTCTGGGAGGAGAGCTGAAACAGAATATGCTGGAGTGATTACACAGCCCATCTGATCTGAGGATGCCAAGGGATCCTCCAGGAGGAACTGGGGCAACTAAGTAGCCAGCAAGACAAAGAGACTCTTGATATATTTCTCAGGGGCCGGGGAACAAAATCAACGTCACAACATGGGCAGAAAGAAATGCTTTTATTGTGTTTGGTACCACTATAGATATACAGAAATACATGATTAAATAATTAACTACTTAATTATTCAATTCTAGTTCAGCAGGCTAACAGATAACTCACTTTTACTGAATAACCATGTGTTGCTGGGAAGTTTGAATCTTTTGTTGTTTTAATAGGTGCCAAATAACTACTTGTAATCAAGCAATCAGCGCAACAAAACTGTTCATTGTTTCTCACGCAGCACTCTCCACAGCAAATCTTTGCACGATGCAAAAGCATGGTATCAGTTGTTTGTCCCTATCAACCTTTTCTATAAATCTTTCTCACTTCAACTCTTTTCTATTGTCATCCTGCAATAACTGACAATTTTAATTAGTTTGTTCTCCCTTTGTTTATCTGTTTACCAAGATTCATCTCCCACAGAGTTTTATTCAGCAGTGTTTTAAGTGACTGTGAAGTTTGTGTGATCAAAGAACACAATCACCCAGGATGAACACATTTTTTGTCATTATACACATATAATTTTGTGTGTGTGCAGATGGGCAATACTCCTGTCAGCCAGGAGGAGAATTACAAACTGAGACTACATCTAAGTAGATGACAACAAAGGGAGCTATGAAGAACAAACCAGACCATCTGTTCCCCACCTTACAAACAGCTTGTGGCGCTGTATTGATGGTTACAATACAACCTGAGCTGAAATGGAGGCTTAATAAATAAATAAATCGAGTAAAAACTGAGTTTGGCTTGTTCTTTAACAAGCAATCTTTTTGACAGTTGCCAGATGATACTGCTTTACAGGAGTCATGCTGTTGCTTCTCACAGATAATTACAATATATCTATTAATGGGTATGAACACGGGCACACATAGCAGCACAGCAACACGCACTGTACTCTCTTATTTTCCATCTGACAAGGTTGTCAGTATTTGGTATTTGTGACCACAGAACAATTAGCAGCAACGTGCACACTGGATGTTACAGAGTGTTAACACAGATTTACTCTGTTTTGCTTGACTGATGTTTGCAAATGTAGGCGCATATATTTATGGTAACTGCAGGTCAGGGAACAAAAATGCAAAAGAGTAAAAGCTAAACCTTCATCTATGCGTTTGTATACTTCTTCATTATGCTGGTCAACTTTAACCAGCTTTACTATAACAGTAAAGGCAAGTTAACAATCTTGGAAATGACCAGTTTCTGGCCATTCACATGTTTTACTCACTCTGGGCTTACTGTCCACTACAATATAAAGTATTGCACATCTATGGGAACAGCAGTACAATAGCTAGAAGCAGAGAGAACCCAAAAATATAATTTGTGTAGTATGACACAGTTATGATGCTAGAAAAGAGCAGGATTTTTCAATTTTCATTTATTAATTAATTTTATTTATTTATTTATTACAAAAAAAAGCTGGAATCAACTTGTACAACATTGTCAACAATGGGGAAATTGGTGAGTCTAATTACTACAGCTAGTTACTATACATACAGATATGACTATAGATTTAGATATAGATGTGAAGTGTAAATACTTACTTCATTTTGTCATTATACTTGTCTCCTCTCTGCATAAACACAGCCTGCAGATCAGCAAAAATTTTTTGTCTTTTACACAATCTTGTCAGAACAAACAACTAATTTTTGGTGAATTCTTGCATGACACATGTAAAATAAAGCAACTCTGATTAAATGCCATGATGTTCAGCTTACATTTAATTATTTTCCTGATGTAACTGCACATCAAACAGGAGTTGGACTGTCGGACTGATTCTTTCTGTCTTCACTGTTTTTGGTTATGGTAAATAGTGTAATTATTTTTAATTTTAAAAGATATCTTGTCTTCTAAAACCGCCTGTGGGTCTTGGAGTTTAGCGGGTTAAGCAATATGTAAACGAATTGAATCTGAAATGACACAATGTCAGCAACCTTTCCTAATTTGGACTGAATGTATTGGACAGGCTATATGTTTGGAAAAGGTTCTAAACCATTCTGTGGAAGACATCTTACATGGAGTCAATCTTGAACAGAAGAAGTACTCTCTAAAACATTTTGCTTCCTTTTTGATTGGCAGGCCCCTTTTTAATATCCACAGAAATGCTCCCAGCAAATAATCTCTGACCTCAGGTCTAACTCACTTCTCTCCATGACTTCATGAATAAGGTCTCGATAAAGTAGCTGCTTGGATGGACAGAGTGATGAAAACAGAGGAAGGGGATTGACAGTATGAGCTAGAGTGAGAATGGACTATGCAGGAAGAGAAGTAAGAGAGACGATGAGCAAGAAAAAGTTATCAAAGGCAAAAATAGAGACAAAAAGAGAGAGAGAGGAAAAGACAGTGTCTGAAAGGGAGCTTGAGAGACTGGAACTGGGGAGCCGACAGGGAGAAGAGAGAATGGAAAAGATTAAATTCTAACACTGAATGTTTGGACGAGGATCCCATGGCTAGTATTTTGAGCAAACTAAAAAGTCCCATAATAGCCTAAAATATACGACTAAGACATTAACAGCACTTATTAAAAAGGACTGTTTAACATAGCCACTAGCAATAGTGTGTGTGTGTGTGTGTGTGTGTGTCCATTTTGGGTAATATAAATGTGAATGTGCAGCTTTACAGCATTTAAGCACTTTGATTAAAACATTTCTCCCCAGTTCTGTTTGTGTCGCTTAGAGATCGTGAATACCGACTAAAATAGGAGAGGCCTCTTAGTCCCTGGAAGACTTTATAATGCATGCAGCATATTGCAGTATTTACTATTTGAACTGGAGAAGTTTAAAGTAGCCATGAATACAAAGGCATCTGATGGAGAAAGCATGAATGAGAGGGACTGCAGAGCTTAGCAGGGCAGATGAGTGCAGGGTGAATGGCGGTGACAGGCAGATTCCCCAGCTTACCTCGGCAATCCGACTGCTCCCTCACTCACTCCCTTTCTGCAGCCTTATTCTCTCAGTCAGTCTAATGTGCTCCTTCCATTTTCTCTGTCTCTCTTCTCTCAGAACTGCCCGACTATAGACTATGCTTGTTTATCTTTCCCTAATTCTACTCGTCACTCACTCTCTCTCGGCAGACAGATCATTAGGATTAGCTCTCTGACACTGCTATCCCATCAGATGCTGATCGGCCACAGTGGCAGAGTGTGGGAACCAGAAAATGAGCTCCTGACAGATAATAGCCTGCTCTGTACCTTACATCAGACGAAAAAGATTGAGGGGGAGAAGGAAGGCGAGTGAGAAAGTCAGAGAATTGCCAGAAGTCGCTTTGACGCTCATCTTTAGACTTTAAGGACACCGCTGTTCTACTGAGAAAATATTTGTTTATTCATGGAGATGACAGTAGTCTCTGCCAGTCAAAGTTTCTCTTCATCAGTGACAGCGAAGATGAGAATTAAATTGCACCCACTTCTATTCAGCATCAGGGATTTGACAAAAAGATGTTTTCTCAGTGACTCTAAAGCGGGATATATTATTTGGTTTTTTATTGGTTTTAAACCGGAAAACTGCAACCACTAGGTGTAGATTTTCCTTAGTTTACCTTAAGTATAATGCAATCAATTTGGAATGATTTTGAAATAATTTATGTTTTTTATAACTGTATTATGTTTCACAGGCAGAAGTTTCATTCTATCTGCACTAATGTAATCACAGCACACTAACCCAGAGTCATGCTGTGATAAAGTGGCCAGCACCGAACTTCATGTTAGGCACTGAATGGTTTGTGATAGGCTGTGAAATGATGGTATGGACCACCACACAAAGACTGTAGGAAAAAGAACTGAAGTGCAGATGAAACCCACTGGTGTTCTATTGTCCTATTTCAAGAGTAAGAACTACAATTTTCTGTAACTGCTGTGTTGCCCAATTTCCATTTTTTAAGTTGTAACATTTGAAATAAAGCAATGTAAGGATACTTTCCTACTAGACAGGAGGAACTGAAGCCACCAAATACATAGTAATACGTTCAGGGGTTAAAGTGGGCCGGAGCCCTCCGGAGCTGAGCTCCGCCACCTCGGATCAGGGCTCCGCCTCCCCGTGGCAGTAGCGCCACAGACTAAGGATTATTTTCGCTGGATTTTTCGGCTCACATGCAGCTCTTCAGTAGTGAAGCTGCCGTGGCGCTGTTACACACGCAGCGCAACACAGCTCTCAATTATTTAATTTTCAGCAGAAACTATGATGTGAAGCTTGGATTTTTGTTAATCATTTTACAGATTAAAAAGTATCCAGTCATTCTGGAATAAGCCTAAAATGACTCTGGGTCTGAGAGGGGCATGTAATGAATGAATGAACTTTAGAGATGTTGTATACAGATTTGTGGGACTCTTTATGCTCAGTGATCACTGCTAAAATGGGACTGCTAATGACATGCAGGAGTGTCCAGTGTAATGAGAGGGAGACATTGCACCTCCCAGCTGTGTCGTGTCTGCTGACTAATGTAGCGTCGCTCACAACAACAGTGCCGGCTGATGGCTCAGTATAGCTCTAAAGAGGAAGGTCATCTGTGACGTGAGCCACGAACAGCTTAAGTGCGTGTGCAAACATTTACTACGTGGCAATCTACAGACAGACTCCGTACACACACATTGTTAGTATTAGGTGGGCGAGTGTTTCCACCTGTTTGTTTTTTGGCTCAAAAACAAGAATGCATGCATGCACATATGTATTAGCTGAAATATTTAATACTCATGGCAATAACTCAACCACCCATACTGTAATACAGTCTGCAGCCCACAGAGGCAAACATTTGCACTGACGCAGGGCTAAATAAGGAACGCATACAAAAAGGTTAGGCAATTCAAATGGCAACAGTAACATATAAACAAGAGAAAAATACATATTTACAATGTATTCTATAACAATTAGGTTGAATGGTCTGAGCTAAAATTCAATATATGATTTCACATTTAATGTTGTTAATTTAGGTACAGATATTTCTGAGTGCTGAAGTGTAAGTGTAATTACTTTCACTGATGAATAACAGCCAGTTCAAACCAGAATGCAGCAGGGTCATTTTGCCACCATTAGTTAAATAAAATGAAAAAGACAAGAGAAAACATTTATTCACAGATGTTCTTCCATGCCTACTCAATGGCCAATTTATCACTACCTCCTCCAAGGAGGTTATGTTTTTGCCGGCATTGGTTTGTTTGTTTGTGTTCAAAATAACTCGAAAAGTCATGGACGGATTTGGATTAAATTTTCAGGAAATGTGTGAAATGGGACAAATGAAGAAATTATCCAATTTTGGGAGTAATCCGGATCACCGTCTGGATCCAGGATTTTTAAAAAAGATTATTTAACATTGAGAGTGTTAGAAAGCCTTGCAGTGTCGTCTTGTGGTAGGAAAGTGCATTACACATATATGGTGGATGTTGGCCGCTTGTGCTCAACCACAGCAAAAACAACCAAACACCAAACAATTAACTTTTTTTAAGGATACTTTGTTGTTGAGAGATTGTGTTGGGGGTGGACTGTGCTCTCTGAGTGCTTTTTTGTACTTTTATTTTTATCTACCCAAAGTTGAAACACTGTGCTATTGTTAAGCGTTTTGAGTTTTTCACACCGGAGCCTGACACTGGAGTTGGTAGGTCTGTGTACTAGAACCACGGTGGCGTACTACAGCCTTGGCGGCGCTCGGCAGTGCCTATGACTATTCAAATATTAAAAAAATTATTATCTGAATACCACCACAACCAACGAATATTCGGGACCAGCCCTAATATTACATTTGTAAAGCAGGTAAGATACCATATTGTTGGTTAGCTAACTCAGCCACTCGAGGCTACTTGGAACTACACCATACTTGGTCTTAAGGTTAGCCATATTTTATCTTGCTGAAAAGCTTTAAATTGGGATGTCTTGTTACATTTATATCTGTCACGTTCTATACAAAATATGTGAATTGGGAGATTGTGTTGGGGGTGGACTGAAGCTCCTTGGTGGAGGTATGCGCTCTCTGAGTGCTTTGTAGTTATTATTATTTAATGATAAACTTGAAGTGGAATGACCACTTTTTTGACAAGAAAAAAACAGAAAATTTTAGAATTAATGGTAATCTTATTGGATTGTATTACATTTGATGTCACAGATATACCTAATAAAATGGCCTGTGAGTGCATTTTACCACACCGTACAATGTCCAGACTATAAATGCTCAGTTTGTATAAGGCATCTTTTCTGTTCTATATATGATCTATATAATATCACATAAGTGACAAGTCTAACCTTTGATTTGAACATGTTTGCATATTATAGTAATAACTGTGTGGGTGATATGGCTATTTTCACACATTGTGCCTGGTGTTTAAAGGTTCCAAAATCATAAGCACAAAGTCTCACAAAGTCATTATATTTAACATTTTGTGGAAATTCCTTTGCACTCACTAATGAACTGTCTGAAGTCTTTGGCTCATAGGTATCAGCAATGACTTTGTATCTTTCCTGGTGATGCTCTCCCAGATTTTCAATGCAACCACTTTGAAGCTCTTTTTATGGGGTCTCTGTGCTTTTACTCTGTTTTCAGCAAGTGGACTGCATGCTCAGCCAGAATGATATCAGATGATTGATTCAGCCAGTCAAATATATAGACCATCTCTTCATCCTGCAAAGTTTTTGTGGTTGCTTTGGCCGTATGTTCAGGATCATTGTCCTGCTGAACGATGAAATCTAGTCTTGATGGATTCGGCTGAATCTGAGCACACAGATTGCTTCTGTATACCTCTGCAGTCATCATGTTGCTTTTATTAGCAGTGAATTTATCAACAAAAAGCAGTTTGTCAGATCCACTGGCAGCCATACATCCCTGCACCACGACAGAAACACCACTAGATCTGACAGATGAGGTTTGATGCTTTGGGTCATGAACTGATCCTGTTTCTCTCCACACATTACACTTTTCGTCATGTTGATATTTGTTTCATCAGTTTAGAGAACCTCTTCAAGCTTCTTTGTGTATGTTTTTGCGACCTGCAACACAGCCCTTTGGATTTTGAGGCGTAGCAGGAGTTCACACGGAATATCTTCTGAGTTCATGATCATTTACGAGAAAAGTACACACAACAGTAATGATGGTGAACTGTACACTTAAACATCACTGCAGCAAGGTGAGAAGTTAACCAGGTCAAAGAATTTCACCTGATGTTGAGTTGTTTGTCATTTCCTTCGTTTTTTCAGTTTTTTTTGCACTGTTTTGAAGATGTTACCTTTAAAACAGAACTGTGGGACTTTTAAATGTAAGTACACATCTTCACACCATTCAAGTTCTTGTCAAATGAGTTCATAGTATACTGAGTAAGCCTGTCAGCACCTGCAACTTTGCTCTGTGTTTTGCAGTACACCGAAATTTTGAATCTGGTGTCTGTACCAACATTTCCCCACTGGTGCATCAGCAGCAGTGAATTTTACATCAACTAGTAATGACTGGTTTCCCAGTGCTAAAAAAAAGAGATGAGGACAGAGTAGGCTACAGCAAGTATGACTATGGTGGAAAAATCTCAGAAACATCCAAGAAAGGCAAGTTTTTTTTAAAGACACTTGCCGTTCAGAAGAAGAATTACAGTCAGAAAGAATGATCTATGGTAAGGGCAAACACTGTAATTTGCATAAGTAACTTGCATGCATTGACAGTGTTTGTGTAATAACTGTCACTGCCACATGTGGGAGACAAAAGTTTCACACTGCAGGCTTCATTTTCATAATTATGCAGTAATATAAAATGCTCAGGTAAAGTGGATGATTCGTTTCAAGTCCTATTATCATTTTAATGATATTTCATAATCCACCAAGGATGTATATATTTATATATTTCAAAGTGTTAATCACAGCGAACTACACACACCTACTAATTCATGTATGAAACCCATTTCCCCCCCTTCTTCACACATCTCACAGCATCTCACTTTTTCTTAGGTCAGAAACTTGTAAGGTGGTAATTGAGCACGCAGATGTTTTAATCAGCTTAACATGAATGCAGAGTGATATAACTCTAGACATGATGAATAATATTGATTCTTATATGCTGTCAGGAAATGACTAAAAGCCTTGAGAAAATCCATTCAGTTTTCTGTAACAGGAGGGTGTAAGCTCAAAAATAAGAATGTTTCTATTTCCATACAATGATTAAAGACGTCTTGCATGGATCGATGTGCAGAGAAAAAGAGATTGGAGTTGTAATCATTATACACCTAATTTACAGTCACATAACTAACATATGGCTACTTCGAACAATTTAGCAACCGCAGAAGCAGCACAGATACGGTTATGCAACATCATTAACGTCAGATTAAACATGCAAAAACATAATCACTGAATGAAACAATTTCATTACCACAGGTTATAGTCAGGGTGCTGCTGACAGCTTGAGGCTGTCAATGAATAAAGGTGTACCCCTGTTCTGTTTTTTTGGTTTCTGTGATTTTTTTTTCTGGTGCTCGGGTAATCCTGTAATGAACATGACCATATTAGCAACACAAAGCCTGACTTGTCCTATAAAGAATACATATGTTTTTTTTTTCTTTGGTTCCTCTTTTATCTTAATTACCTACACGTTTATATCTTTAACCAAAGTGAAGACGAAAAGGGACATAATCCTCATGTACATTACAATACATCATTTACAATCCATTAAACAGACAACTTGCCTTTTACAGATGATGTAATTATTTCATTTTTTCTTGCATTCATATGCTATTACTGTGGATTGCCAATTTACATTTATTTGCAAGACAGTTGGAGTGTGAGATATGTTTGTCCCATATCATATGACCACTGACCTTTATATTAGCATGACCACAACAAATAATGTTTGTTTTGAGTATATATTTAATATGTAGGTTGTGTTGAATAAGATAAAAATAAAATGTAATTGACAACCTTTGACCCATCCATTGTCCAAAACCTTTTTCCAGATCAAATGTCTTTTCTTCTCACTTCCTACCCACATTCCCTTTATCTTTTTCTTATCTCACAACATGTTTAAACATTAAATTTCTGCCTGTGTTGAATATTAAAATGCCATGTGCTTGTCTGTCTGCATGCATGTGTGTGTAGAGAAAGAGAAAACAGAGCAGGAGAGGGAGGTCATCTATTTGTGGGTTTACTCTGGCAATGATCAAATTTCTCTTTTGTTTGCTATTTTTCTGGCTTTTTTAGTCCTATGCTTGCCTCTATTTTTTTTCTCTTTTCTTGTCATCCTTCTCTCTCTCCTTTACATCCAGATGACATTATAACAGTGAGTAACAATCTTGTGTACCACTGCACCATCTGTTAGCCTTTGTCAGTTTGTCGTCAGTTCATAGTTAATACCTGACATCATATTCAGGCGAGTGCAGATCCTTTCTGGATACAACCCACCACCTAATATTACTACTCATAACAGGCATATGCAAATGCCAGAGTGTATTTGAGTTTGCTCGTAAAGACTATATTTACTGTTTAACCCTCTGAACCTCAAAACCCAGCAAGGTGTGTTGTATTTTTTACACCATTTATCAGGGGCCATAAACTGTAAAAGCAGGAAAAATCACCAGATTTTCCACTTTCTGACTGTCCTTCGATTATTAAGTTCCACTGACAAATAATCTTTCAATCATTGATCAAAATTTAGTTTTCTGCATCTGTCAAGTAAAAATTCTTCAAAAATAAACCAGATTCTGTAAAATAATTAAATAAATTAATTAATATAATAATAGGCTGTAATCCTCCACATAACTGAATCAACAGTTATGTGGTGAAAATTCTGTGAATATTTGGTTGAACTGCAGGCTGTGTTTACAAAGATCAGAGAGAAGAAAGTATGGAAATAAACTGGAGATTGAGAGCAAAATACAACATACTTGACAAATACAATGGAGGCAGCATGGTTTAAAAATGGAGCAAGCCATCAGCAAGTTGTTGGAAGATACATCCAGTCTAGAGTATGTGGAGTCACCATTTTTTCCAGTACTGGTAAAACCTGTGGGCACTTACAGATTGTAGGTTGTTTTCAAGATTTGTCAAATAATTAATTAAAGATTATTTTTATGATTTATGGTATTATAACTGTGTCATACGCACAGGACATATTTTTGAGACCCCTCTACTTGTAGTCATGGTGTTGCTGTCTCCATAGAGGTGCAGGACTTTATAGTGAAGTTAAAAATGAGCCCACAGTGAGAGATGTGACAAGAGCAAAAAAAAAAAAAAAAAAAAAACAAACAAAAAAAAAAAAACAGAAGAGGATTAATAAGGTAAGCTGTGTTTGCAGTCTAATAATTTTGCTTTTTGCTAATACTTCTCTGAATGTCACTTGATTGCTACTTAAACAGCAAATATTCCACTGCCTCTTCTTGTGGCAATCAGACTTACACTGTTACAAACCATACACAGACTAGGACAGGATTAAATGAACCTGAAGAAGGAATAACTAAATGATTTGCGGGTGTCACCTGAAGAACAATGATTAGTAAAATAATCTTTTTTTCTCAACAATAGCAGTCTGATGTTATTTTTTCTGGCTTGTCCATGTTGGAGAGGAACACATTTAATTCTTGTTAATCCACCATTTAACCCAGATGCAGGCAGACACATGCACACAGACTACTAATTACCATGATGATTATTAATGCATGCAAATAACAAAGCACATCTGTCAAACAAACCTCATGTTCTTGTATTTGAGGAGTAAGAAAGAGTTCAAAAATTTATTTAGTGAATGTTTATGTTTATTTTATCTGATTAATATTCTGATTAGCATTTCCATGTTCATTAGGTATTTACATTCGTATATTTGTTTGTTGAAACTGCCAAAACAAACTGTTTCAATAGGTTCTCAATCCGAGACTGCTGATGTTTCATAAAATAACAATAGGTTGTTTGGTATTGTTTTCTCATAAACATATCCCTAACTGATGAGTCACTTTATTTATATTGAGTGGCAGGATTAAAATTAATTTTGTAAAGGAAGGAAATTATTCATATACAGCTGTGAATTTATTTAACAGTACATTTCACCAACAGTGAATTGTTAGTTTCCAGTCCATGGATCCATATATCACAAGACCACAGGTTATTTTGTATTTTCTTAAAAGAAAAATGAATAAAAACCAAACAGAAAAACACATTTCAGTCAGTAATCTTTCAACTGATGCTGATTTCCAACAGCTCTTGACCTGCATGTGCATATGTGCCCTTTCTATAAATAATGCAAACGGCACAAAGCTTTTAATGGTTTCATGCGAATATTTGAGGTGTCGCTTAGTTTAAACCTGGCTTTACGTTCTTCACAGTCTTAAATGGATCTGCTTTTACTCACAACTCATTTCACAGACTTGTCCTGTTTTTTCTGTTTCCTGTTTTTCCTGTTTCCTGTTTTTTCTTACAGTGTTTAGCGCTTTGTGACGACTTGTGTTGTAAATATGCGCTATATAAATAAAACTGAATTGAACTGAATTGAAAAATCAAACACTAAACCTAAAAAAGATGCAAACGTAACACGTGTACAGTTTACATTTCTGCATTAAGATCTTTTTAAACATATGTGCAGTTTATATAGACATACTTTGTTGGTTACTTCTTTAAATTTAGTCAGTCTAAAAACAATATCACGTGAAAAGTCAACATTAGCATGCGGTGTGCTATACCTGCTTTTCTGTCTGCATCCCGGTACATTCTACCTGACATTTGAAATGCATTGCGAGGCAGAGTTGCAGAGAATGAGACAGACAGCCCATAGGAGTGAAACAGACAGTTCAGGCATTTGCCAAACTGTTTTTGGATCACTACAGAATTTATATATCTCAAGAGGCCTTCATGAGCATCATAATTGAGATTATCAAGAAAAATGGACCAAACATATTTACGCTGTTTCTCCTGGGAAGGAATGCAATGTGTGGCACTTGGAAATGCTTTGGAGCGATTTCTCTGTCCCTATTCAAGCTGGTAATTTAACTAGAGCAGAGACATATGTCCTAAGTATTTACTGGTGTCAAAGCTACACTACTAGATACATATGTATGTTTGTATGTAAGAAAGAGCGATCAAGAGAGCGAGACAAAGAATGGGACATAAAGAGAGAGAGACTACATGCCCTCAGGCTATGAATGGCACACTTACCTTTTCTCTGCTCTGATACCACTGTGTATTCCCCAATGAATGGCATTACACACTCACTCTCCCTGTATCTCTTTCTCTTGGCCCCTCTCTGTGTCAGTTTCCATACACAGCTCCTCCACTGTAATAACTACGGCCATCTTCACAAGAGGTTTGAAAGGGGAAAGGACGGATCAAATGTGTCTGCTGTCAACTCAGCTGAGGCTACACTAGGTGTCTTTGGCTTAGCGGAGGATGGCAACAAACATGCTTTGGAAAGCTCTAGAGACCTCAGTCATTAAAATATCATGTGGATGCATACATTTGTCATTGAGGCTCTTATAACACTGTGGGCCTCATGAGACTTTTTCCCTCCCAGGAGGTTTACTGGATTTATTGTGTTTTATTACATTATACTTAAATTTAATTGTCTGCCATAGATGTATTGATAACCTTGTTGTGGTAATCAGCAACAACCCTTCAAATGACACTTAAGAGTCGATGCAGAACAACATTCTACAAAGTTAGACACACTGACTTTTCCCTGGAGAGTCTTTGGAAGCTGCTTTTAGTGTGCTTTCTGTATTGTTTGCTACCATTCTTCAATTTGGCATATGCACCATCCATCAAGGACCACTTTATTTCAATTATACAGCATTTGATATCGGTTTGCCCAAGACTTTTTCAATTTTCTTTAAAAAGAAGTGGTGTACAGTACCAATAGGGCTGAAGGAATTTATCAAGTCTATATTTTATTAAAATAATGATTTGCTTGGTAGATAAGACATCTGGTAAAACAGAGGAAGTCAGACTTTGTGCCATTGCCAAATCGCAATGCATTCAAATGGTTTCAAAGATGTAAGCAGGAGAGTAACAGTGACTTTTACTCTGTTTGTATTTGAATTTGTTAATACTACTGGAGGTAAATTGGACTATTTCCCTACAAAAAAACTTCATGCTTGCTACACTGTAGTTGTCTTAGGGAATGTTTAAGACAAAATTATTTTGTATAATGTAAGTTATTACAGGTAATCACTAGTTTAGTATACATAAAGAGATAAACTCTTTCCTCATAGACCCCCATGTCAAATTGCCCAACTTTACGGTTGAAATAAACATGTTTACAGACTGGTGCGAAAAACTGGTTTGGTCTCAAAGCCAATGTAGTCAGTCATGACAACTTGTATGGGGGGGATTTTTCATATAGACTGTATTACGGCTTAAATATATGCATAATTAAGGACACAGCTGCTTTAAATGACAGGTGGCTCTACTTGTGCTCCTCCTCTTTGCTCATTTTTGCATTCGTCAGGAGTAAGGAAGAGTCAGGCGCTGCCAAAATGGTGACAGCCGTTAGCTTTAAAACTGCTCTTCAGGAAACATGGGTGACCCCACGGAGGGTTCATCCACCTTTATACACAATCTATAGTGCAGACTAATTGTTACAGAACAAGTAATTGACAATGGTTGGTGCCTACCAACAGAATGAAGGAAAAAGCAAAAAAAAATCTGTGATATTTTAAGTGAGGCAACGGGCCAAATGCTTCTACAATGGGGTATAAATATGTTTACTCTGCTTCAAGTAGTAGAAAAAATGTTTTGACTTGATGAAAGTTGACATCAGTGAGAGAAACACAGATACACATTGGGCAAGACTTACAAAGACACACACACACACACACACCATTCGCAGCATGTCAAGTTCCTCTAGAGCAAAGCCACTGTCACTGCTTGTACCCCAGAGCTAGCTGCTTTAAGAGCATCAGCAGTTTGGGAGGAGTGTTTGAATCTGTGTGTTTGTACGTGCATGAGCATTTTCATGTGTGTGTCTGTGGTGTGTCACCCAAATTAATCAGCAAGGCAAAACCACTCCCCTGGTCTTTACAGCGAGACTTTGTTTTAAAAACACTGACGCCTTCCTGAAACCTGAACATTCAGAATTTACCACACAAACACAGTGTTGTGACAAGGACCTCAAAGCAGTGACAATGGTCAGATCTGAGCTCGGCTGATGGCATTCGATACACAGCATGGGGCAAAGGGTTTCTGTGTGTGTGTGTGTGTGTGTGTGTGTGTGTGTGTGTGTGTGTGTGAACATTGCATGTTTGTGATAGAAAGTGTTTCTGTGTGTTGCTGCCACAGCAAAAAGTGGTCAAGCTGTTGGATTTACTAGATAAGCATTCTGGATGGCTGCTCATGGCTGAAGTGTTTACTTGCTCACGCACACACACACGCTCGCATGTACAGATTATGACAGATCTGGCGACGACACACATGTGATTGGAAACCTGGTGTTTCAGCACAACAGAGGTTTTACGGTGTGTAGCCACTCAGATCCAGATAAGAACTTATTGGATTTGTGTGTGTCTGTGTGTTTATCACTGGCATTTTGTTGTGACTATAGCCTACTGAGACATGAGTATGAAGAGAGAGAGATGTGTAAGTGCATGCAGAGATTCTACTCTGCAAGTCTTGAGGCCATTTTACAGCCTTTGTTCCTCTTTCGCTTTCTTTCTTATATGCTACAAACAGGAGGCTTGATTCAAAGGAAATTACAATCAAAACCTTTGCTCTACAGTGGATTCAAACACAGAGAGAAGACCTGCTAAGAATGAATCCATGTCCAGAAATGATCAAAACACTGCATACATCTTCAGTGTAGGATACACTGCTCTTACAAAACCACAGATACAACTATGTCTTCAACTGAAATCTTATTTTCCATAAAAAACAAATGTAGCAGTATGGAAAGAATTCCATCTTATCAAGCAAAACTGTTGTAGAATACAATTTTTAGGAACATAAAGAAGAATGTGTGTGCAAAAGAACATAACTGCTGTTTGAAAATGTACAAAACAATTAAATTCTCACATAGTAGACTCACTGTTTGCAGCCAAAATGCCTGCTCATTGTGATTCAGTGCAAAGGCTCCTCTTGCTAAACCTTGCTTTCACTGTTTTTGTGCTGAATCTAAATTCTGAAAACTGAATAGCATGTATGTGAATTACGATTTGAGTAATTAAGTAAGTTATACTAAGACACACTAGAAATCACAATGGTATTCACTAATGAGACATATAGAGCCAAGACCAGCACAATATGACTGACTTTTGACATTTTCCGAGTAGCACTGTGACTAAAACAAATCATTTTGGGCAAAAGTCAAAGTTTAATTAGGAAAACTGGGCTACATCATCTTGTGGGAAAAAAAAAATATCTGCAAAGAAAACACACACACACACAAAATAATTACACTGTGTATTTAGAAAATTGAAGTGTGTCTGCTGTGTGAATTCCTGACTAGCAGAAGGTAAACTTAAGTATGAGAGTCGTTCTTAATTAGTGGGGCAGCTAATTGTGGATGTTCACCTCTCAGGAACTTGAATGAGGATGTAACTAGTGAAAATTTAAAATGTTGCCCAACTGAAATATCACTTTAATTAGTTCAAAATGTAGTGCATGTCCACCCGGTGGGAATATAGCGGCAAACTTTCAGGGCAGCTCCGTCTGATGATAAAAGTACTCGGCTGAGTATGTCTCCTCCTGTCAAAATCAACAGAAGACACGCACACACGCACGCATCTTTCAAACCCTTTCCACATGATAAGCATTGAGCGTTTTGGCAGCTGCTTAATTATGGCTGCAATCAGACTTCATAATGAGTCACTTGACTATGTAACTGTGTCTTACTTAATTATTTGAGACGGTAAGTAACATTAAAGCATGAGAGAAATCAAAAGTGACTTGTAGCTCAGCTTAGATAAGGGTAAATATCTGACATAAAATCTGTATTTAAAGTTTAACACAAAGTAAAAGCGTGGATATGTCTAACATTTTAGATAATTCATGAAATACTTCCCACACAAAATAAACAATTATTTATGTTGCTCTGAAATGATTTCTTTAATTGACCTTGTGTTTACACTGGGCTGTTTGGCTGTTGACAAAGTCAAGAATAAACTTCTAGATCAGCATAGATGAAAGTTCCTCAAAGTTCCATCGCTACAACTGCCTGTTCATCTGCTGTGGAAAATTGTGTCAAATGAACCCTGTGGCAAGATCGTTTCATGGAAATCTTATCCAGTTGAGAAATAAGGCCAGAAGTGTTGGTTTGGAAAAATAAAACAATCTGGAATTTTGCAGATTTATACGATGACTTTTATAAAAATCAACCAAAAGCAGTGTCTCTGCCTATATATGACTGTTTTATCCAAGACTCTCATAAAGAAAGCTGTTTGAATTACCATATAACATAATTTGTTCATGTACACAGTGGTGCAAACAAGTAGAAGCCACTCACACACACATGCACACACACACACACCAGCTGTCTCTGAATTTAAAGGAAATTAATTAAATACAAGCTTGCAGTGTTACATTGGATAGCACTGACTGTTGTCGGATGCACTTGAATCAGGAAAATGCATCCACAAAAGAAAAAAAAAGAAAAATTATCTGTCATCTGTCACAATTACATGAAGTAATGCAGGTAATTTTTAAATATGATGTTTAATTAATTGAGTGGCCACACACTATATCTAAATTCTCAACATGTCAAAAGTGGATGAAAGAAATCTCCCCCCATAAATAACGCATGACAGATTTTCTTTTACTACACCAGTATCTGAGTGCACATCTCACTTTAAAGGAAGAAAGAAAGAAAGAAAGAAAAAATACTAGAATAACAATTTCCTCTTGGTTTGTGAGATAATATGGTTTGTCGCCAAGAAATGATAATCTCCTATCTGAAAAGATGATTTAGCTTCCCTGCCTGGCATTTCTCATATCTTATTTCTCTGAAGCAATATGCCTGTCGATGTTAGATTAGAAAGAACTGCTGATGGATATCTGGTTATAGGTAAGAACGTATCAGTTGTACGTAATGTCTGATCTTCATCCATGCTTCAAATATGTACGCATGTGTGTGGGAACAACATCAGGGAAGGCAGACATGTGTGGGACTATGATGGATCGGTTATAATACAGTTGATGGATGCGGTTGATGGATGAAGAGATTATTGTTAGCGGCGCTGGCATTCTGCTGCTCTGCGTGAGTGTGCTTATGTGTGTGTTTTCCAATTCATACAATAATGCTCAGACAATACACTTACTGACCTCCGGGCATCTTTTTTTCTCTTCTCCACCTACCTCCCTATTTCTACCTCATGTCTCCCACTCATCCTCTTGACCTCATCTGTCAATCTTTCTTCTCTTCTCCCTCCATCCACATTCTGTTTCTTCAATCACTTCCCTTAACTACCATAATATGACAACACCTCACAAAAAAAAAAAAAAAACACACATCTGTCCCGTTCAGCTACAGACAGCTGTCCCCCTGGTACTTATCCACAAACTATTAATGAGCTTCATTTGCTGAATGACCAAAATTCACACATTTGGCAGACTGGCTGACTCACTGGCTGTTCATTTGCTTAATGGTGACACAAATATCACTGAAAGTCAAAGGAAGCATCACAGACTGCAGGTCTATTGTCTCCCAGTTTGCATAACTGACTAACTGGCTGCATGTATAGCTGAGAAAAGTACAATCTAAGACATATGAGTAAGTGTAAAAAGTGAAGAGAGACGCTGACAAACAGAAAAAACTAACAATATCTGTCTTTTTTGCCTGACACTAATACATTACATGTATATGTGCAGTGATGGGTCTCAGACTGTGATTAGACATAATGAGGTGTGTGTGTGTGTGTGTGTGTGTGCATATGCATGCATGCGTGCGTGTATGTGTCTGTGGATATTACTCATGTTGTTCGGACCTTAATCTGTTTACACAATCACATTACAGAGATGTGTCTTCCTTTTGGGAACTAAAAGCAAATCTCTATAATACAAATCACATATATCATTAAATAATTATGTGAAGTCTAAAGGTTGGGGAGAGATTAAATCCAGATTTGGAATTAGGCAAGTAGTAGTTGTGGTTAAGGCTAGACTAGGTCTCAAGGAAGTTAAGGTAAGTTAATATAATGCCCCCTGAAGTTATGAAAACACGACCTGCGTGTAAGCTGCTCACTTCGTGTTGACATCCGGGGAAAGAGATGTCAAAGTGCAGATTTAACAGTTCCTCCAGCTATTTTCCTCAGCCATTCCAAAGCTATTTCTGACTCTAGCTCTGGGGGTAAATACTATATTTCTATTTAGCTCCAGCAACGCCCTCCTTCTGGACACACACACACTCAAAATAATATGCCTCTCAGCTCCATAAAGGACAAAGCTTAAAAGTTTGCCTTGTAAGCGATCATTTAAAGGTTCAACCATATAAATGTATTTTTGCAGAAATAAAAATATCACAGTAACTTCTGTTGCAAGACCAAGAAATAGAGCCGACTGGGACGTTTTCCTGGGAAATCAAATGCTGACATTTATATTTCCACATGTTTACTTTGTGATTTAAGTCAATATGAACAACAAAACTATTTAAACATATCCAAAAAAGTGTAATTTATTAGTACAATTATTGTTACAAAACAGCATAGCTGAGCTGCAAACAAACCTGAAAATCTCATATAAAGAAATAAAATGCCTCTACAAAAGAGATTCCTTCAGGACATCTGCCCTTAAATGGGGTGACAGTGTCACAAAACACTCCAATCATGCAGAGCAGAGCTGGCATGCAACTTTTGTGCCATGTTATGCTTCTGTTTGATTTTGTCTGCGCTGTGCTCCATTCAAGGTTGCTTTTTGTCTTGCTGTATGACTCACTGTCTAAACCTCCTCGTGCTGTGTATTGTGAATTGTCTCATCATATTTTTCAGAGTGTAAATTTGCCAACAGTCAGTGTAACAAGAACCCCCTCTTGCCGATGATAGATCTGCATTAGCGTGATGACGATATCAACTCAATGCTTATGTTTTTGTTATATTTTATCCACTGTGTGCCCTATTATTTGATGCGGCACTGAACTCAATTCTCCTCAGGTGTCAGTGCAGTTCATCTTATCTCTAATCTCCCTTCTAAAGAAACAGATAATACCTTTCTTAAAGAGGGAAATGAACACATCAGGGGTTATGACCTTATACTAGGAATTATGCTTTCAAAGCTTGAGGTCTGAGTCTAAGCATTTTGTGTAGACTTTACATACAGAGAAAGTCCAAATATGATATAACTACAGTGTGTAAAAGTAGTAAAAGGTGCTGTGATACAATGCCATGAAATCACACAGAACCCAGTGCAATTCAGAAACACAGTTATGACAAATCAAATTGTTTTAATTATTGTTTTAATTAGGGATTTCCTAAAGCAACAGATGTCACAGAAAAATACTGTATTTCCCAACCTGCACAGAAAACACAGTAACATTAAACTACAAAATTGCATAGCCTCAAAAATTCCCATAGAGCTGAATCAACAATTTCAACCAAACTGAGTATCTCTAAAGTTGTATTTATCGCCGTGCTGTTGAACTGAATTTTAGAAAATTCTGCAGCTATTCATTGCATAGAGTATTCAGACTAAAATGTGTATTATAGAGCAAGGCTATGAAAAAAGACTTCACTTTAGTGTACACACAAAATTTCTTAGATAATCTTATCTCAACCTACCATAATTTGCAAATTTAATTAAGCGGAGGTGACATCAAATTACTAAGGCAATGTACGTTAACAAAGGATAGATCCAAATCTGTAATGGGATATGTCTACCACTGCTTCATTTGCCAAGTTTATCTTATATGAACCATTTATGTCCATGAGCAAATTGTTACTGACAGAGCAAAAACTAAATGCTATTTGACTCCATGGCAAAGGCACTTCGAAAAAGTTTGGACCGCATGCATAAAACATGCTACGAACAATATGCACTACATTATGCTTGTGAGGGAAGTGGAGTGGTTCATCATGTTGCCTTTGAAGCAAATGGCATTAAAATTTAGATAATTATGCGAACAATGCAAAAAAAAAAAAAAGAGGTTTACTGATTGAGACCAATGCTTACAGGCTCAAGGGCTACAGATGCAATTTTATAGTCCCTCTCTGGTCATTGATTAAACCTCTAAAAGCTAAACTCTGTGTATTAAAGTTCTATATTTAGAACTTTCATTTTTTATAAAAATAAAGCCTTGAAATGGCATATAACTCTAGACCATTGTTTCCTATAGCATGTGCAGATCTAGGAAGTGCCTGCTACTCTTTCTATGCACCTGTGCCCTCTCACTGCAGCTTGAGCACACCAGCTTATCTATAGCTCTGCTAAAACACAATGAAACTGCTTAATGTACACAATATTATAATATTTAGTCACACATGTTCGAACTGGAAATCGATTCTGAAGAAGAAAAATGATGTGGACATGTCCCACCCGGCAAGTTAACAGGATTGGTTCCTTAGGTTTATAACATATGAAATCCAAGTTGTTTGAATGTATGTTTTTTTCTTTTTTTTCCCTTTTTATGTCATCAGTACACTGCAATTTCAAGGTGAAAATGCTCAGTCATAGCGTTGACTACCTAATTCGCTCAAGATATGTCTTCTAGCGTATAAAAACACTGTGATTTGCAATCAAGCTTCAATAGTTTTCTTACTTATGTCTCTCTGTAGAGGAAATAACTTATAACCATTACACTGTAGACTGACAAACAGACACACTCACATGCACTCTAATGCATACTCAGATACATTTGAATTTCTCTTACCTTTGTTGGAGAGGAGTGACATCAGTGTAGAAGGAAAACATGAAAGACAGAAGGAGAAAGACGAACATAAGGTTTTTAAAATAACTGACAGAGTTTGTGCAACTTGACTTTTAATCAACAATTAATAAAATACCAATAATAGAAACAAAGTGACAAAAATGAATAAAATACATTGTTTGTACATGATTGTGTATCAACTGGTGTGCCTCTAATTCTAACAGTAATGGTGGACAGTAAGTGGTTGCAATTTCAATTACAAAATAATACACATAGAAACACACATGGGCCAACAACAGAATTAATCACATCCTAAAAGACAAAGCTGCACCAAGAGAAAAATGTAGGTGACCGTATCGTGACGCCACGCATTCAATGCTGCGTAACACTTACTGTACACGTCTGCACACACCCACACGAACCACACAAACATGAAAGCATTTCAGAGATAGCCATTGATCTCTTATTGCAGCCTCTATACAGTCAGTCTATGGGAGGGAATTCAGCAGAATAATTGTTAATTTCCTGTTCCACTCTAAACCTCAATGATGGAGAGGAAATTCTGCAGACAGACAGAGAAATCAGACACGCACAGACAGACAAGAGGATACGGACACAGACTGGGAAACAGACAGATGAGAATGATGATTGTTAATTTCCTGCTGCGGTCGTGACAGGTTGATCGACACCGTGGTACACAGATTGTTAATTTTTTTGCTCATCTCAACTCAAATGGCAAATTTACGAGAAGATAATAGAGATGACTGAAGGAGTACAGCTGTCATTTTGCTATAATATAGTATAATATAAATAAAGTTGTACATTGCAGACCTGATTCTGGCAGTGTAAGTAAAGCCCTGTAAAGGCCTTAAGAGCTTGACCCATCACTGTAATGGCATTTGAGTGTCAGCCTCTGCACACTGGTCTCAAATGTCCAGTTTTACCCTTACTTCCCCGAACGATTTAAATGCTCTGGTCAATATAGAGAAGTAATCAACCCTACAGGGCCTATGGATTATGTAAATATGTCCTACATATTCAACATACATTATATACTCAAGACTTTCACTGCTGCAAACAATTTCAAGAAGTTTTTCCCCTATTTTTTCCAATGTTTCATACATCTTGCTTAGTCTCAATTCCTCTCTTTGTTACATTGCGTGACCTTGTAAAAGAGACATGACATTCTCAGTGATAAATGTGTTTAATTACTACACCCTGTGGGAAAAGAAAGGAATCAGTTCATTCTCTGTGATGTCTAAAACCTCTGTCTTAGTCTATATTAAAATACAGCAGTAAAACTGAATTCAAAAAACTCAAGAAACAACTCCTAAACTCATACCCTCGATAGGTTTCTCTCTCTCTCTTTTTAAGGGAGAGCATTACTGTCTCACTGTGAAGGTTTTTCAATCTGTATGCCTCTTCTCTCCATCCTGCTTTTCCCTCTTAATGACACAGACTAAACTTTGCCTGGATGCTTAAAGCGAGAAAGGCTTCCCGAACCCAGTGAGCTTTAGTAGTTTGTTTGGTGGAACTGAGTCAGCCATGGCGTCTTCTTTCTGTGTGTCTATGTAACATTGTGGAGTGGTCATTAAGTGCACAGATAAGGGAGACTTCTGTTCCAGGACCTATTTCCTCATTGCAGCTGTATGTCTAATTGCAACGACTCGTCAAGGTCTCAGCCAAATGCTAAGAGTAGAGACAACTACTGAATGCTTGTGTGCAAGTGGGTGTGTTTGCAAAAGCTGTGAGAGAAAGCAAGGACAGTAACACTGACTAGCTACACGACATACGGAGCAACATATCCTAGTCATTGTGTATAAGTAACTCACTGATATTATCACCTGAAGCAAAAATGTACAGAGGCCTAGGTAAAATAGGTAGAGTTTGTAAAACTTCCAGTAGGACCTTCATCACCTCATTATTTCAATTAGGAAACTCCCAGCTTGTTGCAAACACCTGAACAACAAAGTTTTGGCTGCATGGGCATTCGTCATGGTTCAACATAACACCTCAATGCCGTTGTGAAAGGGCCATGAGATTGAGAATAAGAGAAAAAAGAGATCATCAGTAAGAAGAGTCAGCTTACCATCTTAATTCTATTACTGTCATCATCAAAACATCACAATTGTTGACCTTTGAGAAGTAGAATAGCTTTTAATTGGATGGTAGAGGGATTGTTTTTCATCATATTTCAAAAACACAGAAGGAAAACTAAGTGGGGAATGTCATTTTTTTAATCACTGAGGAGCTTTGAAGGGCTGAAAAGAGAAACGCATTTCAAAAGAGGAGGTTTTCAAGTGCAGAACAAAAGCAGAGAGACAAAAATGAAGAAAAAAATCACATAAAGCCTTGCTGCGTTGCAGTTGGGTGGTCATTTGTTTTCAGGCATCCCTCTTGGGAAATCTGTAGCTGGGGACGCAGTCTGGAGTTTAACAAATAGCATTAGCTAAAAACGCTGAGTGTGCATCTTTTACTGGGGGATCTTTTACTGTTCTGAAGTACTTGAAGTGTGTGTTTGCATGCATACGTGAGTGTATGGGGATGTATACTGATGTATGCTTGATCGGAGTATATACAGTATATGCATGTGTGAGGGCATGCGTGAGTGTGAGGGCTTTTTGCAAGCACACCCTGTATTTGTGTGTAGACATCAAACCAAGGTTGTAAAGTGCCGCTGTGACTTCTAGTGCTGCTCCTATAAATCTTCATATACATGAACACATGTGACTGCAACAATGGGCCCTATATATAACACATGCCCAACTCTCAAGGAGGAAAGGGTTTTAACAAGGACAACTGCCTGGTCAAGGTTAGAAGTTGATGCTACAGATTCTCTTTGTTATGCTCTGTCTGAACATACACTGGCATGGTCTCTCTCTCACACACACAAATAAACACACACACACACACACACACACACATAGTGCTGCCATGCAGTGTGGCTCTCTCTCATCTCCAAACTGTAAGAGTGGTAAGGGTGCACTTAAAACTGCTGGGCATGTGCCATCACACACACACACACACACTGGGATTGCCTTGAGATGATGAAACCACATGAAATTACTCCTTTTTTTTGGAACTAATGATTCTACAGAGTTCCTCTTCAGAACCAATGGGTCCATCCAATCCTGATGTGCACTTTGAAACAAGATTTATGAGCATCCAACTAAGAGCACATCACTTACTATTTACTTACTGGATTTTAGTCAATTATTTTTTGTTTTCTCTCTTGTGTACATTTAAACAACACACATATACGGAGACACACTTTCACAAAAGCATTAAACAAACAGAAAGCAATTGTTTTAAGGTTTTCTAGGAGCAATTCTGCCCTACACTACCATTCTTTACACCATCAATAGCACTCCTTAAGTGGAATCACATAACCATCGACTGGCAGTTTGACCTACTTTAAAGACGCACTGAGGGACTGTTCACAGCGGAGTCACTCAAGAGTTTAGGGAAGACTGTAATGTATAGCTTTACTATTGAAATTCTATTAAAAGTATGACCAACTAGGAGTCTAATCCTCTGTCAATAAAAGGGTAATGTTAAGACACTGCATAAGAAGCATAATTATTCCAGCAGAACATCTGATTAGGTAACCCTTCAAGAGTTAAATTCTTCCAGTTCCAGTGTCTTGTATTTGTACAGCTAAAGAAAAAAATCTTATAGCAAGGGAGGGAACACAGAATTAACCTTAATTAGGACTACAGCAAGTCATGTCATAATTATATGCCATTTGGTTAGGCAAAAGTGGATCACTTCCCACATTGGTTACCACATTAATAGTCACACATTAGAAACAAGAGATGTGGGATTCCTAGCTTCAGTGTTGATAATACCTCCAAGGGCATTTCTCTTCACCCTTTACTTCTTAGCTGACTCTGCTTGCATAAATGTGGAGGTGTTTATGTATGGTGTCAAGATCAATGTTGGCCTCGAATCAATAACTCCCTGGGAACTTGTACACTAGCTGCCTATAGATTGGGCTACATCAATCCCTCATCCTCTTCTTCATCTTGTTTCTACTCTTCTCCTCACTATTTCAATCCATTTTCCCCTCACTGTGAAACTGATAGTCCTTATTTTCTCTCGAGTGGTTTTAAGCACCTTCATCTAGCTGTCCATCCTCAGGCTGCTACTTGTTATTTTTTTGTCCCATAATTTCTCTATAAAAATCTTACCATCCCTCCACAGAGGGGACCCAACACCAGACTTGCAGTTTAAATACTACTCTACCCATCATTTCCACAGTTAGTAGTTAACATCTCTTGGACCTCATCATTTCCTGGGTGGCATGGCAATAACAGGCAGTGTGTCACACTAACAGCCTTGTTTCGGAGTTGCTGTTCTCCTGCTCTGATTTCTCTCACTGCAGCCATATAGTCAGTAAACACAACAGAGTAAAAATCTCTCTCACTCTTTATTTCTCTGTATGGATTTAGCAGAATAGTCCCAAACACCGCAGAAAAATCAATGAGGAGGATTTTTCTCATCTTTTTTTGGCAAGACTCCTGTCTGCACTATCAATATGTTAGTGTAGTAGGCTGGCAACACAGGCAGTTGATGTGAGAAAAAGCAATGAGATTCAAAATGAAATGATTTTTACTATTAACATTTAATTTTCAACAATTAGAAACTCAAGTGTCAAGGGCAGTGTCAAGGGAAAATATGGAAAAACCTCACAGTAAAGTACAAGGACTAAATATGCAAGTATTAATCAGACCATCCAAAATGATGGATGGAATGGAATGGAAATGGAAAAAAAACACTGGTGGTTTGACTGTTTTATCTTTGTGCATTGATCACAGAGCTACCAACAATAAGAAAATGTGAGCACATTATTAAAATTTCAACCACAGAGATCCACGAAAGCACATCATGGTCTGAGTTCTGTTTGAAATTAAGTACAGGCTTTCTCATCTATCAAGTCTGTATTGATCTTTTCCAACGTCTTTGAAAAATGGCCACCTGGAAGTGATTGATCAGTCAGCTGTAACCAATCGGTCTGATTGCAGGGCTTTGAAAATGCATGATGTATGAATGCCACAGCCGGTCAGTCATAATATGCATTGCGTGATTTAAAGCCTGAACACAGAGCAGTTTCACATAAAGAAACGGTTTTAAATGAGAAAAATCATTATTATTTATAATATGGACATAAGAATGACTCCTCTTTCTTTTTTGGAAATGATCCCAAGAGCTTAACACAGTATAAGTCAGAAAATGTAAGCACTTTGGCAGCTACTAAAGGAACTACTAAAAATGCATGCACAAAGTACATTTTGTTTATTAGACTTGCATACATTTCACTGACTTGAGAAGGTGAATGTTCTCGCCCAACATATTTTCTCTTTGCCTCTTTTATTTAACCATCAAAGATATGAAGTAAAATGTTATCAATGGAATGACTATATAACTCCAATAAATGTACCTAAAATAGCATAGATGACTATTACTTTAAAGAAACATAGCTGGATTAATTTTGCATGTCGTACAGATCAGTCATTGGAGTTTCTAACTGTAGACTTGGCTATGTATTACTGTTTGCAATATTCTTCTTAAAGCTCAAATATGTTTGTAATGAAGCTTACTTTTTGTCAAATTCAGCAAATATCTCCTCATGGTGTATATGGATAAATTTATCCATAGTCCTCAAGCAACGTTTGCTGTAGTTGGGTGTTAATTCGTACTCTGGTATACCGTGCCAACACAGTGCGTGAGTCTGTGAAGGTAAGCCAACCCACAACATTTTATATAGTTGATCAGAGGGTTGGGAGGGGACCGTATGTAAATACTGAGGAAAACAGTGGCTGGTTTGCATACAGTTGCTAATAAATGACAGAGGTAATGAAATCAAGGGCTCTGGCAGACAACAAAATATAGGAGAACGAGGTGTCTGGCAGACAGTTATCAATAACAAAAGGTAATGGAATCAAGGGGTCTGGTAGACAGCAAAAGGTAAGAGAATTATCAATAATAACGCGTAATGGAATAAAGGAGTGACACTAGGGGTGTCTGTAGCAAAAGCATGTGCTATTTTCTTCATCAGCGTTCATAGACAGTTTTGGCTCTGTAAATAGGAAGCAAAGTGGCATAATTCAATCCATTCAACACTATTACAGTGAGTCCTGTGCAGAGGGCAAGGAGAGGCAAGCAAGATGAGGCAAAGGAGGGCATTGGGAGCAAGAGGTCTATGCTAGTAATCTCAGCAGGCATGTTATCATCCATTCTGATCACTGATAAACAGAAAGTAACCCCGATAACATCAGTGCATGTAAAATCTTCTGTGAAGTCACCACCCTGGAAATGTACAAAATGGAGCTTTGTGACATGTGGTAAATGCAGCGACGGGGTGTATTTTAACCTAAAGCATCATCTTTTCCTAAACAAGTAGTGTTGGTGGGTAAACTTCACTAATCACTGCGTGAAAATGCGATTTAATTCAGAATGAAAAATTGGTGAAAAATGTGTTAAAATGTGACTTAAATGCTGGGTGCTAAACAATACAACATTAGAACGTCATTATTAAGACTCTGCATGCAAACCCACACAGTGCAGTATCTTCTGTGAATAAATTATTCTTTCTATTGACCTGTATGCATACATGTATATGAAGATGCCAACTATTAAAAATGACTCCTCTTAATTATGATGCATATTATGACCATTTGGTACAATGAATTTACAACAATGCAAATGTGTACATTTAATATTTTTACCACTATGTCCTCCATGTGTTCTGTGGTTTAATGATAATTTACCACGCTTCAAAGAACAGTTAACTAAATGTAAGAATATTTTTACCTTTATTTATGTTTGTCATTATTCTATTAACAGTTATGCCCATTATTACAGAGCTGCATCAGCAGAATGAATGGGTATAAAAACACAATTACATACAATGAAGTATATTCATAAATATTTATCTGTGGGAATTTTCTGTAATATAAGCCCATGATGGTACCAAACCAGCATGAAGGTTAGATATTATGTTACAATGTATAGTAGACACTAGAAACTAGAAAGCTGCTTCAAGAAGCTGCATCTGTTGGTCTGTGACTGTTCCTTTTTCCAGGTTATTTTTTGAAATGGAGTAGAAACAGTGAGATTGTAACAGAACAGTGAGCTGATGGGAAAGAACCTGAACCTAGCACCTTTTCACTGAGTCAATACTCCTTTCTCACAGCTGAGAGCGAGAACAAAATATTGTTCTAAGACTATTCAACACCTGATTCAGCGTCCAGTTTGTTTTGACACTATTTTGTTATAATTCATGCTCTAGTGGACTGATCATTTATTCAGAAAGTTTGATTCAAATGTCTACCTCTAACTTCCCTGATCATCTTGAGTGTATCCTGACTAAGTAAGGCTCCCACTCCTCACACCAACTTGACAGTGATAACTCACATGGCTCAGGTAATATGTAATAACATATTGTTAATAACAAGTTGTTAATAATAACGTGATACGCAACAATAAACATTCAATCCAGTTCTTTATACTCCCCAAGAGCAAGAACAACCGTGACCACCCAATAATCCTTTCCTCTGTTTCCTTCTGTTTCCTCAGTTGGTTTTCCAAATATATGATTTGTTATTTGTTTTGTTTCCTTTTTTGAACTATTTCAAGGTCTCAGGAATGGGTAAATATGCTTTATTCACAGACACGCACAATACACAGAAATTTGAAGATATGTTTATGTGACTATGAAACCTCTGTGAACTTGCGTGCATTTACTGCTTTGTAAAGTTAATTTGAATCTGAGGTCTCTGACACAGTTTATTGTAGCATGAAATAAAAAAGGTCAAAGCAGTCGGGGATGTTGTTGAAATTGTTTTGTGATTTCCACCGCTGAACTTTCATATTTTCTCTATAACTGTATGATCCCTTACAAAGCTCATGCAAAAATTAAAATGAAAAGAAAGCAAATATTTATGGAAAACACAAAGTAAACATTCTAAATTAAATTGAAAACCTTCTTCAGAAAATTACTCAAGTGACTATCAAGGAAAAAAATTTAAGAAAATCTTACAGTAAAAGAAACAGGTTTGTCCTTCCTACTCTATTAAACTGCTTGCCCTTTCTCAACGCATTACTAATTGAATAACATACAGGTATACCATGGACAAAAGAAAGAGTCTATAGGCTTCAAGACCTCCCTAAATTACAGAGGCTCCACACTGATTGGGAGTGCTTTTACTGCATTGTTCTGGCCCAGTCATTTCCTACAGAAGAGAAGGTCAATGATCTTAAGTGATTATCTGGACCTTCCATCATAATGAAAGGTAGTAAAATTGCTGTCTCAGACATTGTATTTGATCTCCTATAAATACATTATTGGGGTCATTTCCTACTGGCCCAGCATATGCCAATCATTGCTCTTATTGCCTTTTAAGCCCTCAATCACTTGTGCTGTCAATAGTGGCACTGAAGGGAAAAAAAGAACACATCATAGAGGAGAGGCATATATTCACTGCTGGATCTGGCTGAGATGTGAGTTTTGTTGGGACAGATAATACCCCTCACAGACTGACTGATTTGTTAAAATGCCCCATATTTAAATAAATATGCTCATCCATTGATTCATTTGTGAAATTACCAAAAAAAAAAAAAAAAAGCTTTTGATAAATGATAAAAGAAGTGACAGGCAGAAGTTCCTTTCTGGAAAAAGAGTTTTTTTTCAAATACAAACTCAACACCAATTTTAGCATTTAGCTAACTTATGTAAAGTTTTCAATAACTGCAAACCATCTGTGGTAAACCGCACTTAAAAAGCAGTTTACCAAAGTTGTTTGATGGTTAAGATGGCTGAGTAGGAGTATAGTCTAAGAATACCATTACTAACATGGTTAATGGTGGATTGAAGAAAGACATGTACTGACTTAAAAGTTGACCAAGCCAATGCAAGGACCTGTTCAAGAAGAGACAGACCGGGAGACCAGTATTCTAATATAATGACAACATCCCCAACTTGATTCCAGATCAGGACCTTTGTTGCACCGCATACCAATTTCCTCTCTATCTTCTAACATTTCCCACACTGTCAATTATCCCAAAGTGCCAGCAGTTGCATTATGCACTTAAAAAGCGGTTTACCACTCTTCATAGAAAATGAATGGGACACTTAACTGTCCTGTTTGGCTTCAGGCTCTTAATCATTATTTTACAATAGGTAATGGCAAAATTATTAATAAAATGCCAATGTATGGAGCAGATCTGCAGTCAACAGCACTTGGAAGTCTCTTCTTTCCTCTAATGGTTGTCATGGGAAGCTAGTAGTTTCTTCTTGCAGTGGGAGTGCAAAGATACGGTAGGTATGTGTGTAAGTGAAGGTTTTTGCCATATATATATGATGGCAAATGGAGGGATAATCGCTTGAAGGGGAAGAGGGGTAATGTCCAGAGGGAGAGTTGAGGAAAACACTGTGAAATGGATGTGCTTAGGAGGAGAAATGACCTCTCCACCTCTCCCTCTCCCTCTCACTGAGACAAAATGTTGCTTTCTAAAGTGTGCAATCTCTTTCCTGTGCAATGTTCTCTGGCTCTATATCATTGTCCCTCAAAACCACTCACCCCTCCTGCCGCTCCTCTCTCCCAGTCCCTTGCCTGATTGCCTTCCCATTAAATCACTTCAACACAGCATTTCCGCATTTCATATTTGTTTCAGTCTTTTAAGAATCAACTGCCTTCTCCAGCCCAGAAACATTTATGAGGGTGATCATAAAGGGCATAGCTGGCCCAAGCAGCCAATCAGGGACCTGATCTTTCATGTCAGTCTTTATATATAATCTGACGCAGGAGGGGGAAAAGAGAAGAGAGAGAGAGGGAAAACTACAGGACGGGAATAAGTCACAGTTGAGAGGAAAAGAATTTGAAGTAGAAAGAAAGGAAGGTTTCCAACCAGCAATATTGTGGTCCAGTCTGTGAATACCAAGGACCAACCATTTTCCACGTTTGTGTTGCACTAATTAACATGCATCTTAAGTAATATTTTCCCATTATCACCAGCAACAATTTATCATTCACAGTGGTAACTGCTGCTGCTGATTTGTGTGCATGAGAGCTATGCCACATTGAATATTCATGAGAGTCTGATAATAATACTGTATTGAGATTATTCAAATTAACAATCTTCTCTTTCACAAATTAATGTGGATGGAAAATACATAACCATGCTGCACACATACTGAGCACAAATTTCACTCAATGGACTCTCAAGCAGAATGGCTATGGAAGTAATTCAAAAAGTACAGTGTTTATGTTACTAGGTGTGAAGTGGTGTCGCTGAGTAGCGTTGTTGTCATATTATAGTGTTTACATACACAGAGAAGAGAGTTCTAAAATTACCACTGTTGTTATTGGTTATTCTACTCATCTTAAATGTAATTACCGAAAACATAATTCTAGACATAGAGCTAGTTCTCAATTAAATTTCTCTTTTTCCATAAACTTCATAATGCTTCTGTGTTTTGTCTCTGTGCTTGTTGCAAAGAGGCCAAGACAAACACAAGTACTGTCAATACGCAACCATTATAACAATGATTATTTACCGTGCATTACATGTCTTGACCGACAAATACAAGCTAAACCTAAATGAATCCACTATTATTTAGGCTTCAACAAGGACTCACTTTATCATCCTGAGTGTTGCAGTAAATCCATTTTATCAAACAACCTGACAATTTGCATAATGCGGCAACACAGAACAGTAAAGTATCTCTAAACTATAAAGGTTTCGTTACTTTCCACTGTACAGGGAATGATGCATATCAGTGCTTCCAGCACAGAGGCCATACATGGTAAATTGCTTCATCAGATGTTTGTTATCTGCTTCTCTCTTCAGGTTTGTCATGATTGTTAGAAGGTACAGGTTTTGTACTTTCTAACAATCTTGACATTCACCTTACAGCATACATTTCCACACTCTTTATCAGACACACACACAACAATAAACATCATTGCAATGGGGACACCTTTACGATAAGCAGTTTGGGAATCAATAGCAATGATGCTTCTATGAACCCTTGACACCAGACCATAACTTGCGGTTCTTTGTGCAGACCTCAGGAAAGACAAGACACCCACGAAAAAAGCAAGTTTAGCCATCTCCTTAATCTTTTGCTGCTTATCTACAAACAGCCTCTTTTTGTACACTTTGCTTGCTCTCTTTCAGCTGACCAGAGAATGCTGCTACTTGTTCCGATTGAAATGAAAATGTGGTGCACATACACTGACAAACTGTGAGCTAACAAAGAAATTCTCAGCATGTGCTAGATGATTGAGTGCTGAAAAGAAAAACAAAGACAAGCAACTTGAATATATTTTTTTTATTTCATTGACCCCTCAAGACAAAAAATACTCTCCATTTCTGTGTACAGAAGAAACTGGCACCTGTGTGTCTGTTCAGATTTTATTCCACTGAGAAACTGGATTCTGAATTGATATTTGACCCTGCTAATTGTTGGGTTAAATGGGGTGGGGAGACACAAATTGTTTAAAGATTTTACATTCTAATGTAAAGCCAGTCAATCCAGCAGCCCTCTTAAGCAGCATTTCATATTCATAACATGTTTCCCATCTGGCTGCAGGGCGCAAACCGACTGAAATATCACAGAGTCTACTCTAATCGCATTACTCTGCTCATAGAGCATTCACACTAGGCGCCCAGTGTGAGGCTTCAGCCTTTGGTTGTTGTACATTCACTGACTGGAAGGCTGAGAGCTTTCTGAGTGAATGCATGAATGAGTGACTGTTTGGCAGACCAGCCACCTAAATGTACAAATTTGAGACCAAAATTAACCATCTGGGTTACTGACTGACAGATATTTTTAATTTTATAGAAAAATGACACTATGTGTGTATCCATATAACAGTATAATAATAAATCCAGCACTGGAAAAGTTACACAACATTCACAGTACAACATGTGCAACCCAGCTGCCAGATAAATCAGAGTGAAAGTGTTGTGATACTAATATTGTTTATCATATTACATTTTACACTACTAGATTTAATGGTGTCAAGTTGAAAAAAATGAAACACAAAACAAAAATATTGCAGTAAAACACCAACAACCTAAAACTAAACACCATGATTCACCTTCCACCTGCTGTAATCCATTCCATTCAGTTTCACTGTGTTGTGAAATGAGATTTTTAGGGCATCTTAAAAAAATATAAAAATCACTTGATAAATAATGTCGGTAGGTAATGTAATTAGGCAAGGCAAGTTTTTTGTATAGCACATTTCATAAACAAGGGCAAAGTGCTTTTTACATAATGCATTAAAACCATAAAAAGAAAGAACAGCATAAAACAGCAACAGCATAAAAACATTAAAATGCAAATTTAAAGAAAAGAAGCCTTTTAAAGAAAATTAAAGTTAAGAGCAAAGACATAAATATGGGAGAGGATAGCGAGATGGTCAATGATGAGTATTTACGGTTCATCCAAGGGCAGTGCAGAACATATGTTTTAAACCCCGATTTAAGCGTGGTCAAAGCCGGATTGAGTAAAATCTAATATCCCCTGGAAGTTTGTTCTAGCTCTGTGGAGCGCAGCAACAAAATGCTGCTTCTCCGTGCTCACTCTGTAAAAAGTGAGAAACCTTCTACCTGATGATGTGAGACACTGAAGGGTTCACACGATAAAAGACAGTTACAGATATATTTTTGTCCAAAGCCATTATTAGATTTACTGACAAGCAGCAGTATTAATTAGAATTACTCACTACTTTCTAGGCAAAAGCATTTAGATGTGCTTTTTTCCCATTTAATGCAAACTGTCGGAATTATAACACACTATGTAAACAGACAAATGTTGCAGACACAGATTGATGTCGAAGTCAAGTAAACATCAGGAAGTTATCAGTTACAACTATGAGTGAATATCAGAGGGAAATTACCTGACTGAAGTATGTTTGAATTGAGGAAAACCTAAAGAATATGCTCCTCATCAAACTAGGCTACCCATATGCTTGTCTGATTTTCAGCAATTTGTTTTTCTTTCTGGCTCAGTTTTAGTGCCACATATTTGTTATGACCAAAGTTAGCTATTGGCATATAGGAACTGAACATAATCATTAGCATTTTTTAATGGCTGCTTTTCTCTGCATACAATAATCAAATCCCTACAGAATCGCAGAAATTAAAGTGAAGTACAACAAAAGCTCCAGTGTTTCTTCTTTAGCAATTAAGACACGTTATTTAGAAATTAACCGTGTGTGCACTACTCAGAGGTGGCATAAATCCTTTTCAGTGCCACTTGATATTAACACTTCATTCACAAACAGCACTGTGCAGTGTATTTGCGTTTCCAAGGTCTGATGGACAAATCCCCAGCTGGGTAGATCTCTACAACATAGAATTACACTAATCCTTATATATCCTTCACTGTAAGTGATACTGCATGTAATCCAGAATTCTGCTTTATCTGCCATGGTTCTGCCAATTGAAGTCTTTCATTCACTTTCTACCAATGCTTAGTCCTCGATGAAAGGCACTTCTAATCTGAGACTTGGCTGTCTCTTTTATTATCATATTCATAGACATTTTCTTTTTAAAGAAGATACACAAAGCCTTACAGTGGTTACACAATTTCTCATGTTTAGCGCTACCAAATTTAGCTCTTCTCATTCATGCAAGACTTGATCAAAGACAATGAAAACATCCAATTGTTTGCCAGTGAATCCCTCCAAACACATACAGTGTATGTAGAGCTGTAGTTGGTGCTCGCCCGGTGGCAGCCTATTGCTCCTGCTCTGTCTTCTTGTCATTGTTTGTTGTGGTGTTTTGAGTTGTCATGTCAACTTTTCTTCCATTTCATTTCACTTAACTTCACTGGAGTGACGTAAAAGTCAATATTATGAGACTGGAAAGACTTTTTCTGGTTCCTCTGTTGCTCTTTTGACTTTCCGAACATGTAAACCATGTCTGTGGTTATGGAGGTATAGTCAACACTCCAGTAATCGTGCTGGCAAACTGGCCCTCAAACCCAAAGCTAAGCCTCATACTGAGAGGAGATATAAAGGCAATACCTGAAATGCAAGGCAGGAGCATGGTAGGGTTTGGTTGTGGATCTGGTGCTAGACTGCTTTCCTATGACTTATATAAGTCGGATTTGGAAGGGATATTTGTAAATGTCTCGATATTGAGGGTTTTCCACAAGATTGCAATGTAGGCCTTGTTATGTTTACCATTCATGTTAATAATATTGACTACTCTCTAGACACAAATGTAAAAAAAAAAGTTGCCCCATTCTGTGATCTTTTAATAAAAATTTGATGAAAATGCAATTTACATACATTTTTAAAAACCTAAAGTTCTTGTTCACGTTTCCATATGATGCTTTTTATATGTTTGAAAACAACTCATTAGCAAAATAGGCAGTCAACGCCATGGAAGAGTCTTTCCGAATTGAAACTGCAGCATACAAATGAGAGCTTAAAAAACATGAATTCAGATTTCTGAGGTGTAATACATAATACACCTCAGAAAACAATACTGTCAACTTGCAGGGCAGGGCTTTCTGTATCATTAATGTAGCGGACATAGACTTCTCCCTCTCTCTCTGGAATGCTACGTGAGAGGTAAAAACAACAGCTGAGTAGACTTTGCGTCTACTTTGACCATTAAACTGCCACATTGAACACTATCCAGGCCCGTGAACCATAACCATCTTCATGAAGGATCACCATTTGACACTCAACTTCAAAGGGACTGGCGCAAATCACTCTGAGTTGAGAATGTTTTTCCTGCATCTTCCCCATGGACTCATTTAAAACTCTTCCACTCCTAACTGATAAGGAGAGGCCATAAATCGCGACCACATACCAGAGGAACAGTTGGAATTGTGTCTTATCTTCATCCATTCATACAGGAACGGACTAAATAACTATTGTTCTGTTTATTTTTCTCATGTGTTTGTACCTGCATCAGCCTCAACATGATGTCCTATATCAACTGTCCAAAAATCGCATTTCTAAGTAATATGAGAACGAAGATAAAGATTTATAAGAATATTCACATCTCTAACATGGACCCACAGTGCCATCTAGCGACGTCAGATGCACGGGAGTGCCGACATTAAAACAACCAATTGTAGTGATATGTTGTCATGAATTAAAAGTGATAGTGGGGGAAATCTGACATATTTTGCTACTACATTTCATCCAATGTGTTATATTCACCAGTGATAAGATGGACGTGATATATATATACAATTGCATATTAACATATAATGGTTTTTATGTTCATTCCCTTTCTGGTATAATCGATCGTCTTATGATGTATATGTATGTTACCAATCTTTTGTTTCATATCATGGGTCATGGTGAGAGATGGATAGATCGTTTTGCGCACATAACATACTTTTTGTATCTCAATCTGAGATGGCAATATGCTCTTCTTTTAGACAAAGAAACAGAGTCAGATTACCAGTCTTAGCGGGAAACGGCTATCCACGCCCAAAATAAACACCCACCAGAAGCCAGAGGATAAAAAGTGGAAACCGCTTTGTCCTGGGCTTTTTGCCGTCTTCCGTTCCTGGCTCTCTCTCGCCACTCTTGACATTTTCTTTTCTTAGGCTCTTTCTTTACAAAATTTCCTTGCTATCTTAAATACCATTTTTCCTTATATTCCACGCTTTTACCTTTTTGTTTTCGTCTAGTTGTTAAGTCAAATTTTTGCGCGTCTTATTGTTGTGGCTCTTTGTTAATCTTTTAGACCTTTTTATTTACATTGTGCTCACGCTCATCTAAGTCCGAGCTGCTTCACTACTGCTTCTTCCTCAAGCCGAAAACTGTTCTAACAGAACAGCTTTTAATGTTTTTTAGAGATTTTGCGGCTAACACCAAACGCCGTCAAGTCTAACAGAGCCACAGTTAATAATCAAGTTATTCTCCATCAACCCGGACGACAGCGCACTCCGCGCCCGGCTGCCTACCACCACCGACCACCATCTGCGTGCCAACGTCAGAACCTCTGATCCTGCGCTGCTGTGAGAGCTCCATCGGCAGAACGTTGCCTAGCAACCGAGACGATGCTTCGGAAACATCCGTCCAGACTCGTCGCTCAAGGGTTCCAACCGGTCCCAACCTAACGTTCCAGCTCACGGAGGCTCCGACCAGACAGCTCTGTTCAAAGTAGGCAAAGCCCACCTCTCTACCTGCTCCTGATTGGGTTGATGCTGTAATAACTTGATAACAGGTTTAATTTTAGCGTATCATTCGTTAATCTAAATCAGAACTTTAGATCGTTGGCTAAATACCCTTCTTTCACCATCATCCTCGTCATTCTGTTTGATAATCTGACATCACACATTCACCATACACACACCCTGACTCAACTGCTATAGCTCATGTATGTATATTAGTAGATTAGTTAATAAAAATATTCATTTAGACCAATTCCTGATTCTGTGTTTTTCTTTGTGTGGGAACTGAGGTCAATTTAATCAGAATTCACGACTTTCAGCTAAGAGACTGTTCTACTTCATTCAGTTAAAGTTTCTTTGAGACTTAATCTAGAATGATAATTTTCTCAGTAATCTGAGATGGTGCCCCTTTATTAACGAGTGCAAAATTTTCATTAAGAAGTGTAGTTACGCTACATTAATCTTCAGAATTGGTTTGATCATGTATGGCTGAATGCAAGGAGTACGTAGTCAATAACCTCTAGAGGAAGCCAATGGTATAAAGTTACATCTAAAACATTTTTAGGGATTATTTTCATACAAGAAGTGTATCTAGGATACGTAGACTTGAGTTTTTAAGGGTTAAGCTGAAATGAACTTCAGTGATCACAGATCCAGATCCAACAAGCCTGTACCATGTCTTAAATGAAATGTCTGTATAACAAAAACTGTAGAACCACTTGACTATTACGCACATGTACCCTTGCTGCCACGATAAAGACATCATGCAAAAGCTTTGTATTTAGTAGTGTAGCATAAATACTCATACACAAATCTTTAGGATTGTGATAAAACTTCAATGAATGCAAGATGCAATCTATTAATGGTGTCTAAGACACAAGACAGAAGCTATCAAGGGTACATGGTCATATAAAAAGGGAACCATACTTATACTATCAAGAACCAAGCAGAATATGTGACACAAATCTGGTATTAGGAGTTTTCAGCAGTGAAGCAAATCTATTGTTTCTACAGATTGACCTGAATGACCCCAATCTGAATTGCTATGGTTACTGCACAGCATAATAATCCCTACTTAATCAAGTCTCTGGAATAAGAAGGATGAGCAGAGTTTGTGTGTGTGTGTGCATGTGTTTGTGTGTGCGTGTCTTGAAGTTATTTTCCTTTTAACAAGTGATTTAGTCTCAGAACACTAATCAAACTGTTTCATTAGAGGCTTATGAGTGTGTATGTGACTGTGAAAGCAGCACTGTATGTGTGCATGCATGTATGCTGTGCGTTTTTATGGACACATTCCACCTCCTACACATTTTATTTTATGTAAGGTTGTATGAAGAACACATAAAGGCGCTCAGCGACACCTCCATGACACCAAGGCAGTAAGGTTAAATATACCATGTCCATAGGGGCCATATGAGTGTCACAATATCTGTCGCTCTGTGTGTGTGTGTGTGTGTGCATTCACAAGAGAATCAAGCGTTAGAAATTTCAATAGTTCCCTTGATACAGAAATGTCAAAGACATAACTGGCACTTGTGTTTTGAAAAGATGATTACATGGTTAATATTTTCCGTATATAACTTCCATCCAGTCATGAACATTTAAAACAGTGCTCTCTTTCTGGTTCATTTGGTAAAAATCTGTGTGTAGCTTAAATGTGATATCAATGACATAAATGAGTTAAAAAAAAATCGGAATCCAATGATGGACTGCTCACATCTGAGGTTGCTTTTCAAAGTATTCAGATCTCCTCATTTTTAGTGCACGTTATTGTTTTTATTGTATTACATTTCAAATGGACAAAAGTGGTATTTTTGCCCATCAATCTACAGTGACTAATCCATAATGACAAAGTGAATACATCTTTTTAGAAATCTTTCCAAATTCGCTTGGGGCGCCAACTGAATTAGATGAATGAGACATAAAAATGAAAACGACAAGCTTCCAACCACAGCTCTCACAGTGTTAAATATTACTAAGAATCAATAAAAATGCACCAAATCAGTTCAAGGGCAGGGGAGACATTGCATTCATTCAGTTTTACACTTTGGAAAAAGATTTTTGATATCCTGCTAAGACTATGTAAGAAACAGTATCATTATTCAGACGAGGAGTAATGAAGAAAAAAATACCCCTTCCTTGAACGTGAAGGCAGTCTTTAACAATGACAGCTCTTACCTCAAATGAAGCTGATTCATTTTGTCCCTATGTTCATAACAGTATATAAGCGAGAATTGACTGCCTCATTGATTTTTACTACTTTGTAGAAATTACACGGCTATTTCTTTAATCAAATTTACTAACTATCTTTTACAGTAAAACTGTGACATGTGCAATGGGCTGTAGTGGTGGTTCTGTCTCCCAACTTCCACATTAGCAAGTGCTAAAAGCAGCCATCCAAATCAACAACCCCTTATTAACCACTGTAACTGCAATATTAAGTATTCCTTGATGCTGGTGGCATTGGTCCAATTACTGTACTCCTTCAGCCTACTTAAATATATGAGTTACAAAACTGATCCCTACAACAAACTATTTCACAACTGACACCAACAACACATCTTTTATTGAACTTCTTGCATATGTGCCATTAGTAACTGTGTAATTATACTTTCTGCATTCCCAGTCAATGCCATATAATAATGAATGAAACCACAAGTACTTCAGTCACCTAAAGCTGTCTCTATGAATCTAGACCTTTTCTTCCACAATAATATATATATGCATGAGTGACATTACTGGTGTCCACAGTGCTTCTTCGTGATTTGGATCTGTGAGGCAATTCTGCCATTTTGCAGTGGATACACTGGGGCAATTCATGGTGGATACCCCATGGATATAAAACAAAGGAGCAAAACCACAGGCAGCACACAAATTTGGCATAAACACATGCAGTGTATGCAAAAAAGAAGAAAACCACAGGAAGCATCCTGGTGATTCCATGAAAAGGGAAAATAGTGTTCAAACTTTTTCCCTCTGCCTCTCTGCCCCACTGCTTGTCTCTCTCTGCAGGAAACAAAAAAAAATGACTGAGAGCGCCCAATCTCAATTCTGACTTGACAGTTCCATTGAAGTCATTCAGCGTTTTCCCCCCACACACAAGCATGTGCACATACACACCATATCCAAGTCCCTGCAATTGTCCCCAAACCGGAGAAGAGAGTAACTATTTAATAATACTCCTGTTTTCCCAGGAGATCTATAAAGTCAGTCAGTGTGTGTGTTTGTGTGTGCATGTGCATGTGCATGTATTGATTCAGACTCCTCCAGTCTAACTGGGTAATTGTCTTTTAACCGTAAGTCATGATTGAAGGACACCGGGGGGACCTGTCATAAATGGAGTGAGAAAAGGCAGGAGAGAAATAGAGAGAAACCTAGAAAAAGAATGGCAGTGATTGGTAGAGCGAGAAAGAGGGACTAACAATAAGCCAAGGTCTGTCTTTCACTATGCCTCTATTTTTATGTTAGCATTTTAAAATGCAGGGAAAAGAAATCAGCAGCGGTAGGAGGTAGGGAGAGACTTTGACATCTTGTATATGAATTGCTCTGAAAGGCCATTTTGCTTTTCATTGCCTCACTTTTTCTTAGCTTGCTTTGCTCCATTTAAAACATTCGTTTTCATTCAAATGAACTTTTCTTTTAAATTCCTCAAGTTTGACACTGTGTCCTGGGGATGTCTTTCACCTTGTTGTCTCGCTCAGCTCCTTTTTAAAACAGTCACACTTAGTATGCGCTGGCTTGCTCTGAGGGCTTACTGGCGAATCAGATGTGGCGGGGGCAAGAAAAGCCTCTCTTCCAATCATAAATGTTCAAAAGTACAGCTAACCTCTGCACTAATAGATGCAATGATGTATGAAGGGGCTGTTAAATGGGGAGCAGGACATATTTACTTACATATTGACTTTGGAGGGACTTACTTTATAATTAATTTGAAATACCAAATTAAGCTTGCAAAAAAAGGTGGATTTCCCCTTTAACCATAAGCATCTGCCTAAAGCATATTCTAACTTAAACTTAGCAAAGAAAACACACATGAAGGTTTGAAAACAAAAAGAAAACCCGAATATGGGATGTGGCAGTAAGTACCACCAGTAAACATGTATCACACCATGACCAATCTTCTTAGAGTAAAACAGCCAACATGTCTCTAAACCGGAAAATCACTTTAGGTCTCCAACACACACACACACACACACACACACACACACACACAAAGGGGTGAAAAGAGTCATTGCAGATGCACTTTTAGCATACATGTGTATGGTATTTGGTGACTCACATGAATCTATAACACACATGCATGATTGAGTGAATATCTGATGTACGAGAGCACAACAAAAGAGAATGGTTCTGGAATATTTTGGACACAGGTTTTATAGTAGAGTAAGCATAAAGGACAATGACATGCAAACTTAAATTATTTTTTTCTTTGCATCTTTGAATGTATTACTCTACAAAAATAGACTACAGGCTCAAGGGATCCAGAAAGCATTCACTCTGTAACTCATTACGTACTGTACCTGTCAGGAAAATAATGCAGGGGAAATACTGCCATTACCTGTATTTGCTTAAATACGGAAACAAACACATTGCTGGGTCCTTGGTAGAATTAATACTGCCTACAATATATGTTGTAGACAGTATTATACAATATATATATAGTATATATTGAACTGTTATTCTATACAACAGTTCATTATTGCAAGGGGGAGACAGACTAAATTTGTTTGGCACCTTTCTCTCTCCCAGGAAAGAATACAAATGGTAGCTTATTTACAACATGATAGTGAAAACAAACTATTTGTCCTACTGGCGTGCTGTGAATAGTTGGTAGGTTTAAAAAAAAAACCTCTAAGTCTTACATTCCTTAGACAGAACAGCCTACTAAGGATGAGATCCTTAGAGGGAATTGTAACCTAGGTTACATTCCATGGAGTCTCTTCAAGGCTAATTTATGCTTTCCACCTCCACAAGGGTTTGACTGATGCAAATTTTGTCATTCACTCAACTCCATCCACATGAAGCCCAAATTTTACGTCCTCGCAAACTGTCCATACTACAAGCGTATCTACTGCGCATGTGCCCAGAAAGAAACAGTGGTGCTTAAATCAGATGTCTGGTGGTAGGAGAGGCTGTACAAGGAGATTCTTGATAATTCACATCTTTATAATTCATCATTAAAGGATTTGTAAATGAAGTAGTCACTGCCAAACTTTGGAGGTTTGTTTGTACATGCTTTCTATGGATGTATTCCAAACACTATGGAAAATCTTCATTTCTCCAGAAAACCTGAGTAATAATGTCTAATACGGTGCTACAGCAGCTGTTATTTCCTCATGTGTTTTTCTGTGTTCGATTTGAGGGGAATCTGAATCGGCCGCATAGCAGAACAGCACAGCCCTTTTGTAGTATTGCCAGAACTGCATATGCAAACCTCTTATCGGGCCGCACACATGGAAGGGGAAACCAGGAACTGGCCTTCAGAATGAAACTCCATACCTGAGAAGACCCTAAATGTTTTTTTTTTTAACTTTGTTGTGTACCAGACACACCTCACATTACTAGAAGCCGTAGCCACCCTGTAACTCTAAAAACACATGAATTTTGCTTCTCTAAAAATGAAACATATAGAAAACTGCTTATTAAGTGTAGTTTAACAAATGAAAAACAAATAAATAACTAACCTAAGTGCTTACTTCCATTAGACAATGCTGTAAAAGAGTGCACATGTTCAGTCATCCTACCTTTTTGCACATGGCTTAAACAGTATGCAGCTAATATTGTTCAGCTGAATAAGTCAACTATTTATGACCATTAAATACACTGGTTTTGGATCGCTTGATTTACACCTCTAATTATTGTTTTTAATCAGGTAAAGATTAAAGACTTGCACGGTGGTCTGAAAACTAACAAGGTCACATTGTACCACTTGAGGACAATCTAGAAAACAGTATATAATCCAAAAACATGCACATTACCTATTAGGATCCTTTGTCAAAGACAAAGGATTTTTAATTGACTCTTTCATTTGAGCTTTGTGACATTGGTTCACAAGAAGCCTCATCCTCTTATGGGGTATCAGATAGTGGAAAAAATCATTAAAAAGGACTCAGCCTTTTGTGGCCAGCCATGAGATAAATGCTGCTGCTCAGTAGAGGTGACGAGGGAGTGAGTATGCTCAAGGCTGACCCTGTGGTATCAATCTGTGCAATGTTAAAAAGTTTCTGTAGGATATGAGGAGTCATGGCACACTTGGTTTTTGCTGCCCTCTGACCTCTTTTAGCATTTTAAAGCACATTCTGGGTACTTGGCATGAATCAGCTAGGAATGGAGAGAAGTGAGAAGTGAAGGTGGCTTCGAGAGCTTTGACTTACAGAGTAACTTTGACATCAGATGTATAAAATTGCACTGTTTCATATTTCATTAAGAGTAAAATGAGCTGCTAGAAATATGCAAGTGACTATAAAGTGCTATAAAGCTTTTAACCACAACAATAGGCAGGTGCACAATTTTCCCTTCATGTCAACATGGCACATAAAGATATAAATCACCAGTTGCCTTACCAGTCTTTATACACAAAAAAATAATTGGACACTTTCTGTATATTAGAGAAAAACTCATTACGTGTCATTTGACCACAAGTCACTCAGACACAAAGCAGTACTTAATTGCACAGGCCGGCTCCACATTATAACTGTCACTTCCCCTCCACCCTCTCTACTGTGAAAATTTGGACACTTCCTGGTAATTACAAGCCATGTTCTTAGAATCAAAGGTAAAGTACCAGTTGTTACTGGTGGTTAATGTACTGTTTTAATGAACTCTAAAGGAGCAAAGAGAATCTCGCTTGTATAAAATGTCCTTGCTCCCTCTCGCAGAAAAAAAGAAGAAGGAGGGAAAAAAAAGCTTTGAGCTGGGTAATTCTCTAAAGTAGAATTTTTTTGCTATGTTTTCAATGTGGGGAGCAAATTGTTTACTCGAGCTGCACCATAGGACCCAGTATCATTAAAACACAGTAGTAGTCACATAAAGGGAGGTAATAACCAGCCCTGAGATCCATTTGGGGTCCTGACTTAAAGTCATAGAGATGCTGCACTTAAAGATACTCGCTGGAGTGTAAATTCTCACATCTCAAGTCAAACATGCCCTTTGAAATAATGACAATATAGTTAAATGTTTACAGTAGGGAGGCTCTCTTTGTGTTTCTTTCTGTCAACAGTGAGGTCAGAGCACGAGGCAAACTACAGAGGCTGTAGAAAGTGAGCGTCTTCCTTCAGGACATTTCCGTGAACCAAATGTGACAGAGCTTAGTTCCACCTGCTGGCTTATAATTATCTCAACACCTCAAGATGGAAATTCATATCTGTCAACCTTTTTAGGCTCATGTTTTTCATTATCAACAAGCGCCCTCTGTCAATGACTGCACAAATATGTCCCTTCAAATTGTCAGGACACCAAATAAATCTATTTAGCAAGGTGGCATGTCAAAGTATGACAAAAACTCTCAAACAATTAAAGTTCCAGTCCCAGCCTCTCCTATTTTCACTTGTTTTTTTTTTAGTTCCTTCACACATATACAAAACAAAGACAAAACCTACCAAGGTCTCCTAACAGTTGCCAGCTGCAACTCTTTTCATTTGCATAGCACTTTCCCTGAGTATCAAACAGAGGTGCCAAGCATTTGTACCATCAACTTGATGCTGCAGAGATGAACACAGGGCGTCTACATGAGGAAAGAATAATTAAATAATAACTTAATATGTTAACATTAGGCCAGACACTCTTCACATGCAGTAAAACCTTTGATTGTAGAGACCCCACAACAAGAGCCATTAATTTCACGCAGACCTTTAATGTACCAACTCTGTATAATGTAATTCTTTAATATAATGTGTTCAAAAAATATATGTCATGTGAACTGATTAAGTACCAAAGTGTTCATTAGGTATAAAATGTCAAGGAATAATGCAACAATTGATCACATTTTATGACGGTGCTTTTAGTTTGGTGGTGAAGATTACTGCATACTTGTATATTATTTAATAACATATTAAAGCAATTTTTTTTCTTTATATTTTGAAAACTTTATGACGACAATTTTTAATCCGCAATGTCTCTTAAAATGTTATGATAATACTCTTTTGTCCTAAATATGGTATTTAGAGTGTTAGGGCAGCAGTCAACAGAACACCATGGGCCAACAATTTGTTATAAAATGATGCCATTAGGCTTTATGAAGTATTATTCCTAATAATGTGAGTATTTTTACGGTCATTGCATTGTTGGAGTTACGATTAAATACTGCAGTGACGTTATTACTACCAATCACTCCCATAAAACAATGACTCCCACATCCCCTTTTCCAAAAACAGTATTTTTAATGGCCCCATATACCCACACAAGCATTTCCATTTGATGTGGCTGATAATAGTACCTTTACTGCACTGTGCTGTAGTATGCTGTGCTTAAGTACAACTTTGCAGTGTACTTTACTTATTTCTACTTTAGAACTTTGCTTCTACTCCTCTACCTTTGACAGAGAAACATTGTTCTTTTGATCCCACAACATTTATCTGACAGCTTGTTAGTTTTCAGTTCAAGATTTTACACGTAAAACATATAATCGGCTTAAACTACCCAACAGTAAATAGCATTCAAAGAATTCGCTCAGCCTTGAAGAGGAGGTTGAGGATAGCATCATCTTTCTGATTCACATGGCCTACTTCCATCTGAAGAGGTGTCATGATCTTGACTTGTGTTCTTTGACTTCCCCACTGCTTTCAACACCATCTAGCCTCACTTGCTAGGTAAAAAGCTCCTGGGAATCCATGTACATCATAGACCAGATCATAGACTAAGTCACTGTCTGGCTGCAGTATGTCTGCCTGGATGGCTGTGTCCCAGAGGTGGTAATAAGCAGTGTGGGTGCACCCCAAGGAAATGTACTGGAACCATTAATACTTGACACCTCAGATTTCTCCTTAATCTTGCGAACCTACCATATCCAAAAATTCTCAGAAAACTCTTCCATAGTTGGATGGATCAACAATAATGATGAGACGGAGGACAAGGGCCTAATAAAGTGTTGCAGGATGCTGCAACCACAACTATCAGAAGTTCAATTACAGCAAAACCAAAAGAGCCAGTGGTGAAGGATCAGAAGCAGAAAGGCCCCAGTCCTTGTCACCATTGTGAGGGAGAAGGTAAACGCTAAAATCTGCAATAAACTGGACTAAACGTGGAGTACAAAAGAAAGAACAGAGTAGGCTATTCTCCCTAAGGATGTTGCATTCTTTTAATGAATGCTACAGGTTATCAAGAATGTTTTATTACTCTGTGGTAAAAGTGTCCACTGTTCATTGTGTGCTCGGAAGGTGGCATATCAAGGCAAATTATGCCTGTAGACTGACCAAGTTGGTCAGGAAGGTACAATCATCACAGAGAGAGAGAAGGCTGGTAGAGAAGACCAGTACTATCCTTCATAATCCCTACCATTCAGCTATATGATGAACTGTGGCAGATGCACTGAGGTTAAGGGGTACCTCATGTTGCATTTAACACTGCATTATAATAAATACTATTTATTATTGTGTTGTACATGGAAGATTATTACGGTGTCACACTACACACTCTACCATTTCTCGCTTTGATTTCAACTTTATTTATATCATGGTACAGCATTGCAACTGTATAGTCTGCATACTGTTATATCTCTTACTCATATTTATAAACAACTATCTATGTTCAACATTTTAGTGTGCATATTATAATTTATATGTTCCATATGGGTCCAAAACATGACTACCAGAGTTGTTCAACTGGACTCTTGCCCTTCGTATTGTAATGTGTATATTAGGCATAGATATATTTTAAATTTCAACTATTTATTTACTGTCATATTTTATTTTATTTTATTTTATTTTAATTATTTTATTTTATCTTTTCTGCACAGTGCCTTATTTGTATTCCCAACCTGTCTCTCTACTGCTGCAACATGCAAATTTCTCCTTGGGAATCAATAAAGTCTTATCTTATCTGATCGTGTCTAAACTGGTCTTACATTGTCATACTTTAAAAGGTTACTAACATGAATATGTCAATACAATATTTTAATATATTTGCATGCAAAAGACAAAAACACTCTTGCATTTAGTTTTGATACAAGTTCATAAATACATACAGTATATAGCTTAGTGGTATTCCAACTGGTTGATTATAATAAATATTATATTGTTATTTCCATGTAGGAAATTATCATTTACCTTTGCAACTGCCACACCTTACCAGCAAAAAAGAGAACAAGCTGAGAGAGAAACTATCAAGGCCCATTCCCAGTTCCCCTCAGGACTGTCACGTATGGTAGGGTGTCCCGTTTCCTTTGGGGATCAAGGAGCAGTGGTCATCTAGAATGCCAAACGAAGCGTGGAAGGCCATTTAGAGAGCTGGATGACCACTTCCTCACAGTCCCCAAAAGAACTCCTTCCCTAAGCAGCAGCATGCGAAACAGAGGGGTAGGGTCAAGGAGCGGAATTGTCATTGGGCAAAGACTAGCAGGGGATGTGATGGAAAGAGACAGAAAGAGACAGTGTGACAATCAGAGGGACACAGACATGACAGAGTCAGAGAGTCAGACAGAGAGAGAGTGTGTTGAATATCTAATGGCATTTGTGTGTAGTCAAATTTAAGCAGCTCTGGGTTTTTCAAGTGTAATACACCAGAAAAAGACTGATATTCAGACCAAGGCAGTATGCTGTGAGTTGCCTCAAGACTTTGAATAAAAATCATCCAAGAAACCCTAAAAACTAAATAATAGCCATTGTGTAATAGAGTAATGCTTTGTAATCACCCTTTGGTCCACTAAAACCTCTGGGGTGTCATTTGTTTTATGAGCTCAGTTTTTCTGGCTGGAATAGGCTGGAAAATTACTTTGTCCCACAATAGGAATGTGCAAAGATGCCATATAATTTAGAAGGCTCTAAGAGTGTTTGTGTGTCTATGTGTGTGTACGTGTAAAAATGTGTGTGTTCATGCTTATGTCAAGATGTACCTCAGCCAATACATGAGTCAGATGTGTAAGTCAACACTTTCCCTTTGAGCTGTTGACCAGTTCAGCCATCAGTGAGAGGACTCTAATTTCCAAATGGCCTCTGTGTGAAATCAGATGCAAACACATTAGGCAGGTGTATTCAAATGACTCACAGTGCACAGTGTGTGTGTGTGTGTGTGTGTGTGTGCTTGTGTGCTTGTGTGTGTTTATGCGCCTTGTAGGAAGGACACAAATTGGGATAGTGTATATGGGTGAGTGCATGTGTGCCACTTTGTCTGTGTGTTAAGTAGAACTTACGCCACACCTGTTTACCAATGCATGAGGTCAGTACCCAGCGTCTGTGCAATCATCAGGCTCCTTATTTCAGAGTACCACCATCTCATCTGTATTGGCCGCTCACTCTGATTTCCTTCCTTTTTTCCCCCTCTATCACTTGGATTGCAAAGCACACACCTTTTTAAACCATGTACTAAATTGGCTTGTACAAAAAAACCCAAAAAACATGAAGCCATTTTGTTAATGAACAAACTAAAAGATAAAAAACACCAAGAGATTTTAAATTTAAAAAAAACAAGAATTCTGCTTTGTTATTCTAATGTTCCATGTCTGGCTTTCCCTTTTTGTGTGTTAATGTTGTTTGTTTTTTGTTGTTTTGTCATGGCCAGTAAAAGAAAAAGAATCGCAACACACAAACGCATTTCATTGTCTTTTCCTCGTCATTGTAGCATCATTAAAAAAGAAATATAATGCTTTTGGAGGTTTTTCCTTTGCTTTTTTGCTATATAGAATTTTCGTGCCAACACTGCTCCTTAACAGATATGTTAACACTAATATACCGTGTTGGCAGTAGAGCCATTCCTTCCATTAGTTGTCTACGTCGTCATGTAACTGGCTTACATAATGTCCATCTAGCGGCTACTTTGGCACACTATCAAACAAGGAATTAGCAGCTGCCTTTAAGGTCAGTATTATTTCCTTACTGCAGCCACTTCTGCAAACCCTTAAATGTCTCAGCTATAAGCAAAGCAAGAGCAAACACAACGGAACTTCATACATGCCATCATCTAAGGAGCTAAAAACCCGTGGATGACTTTTATTTTTGCTGGAAATGTCACCACAACAATGGTGCTCCCTACTGCCTTGCAGGTAAGAGTTTTAAGTAATGTCCCTCAGCTATACAGCAAATACAGCAAAGAAGTGTCACTATGCTTGAGAAAGCATAGAGGCTTTCACAAGTGCAGATGAGCAGAAAAAAAGAGCCACATTGGTTGTGCGGCCACACTTTGCTTTCAGAAAACACAATATAGAATACAATAAAAACCCACACATACGCCAAGAAAACAGCTGCCAGGATGCACTACTTTTTGGGCACTTTGAGACCAAGCAGTCCATTTCACAGTGTAAATACAAAAACAAAAAATAAAAAGTTTTGCTAAAGGCAAAGTGTTACTTTTTGATTATCGAAATATTTAAAAAAGTGTTACCTGGGTCAGTTGCACAAAATAAATGTTGACTTTTAAGATAGATGTTTTGCACGAGTATAAAACATTCATTAAATTAATCACTACCAAAGTAAACTATTCAATTAATTCTGATACTGATTTTACGTGATGATATGGTTTTTGCTGCAGCTGCAGCTCTGGACTCGATGAGAGTGCAGGCAAACTATATAAATATACATATTTAGTGCAAAAGTAAGTTTTATTAGTGAAACATCATTCTGTAACAGCTAAAATAATTGCTAGCTTCATTAGCAGGGAATTGATAATAGAGAAACCACAAATCGAATTGGAAAGAACAATTGCAAAATAGCCTTATGAAAAAAAATTTTAAAAATTTAATGCTTCTACAATAAAGGCATTTTGGAGCGACACAATATGCTACAATAATATTCCATCTGCAGACGGCTGAGTATAAACCACTACAATCAGGAGCATACAACAATCATGTGCATCCATCAGAGTGTATTAACACATCTTGTGGCTCGTCCTCAATACTGTATTCAGTTTTCTGAGCACCTAAATAAATAAATCATACACAGTATTAGTGTGCAACTTTTTCATTCTGGGCTTTGTCTCTTTTCCCTGTTGTTGTTGAGGTAACTTGGTTCCAATATTTTTTTCAATGGGCATCCCTGATAATACCTGCTCTGACAAAGAACGTTTACCTTTATGTTCATAAAAACCTCTGAATATTTGTCCAATTATCCTTGCCAATTTAATTTTCAATGGAGCTGTACTCTGATGTAACATCACAAAGGCAACAGAAAGACAAATACCTATCTTTCTTTTGTTGCTACTAGGGAGTTAACTATGACATTCATGCGATTAATCGTGATTAAATATTTTAATCGATTGACAGCACATAATATTTGCACATTATATATATATATATATATATATATATATATATATACCTTTGTCAGAGACTTCAAATTGTTGTACACACAGCAAAAACCATATCATCCCCGCCTAGACTAAGGAAACGTGCCAAAGAATACTGTAGTAGTGTGCAAGTTTCCGTATGCCGATTATGTGCATTTATGTGTGAGTGAGAGATTTTTTTTTTTAAATGAGAAGAAACGAAACACTGTACAATCCACCTTCAAAATCATCGTATCTCCTCAGCCTCTGTGGAGACCCCTTCCTCTTGGTTGAGGATAAGTCCCTAAATAGACTTATGCAGTGCTTCATCAACATTGTATACACACAATATCTGTCACAAAAGCTATATGTGTCCTTTGAATAGAGTGCACACATGAAGCTGACAAACAGAATTGCATTTTGAAATTGATGAGAACAGACACAAGCAAACTCCATGTGGTTTTAAAGAGGTTCAAAAGTGATGTTAGTCCATATTTATGCCACAAACACAGTTGCCATGGTGTGCGTATGTCCATGGTCTCACGCCTGTGTCTGTAAGTGTGGCTCTTAAAGTGATGTCATGTGGCCGAGATCCCATACTCAGAGCTGCAGAGGCTGTTTCCATGGTTTTAGCTTGTGAAGGCTGTTGTTTTACAACAGGGAAAGGGGAATAAACATTGTATAGAGTGACTAATCCTAAAAACAGCCATCTTCCTGGTAAAGCCACATAGTCTGACAGTGCGAGTGTGTGTTTATATAGTTATGAATAACCTATGCGTCCATTTTTCAAAGTTTCACTGTTTGCATATGACTGAGTGTGTGTGTGTCTATGAATGAGTTTCTGCATGCAGTATATGTGTGTGCCCCCATGTGTGTCTGTGTCTCTGTCAGCCCACCACTTAGACAGCTCAGATAAAAGAAGATCAGAAAGCACAAAAGACAAAAAGACAGAAATGACAGCAGGGAAGAGAGTGGGAGTGAATAAACAGGGCAACAGATGAACAACAGAGAAGAAGAGGAGAGAAATCAGGGGAGATGGAGACAGAAGGGACAGAGGGGAGGAAAAGAGGAAAAGAAAACAAGAATGATCGAGAAAAACAGATACAGAAAGGAGGCCAGAAGCACAGAGGAGACAGGAAGAAGGAATGCTGAGCCATGAAGACCGAGACAGAAAGAGAAGAAGCAAACAAAAGACAAGGGAGAGCTGGAGGTTACAGATCTCTACTTACTGACCATGATGAGCACATAAACACATACACACTGTCTTGCACAAAACAGTGCTAAACCAGTGAATCACAGAAAAATAGCTGCCAAACCTGCTAACCTGCAAGGCATGATCTGGTACAGAGGGCACCCTGGCACTGAGAGGGTGAGCGTTGGAGGCATTACCCAAGCAAAAGACAGAGCAGACTGTTGATATCCAGCCAAGAAAATGTCATTAGTATTGAACTGACCTGTAGGGTCCAAGCCCCCACAAGCTGGCTTAGTGACTCAAAGGCCAGCTTGGCCAAGCAGGTTTCCTGGCTTGGGAGCCATAAAAAATGAATGAATACATTAATATTTTTCCCTAGTGTGAGCTACTGCGAACTGGATAACTACATCAAAATATGACGTTTCCATTCCTACTCAACACGAGTGAAACGGCAGCAAATATTTCAGACAAGAAACAAAAATATGAACACTGATCAGGCATAACATTAAGACCACCTGCCTAATATTGTGTTGGTCTCCCTTATGTGCTCAAAAATGCTCTGAACCATTGGACATTGACAAGAGGACCTCTCATCTTGTCCTATGGGGTCTGGCCCCAGGAAGTTGGCAGTGGATCCTTTGGGTACTCTGGCTTGTGCAGTGGGGCCTCTGTCAATCAAACTTGTTCCACTGCATCCTGTTGATGCTTGATCACAATGGGGTGTAGGAAGTTTGGAGGTCAAATCAACGTCTTGGGCCATTGTCATGTTCCTCAACATGTTCCTAATTGTTTGATGTTTTTTCCATGAGGTGGGGTGCATTTTCCTGCAGAGGTGGGCCAGTGAAATTTGGGATTTCCATTTGCTTGAGGGAGTATGCTTGTTGTGGGACAATGTTTATTTGGGTGTCTAAGTCTCATCAACACGGATGTCAAAATCCGAGGTTTTCCAGCAGAACAGCACATAGTACCAACATGATCAATGTTATTCACTTCAACTGTTAGTGGTCATAATGTTGTGGCTGATCAGCGTATGACTAGTTGAAAGATGTGAAATGATTTTAGAAAAAATGCACAATACATTTTTTACACAAAGCCCTTTTTTAAGTGAAACCTTGCAAATCCTTGCACCGTAGTAATTCTTAGCTGATAACCACTGTGCTAAGCAACTGCTGGGCAACAGAGAGATTTCCCCCAGACAGACCATGCTGGGGTTGAACTACTTACTTGTTGCCAGAGAGGTAGCAACACAAAGATGTGATGGTACAGTCTGTTCCAACATTTTGCCAAACAATGGCCCCTGTGGGAAGGCGTTATCATGTAACCTTTGCCAATAAGTGGCTAACATGTGCCAGCCTAGCATAGGGGAAGTGCAGTACTGCAGAGAGAGAGAAAGCTGTATCTCCACATGGTATAAACAGCTTAACCTCTGCCAGGAAGGTGCCACTGTGTGCCAAGCTAACAGAGGGCAAGGACGTAGAGACACGCATGCCAGGAGGGTGAAGACCTCTCTGCTTTTTTCTGTGGCGACTGTAAGGATGCCACAGGGCAGAAACAGACAGGGCATAGACAACTCAACCTCTGCCAGTGAGATGCTCAGTAAAGTGGCAACTCTGTCTGTGTGTAAGTAACACCCAGTAATGCCATAGGACATGAGCTGCAGGACTACAGCTGGAATGATGAAACTGACTACTTTCTGCAACGTCACCATTTTTCATACTGATCAAAACAAATTCAAAACAAAATAAAAACTTCATGTTGTACTCACATTATGTTCGATTTAGAATTCATATCTTGAATTGTGATGTGAAATAACACTTTAAATCAAGACTTACTGCCACATGGTGTTGTGACACTATTGTGCCTACAGTGTGTGCATGATATCACAATTTAACAGAAACACTGAACTGGGCAAAAAGAAGGTTCCCTCAGAGATTTGGCCTTTCTGCTGTGAGGAACTGCCAACTGCATGGAGGCAGACAATTTTGCATTACAATAACACAATGGGTGGCTATTCCTGGGAATCTGCAAAGATAAATGCTACAGTATAAAGACAATGCTGTGTGAAAAATAGGCAATGAAAACACAAATGTTACCACTTCATTTACACCTACACATTTTAAGGTACAGACAAAATGGCATTTCTTAATGTTTATAACAAATAAATGGCAGATTTACATGTTAATATGTACAACGTGGGAAAACATCTGCAATATACACAAGGGGCAGTATGTACATTAACAGAGACATGTTTGCTGTTACAACAGTTTTTCACTCATGTCATGTTAAAAAATTAGCTAATATTTAAGTTTTCTTTATGGTTGTTTTCATATGTCATGAACTAGTGCAATAACAAGCATGTACCGTCCGTGTCCATCCTTTTTTAGTGCCCCCTGTAACAATTCCCTGCACAATCTACAGCTTTTTGTGTATGTAATTGTGCTTTTTGTATTTTTATAAATGTTGAAATTGTATTTCCATTTTTTGTTCTTTGATGTATGTGTTTTGTTATCTTACATGTTTTCTCCAGTTTCAGTGCTCTGAACTCTCAGGTCCACTGTAGGCACACATACTTTCATTCATACCAGGCTGAAATTGGACATGGCAAAAACTGTCAATGAAAAAAGGCATTTTCAGCCACAAGATACATGGACATAGAGAGATGACAATGAACTGTAACAAGAGATAACAGCCCTGTGAGGGAAAAAGACAGGCCAGTTGACTTGTGACTCCAACCTTTCATGAATAGGAGCATTGCAAGGCAAAAGGACTGACCTATCTGTATGAGACAGAAAGAGATGGAACTGGGGTGGAGGAAGTGGGTGAGAATGCATACTCAATGTCATCCGGCTACTGAGCACTAAAGCTAGGAGAGATCAGGGAGTACGGAAAGGTCAGACAGCTCTACTCAGTGTCTAGCAGGGACCACTTAGTGTTTTGCTGAACCAGCCTGACATTAACAGAGGATAGTGACGTTGTTTATGAAATACAATATCTTTTTTTTTTATGTCTAAGTGGAACGGCAGGGTAATTACTCTTAGGTAAAATTAAAAACAGAGAAAAACAGTTTGTGTTTACTATATTAAACTACATGCCCCACCACAGGAACTTATTGCAGCAAAAGTATGTATACCTTTCAATGCTGAGACTAAAACCTTGTTAGAGTTTCAATATTCTGTATGAACAAATTTCTGGAGAGATATTGTGCTTTTTTAAGAGAATTTTTTTCAGCTGCTCATTGCTGGAGGGGATATGTTGTTCTACCAAAGATGTGTAATTGGATTTAATTCAGGCAACATTCTTGGACAGGTCTTAGCTTTCACTTGTTTAGGAACTTTTGTGCCATTTTGGCAATGTGTTTTGGATCTTTATCATGCTCAACTAATCCTCTTCTTCCAAGCTTGTGGAGACGAGGTGTCAAGTTGTCAGCATTTTGGTACATCCCCAGGCATTCATGGTCCCATCTATAAATGTCATCTCCCCAACACCTTTCGCACTCCCACATATCATCACACTCCCACCACCGTGCTTCACTGTCAAGACAAAGCATTCACTGTAGTAGTCCTGCCCAGGTTCACACCAAAGATGCTGGACATCATTTGAGCTTAACTAGTGTATCTTGGTCTCATGTGAGAAAGTGCTCCCAATATTCATCAGGCTTCTTTTTAACGTACTTTACTAAAGTTTAATCTTGCTGGTTTGTACCAAAGAGCAAGCAAGTTTTTTTTTTTCCTGGATTCTTTGATAGAGGCTGATGTTATACAGTGTCCTCTGCAATGTCTGAGCTGTTGCAGAAGCTCTGATTTCCAATGATCACCACTGTGCCAAGTCTGAAAAACTTGCATGCATTTGTTTCACAGCTAGATTGTGCCAGTAGCACATTGTCTGTGGTGTCATTTTAGGATGACGGCCACTACAACTGATTAGTGGCATTACGACTCATTCTATACCTCCTGATTACTGCTGCAACTCTGTATTCCACAGATTTGTAGTTGGTCACCAATGTTGCAGTATCCTTTTTCCATCATTGTGGAGTCTCACAATCAGATTTCAATCTCCATTTCTTTCTTTTCCATGTGGAGTCATGATGCAGGCTGGCAGACAGACACAGTCGATGGGCCCAAAGTTGAGAATGTTTCTGTATTCACGGGTCATTTCATAACAATGTCCATGCAACTTGGCTAAATGGAAATCACAGGCGTACTCAATTTTGTGTCAGTGATCACAGTGTTTTTTTCTTTTTTTTTTTTAAAGTGCGCGTCAGTGATCATAGGTGTATTGACTTTAATTGCACTGAGTTTCTCCTTTGGTGCATGTATTTTCAATATACTCTTTCCGAAGTGTTTGTTTTTTGTTGTTCATAAGTATGTCCAGATCCATTTGACCGGAGGAGTCACAGAATGGTTTGATGAGTATGACAATGACCTGAACCGTATGCTATGGCCATCGCAGCTGCCAGATCTCCCAATGAAAGACTCTGAACACACGTTAGAAAGCACTCTCCACCATCATCATTAAAACACCAAATGAAGGAATATCTTTAGGATGAATCAAGTCTCTAGTAAAGTTCCAGACACTTTGAGAATCAATACCAAGGCACACTGAAGCTGTTCTTTCAGCACATGGTGATTTTTCCCCTTTACTTTTTCCTTTATGTTACCCATCTATACTTCACAGAGGAATGTTTTTTATCTACTTATGTTGATTATTTTTTTCATTTCCTGTCAAGTTTATTTAATGGCCTTTATTACATTATTTAAACAAACCAAATACAAACACTAGGATGCATGATGTAAAATATTGTGATCAGAGAATTGTATATGCATGTTTTGAGTTGCATTTAATGATGTAGCATCACAACATTTTGATTTACTGCTTCATTTGCCACATTCATTAAAAGTGACCGATTCAAGTAGCTGATCACAAACTGAGTTGCTAGGAATAACACAGGACAGTGGAAAACAAAACTGTAGCCCTGAAAAATGCTAGAAAACTAAATCAACACTTTATTATTTATTAATACTTATTGTTCTGAAGTGTGCAGAAAAGTGCATGTTTTCATGATATTGTGTCCATCCTCTGTATGTCATGATTTTTCCCATGGCAGTCAAATTAACAAGAAGTGTGATGACATGGTGCTTTAAGGCATATCACCACACAGAGCCCTCCTTCATTAGCCTTTCAGACACAGAGACACACATAAAGCTGTGATCCTGCTAATGAGACACATATGGACCTCTGATCACCATGGGTGTCTCTGACATTCATCTGCTTCAGCACTCCCGACTGTCGCTTAATGTCCTCTGACAGACAAGTGCTGCTGTGTCACTGTCAGAGAATAAAAACAAAAAAGCATAAAAAAGTAAGGAAACATTTTTGTGTATACCCATCATTTGACTCAACATATGAATCCTGGGCAGTGTTAATCTCTGCCATGCACCAGTGACTAACCCTCATTACAAATTTCATTAAAATGGCTTTCAAACATGCATAAAATATGAAAACACAAAGAGACTGAGAGAAAAAAAATCCAATGTTGATAATGAAGTTTGGTTTGTTTGCTGTTTGCTTAGCTTGTATTTTATAATTAGGCATTTTTAAAATAAAGTAGCAGGAAATAAATTGGAAATTAAATGGCTGGAACATCAACCAGCTTGACTGAGACCATTATTGATGTTTATGGTGGAGTCAAACACAAGCCAATCAAGTGGAATAAACAATGCGCACAATTTCACAATTTCTTTCTGTCTGAAAAACACTGGTTCAGCAAGGAATATACTCATAAGGAAATACAAAAATAAACTTTAAGTAACAAATGGTTACCTTTGCATATTGATTTGTATTTGGGAGCATACATGTCATTAAGTTAGTTTCATGGAAACTGATTTCTGAATTAGCTAATGAGTTGAGTGAGAAAATGAGAATTTGTGCAAGGAAACAAAGAGAGGAGATGTGTGAACACAGCTGTCACACATTTATCAGACCTACTCTGGGGAACCCTAGTGAGTGTAAATAAGTGTGTTGGGGTTATCTGCCTGTTGGCGGTTAAATGTGATTTTGTGTTTTGTGTGTGTGTGTGTGTGTGTGTGTGTGTGTGTTAGTATGTTGGTCTGTGTAGTTCAGAGACAAGCATAATACATCTGGCTATGTGTTTAAGTGCATGCAGGCCTGTGTTTGTTTGTGACTGTGTTCTGTGGCCTGCCAAGCACTGCACCTTTATCACTGTCCATTTTTCCATCAGACTGTCCATCTGCCCACTTGTCTCATTGGCTGTTTATATGTCTGTCTAATCATGGGGTCTTTAAAATTTTTGATGGTTCAATTACAAACCCAACTGACCAATTCAGGTCTTTGTGATGACGTCCAAACATCCTGCCAACATCTAACAGTGATAATACAATACTCGCGTTACCTAAAGTTGATTGAAGATTGATGATGTGTGTGAGATTGTATAGTAACTGTCTGTATGTTCAAAATATGCTTAAACCAGAGAGCATGTTGAAAACCAGAAAAAAAGTAGAGAAAAAAATAGTGTGTTCTTCAAAGTTAGTTGTGGAAGTTTCCCACATGTCATCACTCCATCTTTCTTGGAGTTAACCTTTTTTCAAATCTCTACAATGTTGAAAAATTTTCATCTACATATAGACAATGATAGTTAAAGACACACAAAAATGCAGACACGCGTTATGGTTATCCCTATGGTACCCTCTGGCACTAAACATTCACATTCTCCACATGGATTTTTCTTGACATTGTTGTGTTTTTAATCACTTTTTGTCATTATTTATTTCAGTTTCTCTCACCACATGCCCTCCTCTAGAGCATGAAGCCTGAAATTATTGCTGTGTTATAATTGAATAAAACTCTCGTCACCTTATGACTACTGTAACTGTACTGTAACGAACAGTTACAGTTGTATAACACTTCTAATCCTCATGTAACCAACTCAGAAGCTCTGCACTTTGTTTTTCCCAACCCACAGTGTTAGGAAGATTACCGAGTAGACCCCCTTCCTCTGTTTTTGCTCAGGTTACATCAGTGTCAGAATGCATCTGTATCATTCTGGAGGCACTCTGTCTCGGCTTTTTACCATCCTCCCCTCCATTATCTACTTGTGCAGCACATCCTTAGTTACAATATTCTTTTTTCTCTCACTCACATCAGTAATCATCCACTGTTCCCTCTGTCTAAAATTATGTTTCCTGAGATAATCAGCATAAATTTGAACATTCTGTTTCCAATAAGCTGAAGACATTAACTAGGAAATACTAGCTAATAATCCAATCATGACTCATGCTTCTGCTTTCTTTTTGTGCAGTGACTATCTGTGCGGCTGTACTACCATGTTCTCCAGTGACACCTTTCAAAAAGAAATTTTACGATGACTGCTACTACTACTAACACGACTACTACTACTACTACTACTAATAATAATAATAATAATGATAATAATAACAACAAGAACAACAAAGTGTAATTCCAACATCCTATACTCAAGTGACATCAACTCTCCTTTTCCCCTTTCCATATGGGCTCTAAAGCAATTGTTTTGTATGTGCAAGTTTAATTGAAAGTATCAATATTGTCCTATTTCAGTCTATTAAAATCTGCAGCAGTGTATTCTTGGACACGTGTGACATGTAGGAGTGCCACTGACTTATGGCAAACTGCCCACTAAAATCAGGTACTGGATGATATGAGTGATGGTGGTCACACTATGGAAGCATGCTTTGTGTTACAATGATCCATCTTCCTATTGCAGACAGCTTGTGAATTTGAAATAGTTACAAGATCCTCAGCACAGCTCAACAGCATCACTGTCCGGTCAGAATGCATACTATGTCAAACTGGTTAAATAATCTCTCCAGGAAAAAATGCAGACCACACATTCACACACACACACACACACACAGTGTATACACAAATACACAGCTGTACAATTCAAGGAAATCTGCCACACACGCATAGGTCCTAACCTGGGGGGTCTTATAAGTGAGAAAAAAAAATCTTTTTTTTTGGTTTGCTATTCTGATTTGACATATTTGAAAGTGACTTTCTAATTTAGCCCTAATGTACTTGTTATAGGTTTAATCAGAGCACCAGGTTGCCTCCATTGGCTTGCTATCTTCTCATAGTGCATCCTGCCATCTTTTCTGCAGAAAAACAACACATACTCATCAGTCCAAGCCATATATCCCACTGATCCAAGATCTGATGCTCCCAAGTCTATTATAGGTGCTTCTGTCGGTGGACAGGGTTCAACATGAGCAATCCGACTGGTCTGTAGCCCCAAACACAGCAAGCTCCAGTGCACTGTATGTTCTGATACCTTTCAGTCATATTCAGCATTGGGGTTTTCTGTAATTTGGGCTACACTAGCTCTTGGTATGGGACCACCAATGAACCATGGGCAGCTATGATCCTGTTGCCAGTTCACTGGTTTTCCTGCCTTGGGCCACTTTTGGTAGGCACTGTTCCAAAATAGCGGTAGAGGTCTTGTAACCTTAGTGTGGACTTTACTACTCAAACTTTAAAGAGGCCAGTTGGTATTCACTTGCTTTTCACTTCAGTAATAGATCATAGTTTGCTCAGGACATTAGCTATATGTACCTAGACACCATGTTTACCTAGTGTAAAGTGTATAAATTAGTAGACACCTTGCGGGTGTGCATTTGATAATGTTATTAACGTTAGATTAGACAGTCTTGGGAAGTACAATATAATGCATAGAATTAAAGGAGATGACTGATTATCATTAGTTAGACTCCCACTGACGTAAACTACCTGAATAGGGTCTCTGGATTGTTTGTGTTGCTTTGGAATGTGCCTGTTGTTCTGCCTCGTCAAGACTTCATGCTGACTTGATCAGCTATCCACCACAATTTCGTCCTTGTCACAGTCCTTAGGTTTTACCATTTTTTCTGCTTCCAACACATTAACTTCAAGAACTGATTCACTTGCTGTCTAATATATCCCAACCCTTGTTAGCTGCCACTGTAGCAAGATAATCAATGTGATTCACTTCACCTGTCAGTGTTTTGTAAGGTAGCTATTAGTGCTGAGAGACGTTTTAATTGATCTACAATTTTTCAAGGAACTACGCAAACAGTTTTCAGCATGCCTGACTTCAACACACCTGCTGATTTGCAGATGAAACTGTGGAGTAATTAGTCATAACTAACAACAAATTTGAGGCCCACATAAGCACAGAAGTGCCTGTGGTTATTATACAACAATCTGAGATTTGTGGCAAAATGTAACTAGCAGATCTGTGGTGTGCAATTGTGCCTTAACAGCACGTAAAATCACTGCAAACATATACTGCAGATGGAAGTGATATCTGGCTTCAGATGGCTTCACAGAGAATCAGTCACCTGCAAAAAATACAGAATGAAAGTGGAGAAACAACAAGAAACAAATAAAAGCGTTTGTGCAATTTCATGGACGGTTATATGGGTGTACTTCACTAAATAAAGTGACCTGAACACTATGGAGCACAAGTGCACTCAGACATCTACCTGCCGCACATACACTTGCACACACAACTGCATGACATGCATCTTGCTTTATCCAGTTGTAAAGGAGAAAGTGCTGTTGTTTGTTCTATGGCTCAATGTGAAAACCCATCAATCACTGCTTAGTTGGGTCCTGGGAGGGAGGGAAACAAAGAGATGGAGAAAGGGAAAAAACAAGGAATGTCTGCTATTCATTAATATATGAAGACATCTCTAAATGTATGTGTGTGTGTGTGTGTGTGTGTGTGTGTGTGTGTGTGTGTGTGTGTGTGTGTGTATGTGTGTGTGTCTGTTCTTTACATTTTTTGATAACTGTTCATCCGATATACATCGTACTTGGCGGGTGTACTGTGGAGCACCCAATGAAGTGCAGTGTCGAGTGAGAAGTAGCTTGGATGAGCAGTCCTTAAAAAAACAATAATCGACAATCAACGGCTACAGTAGGGTTAAGGAGACTCCGCAACATAATCTGTGTCATCAATTATGACGAGGGCAAACTGAAAAGACTGCTGCATTTGGACAAAGCATGATTTTTCCCACAAACCATGCTGCAGTTAAAAAAAAAAATCACTCATGATCATCTAAATTGTGGGAGTAATTTAATGTGGTGCTCTGTAAGTATTACAGTTGGAAATGGCTTGTCACACTAGTACAATGGCAATGCATGAGCACGTCTTTGTGTCAACACTGCAGCATCAGAAAGCAAACTCTTACAGCAAAGTAGTCGGCCATTTCTGAACAGACATGTTTTGAACAGGTACGGCACTAGCAGAGAAAATTAGATGAAAAGAGTAAAGGATGTAGAAAATTAAAGATATTGCACATTTGCAAGAGAGGCATTAGAAGTGGAAAACTGTTAAAGTCTTGGCATTATGTGAAGTCATACAATTTTGACCTTGTCTAAACAAGGCTTCATAGAAATTGTAGCTTTACAGTTTTCACTCAGTACCTGGACCTGATGTGCTCGGCAGGTCATTGACAAACCCTTGGTTTCTCTTTATTAGTGTGTTTATTAGTGGCTTTCACTAAGACCTGAATAAGCTTGTTCAGAAAAGGTAGCCGAAACAAGGCTAATCTTAAGAAAGATCTCCAAGCATCTCTCTGGTAGAAATCAGCCTCATGTATAGCATGTGACTTAGTTAGTCCTATTTTAAATTTTAGCAGCAAGCACTTCTTAATTTTTTAATTTTTTTTTACATTTTTTGAATAAGATGCAAACACTCTGACCTTTAATTAGAAAACTACATAAGGAGTAACTAGCTATAGAGCAGTTCCTTGGAACTTTCCATGACAAAAAAAATTTAAAAGGGTTCAAAAATTTAAGAAGGGGTAGCTGCCATGCAGTTAATCAGTGTTCAGGATTAAAGAGGTCCAGAAAACGCTGCAGAGGGTTTATTACCCATACATAATGGCAATTCTAGTGCAAGGAAGATCACTCATTGTTAAAACTAGATAACATGGAAATAATAGACTGCAACACCAGATTAATTTGATGAAGGAAGTCATTTGTCAATTAACACAAAGCACACAACACCTGCTGTTACCAAGGCAACCCTTCCATTAACAGCCATGTAAGTGTACTATAAATGGTGGTGTGGCTTTTCTGTTGTCTTTATTCATCCATGGTTGGGTGATAAACAAGAACCCCTGTAATCAAATTTTACCAACAAAGAAAAACTGTCAATTTTTTGGTTCAAAGACACAACACACTGTACTATACAGCTTGCACGCAAGTAGAAACTTTAAGCTTATACGGTGTAGCCATCAGCATATATTCTTCAGCAACATTTTATCTTGTGAATCTTTCATCTTTTTCACCTCTCATGTGTCTAAGTGTTTGATCTTAAAATTCAACAGCAGCTCACCTATGGTAATTCCCTCATGTAAGTCAGTCCTCTTAACTATTATAGGAACTGAGTGACCATGTATTTTTTTTTCTTACACACATGCATGGGTATACACACACAGTCTAGCCATGTTAACACTGATGGGATCTGTGGGACCATTTGTCACAGGCTGACACAGGACAGTAATGACTGAGTGATGGAAACAGAGGAGGAAATGGAATGATGTAAAAAGAAATAAAAATAAAAAAAAGATTCAAAGCACCCAGGGGTTGTCCAGGACTGCCATTAGGACTTCTAACAATTCTCACAAGCAGGTCCTTTTCTCCCATGAGAGGAGGTTGGAAGGGAGTGAGAGAGACAGGAAGAGGGGTGTGGGGCGACAAGAGAAGATGAAAGAAAGAAAAAAACTACAGTGAAAATGAATCATGTTGGCAAAAAGGAGCAGAGAAGAAACGTGGGAAATGAAAGCAAGGGAAACTGAAGACAAGTTGGGTGATGATTAGTAAGACGAAGAAGGGGGCGACGTGGCAAGAACAAAGGGAAGAAAAGGGAGGTACAGAAAACAAAAAGACATAAGGAAGAAAACAGGTGAAATTGCACGCAAGTCTTGAGGGACCAAGAACATATAGACAAGTGAAAAATAAACAAGACATGGAGGGAAGTGTAAAACCTACGCATAGGGAGTGAAGAAAGAGAAGGCCCAGAAACACATCTTTCTGTGCCACGAGGAAATAATAGGAATACAAAAGAAAAACTTAATGGCACTCAAACATTTTTCCAACCATGATCTCGATTCAGAATAAGAATCAGAAAGTTTTCACTGCCAAATAGGTTATCACATACATGGAATTTGACTTTTAGTGCATAAAAGTAAACAGTAACATATAGATTATAAAGTGTTGCCAGTCATAGGTAATAAGTGTTTTAATATAAATAAGAAGCAGTGTTATAAGTCAAATTAGCAGTATTTGAAATCAAGGGATTATAAATAACAAGCAAAATAGTAATATAAATGTACAGGGATGTGCATGTCCAACTGGTGCAGTGATGTGGAGGTTATTCATCAGATTTTCACTCTCTGACTTGTTTCACAGCCATGAAGTTATAGGCTAATAGAACTAGTATCTACACAGCACATATCTAATTATAGATGGGTTTTATCCTCAGCATCCATATTAGCTTTAATACAAATAAGAGAAACCACAACAGAGAGTGAAGCAGGAAGGAAAGTTGCCTACAATAACAGATATCTCCAAGAAGTGAAGAAAGAGAGATTCTGTTTAAAAACAAGTTTTGACTGTAACTAATGCAGTGCAGCATTTCACTAAGTCTCTTGAATGTCAGAAATTATTTTGTGGTCTAAACAAAAATTTGTCCTCACGGCACAAACAGCTCAAAATTGTGACCCAGATTCTCTTAGTTATTCATTGTCGTAATGACATTACATTGCAAGCAGCCTCTCAACTTAATCTAATGTGTCAATATGATAATTACACAGTCACAAACCAGGGCTTGAGATAGAAAAATCACTGGGATGCAATTAGAGCAACATTAGTGCCGGTTTGTAGAGGCCACACAAAGAAGCAGCAGGTGTGTAAAAACACAGATTGTAAAAGTTATTTTCAATTTTGCCATTGTTTTGTTCTATTTTAAAAAAAAGATGGTCATTAGTCTTCTGAACAAAGTGAAGTTTACAACTAAATGCAATACAGACAAACAAAAATTTAATTATCAAAAATTATTATTTATCTTTTCAGATCTGATTCAAGCTCTATAATATTGATACAGTGTCTAATCTGATACTAATAGTTACTTACATATTGGTCAGACAAGCATTTGACAAGCTTTAATAAAAGTTGTAGCCTTCTAAATTTGATCCCCTATCCCTCATGAGCTGCTTGATAAAAATACTGAAGGCCCTAGTAAAATCATAAAGCTTTGTGCTTAAATTATAGATATGATATGAACAGACTTCCACTACGCACAGTTTAACACTTCTGTCCATTACGACAGCCTTAACTCTGTCATGGCAACAGTGACATAAATCACGTTGGTTGGACCGTGAACATGACTTTCCACTCTGTATTACACAGATCTCCCAACACAGGCTGTCTTGCAGGACATGTTGCCTTTTGGCATTAGCCTCCATTCTCTCCATGCTCTCTTTCTTTTGGTTCAGCGCATGGTATGTGTATTCGGGTTCAAATAAAAATGGGAGGCCAAAACAAAAAGATGACTCACAAATGCCCTTGAATAATTCATCTGGATATTCAGTCAGTGATGTATCTGCATTATTGTGGACAGAGCACTAATAAGCAGTGGTGTGTCTTCCATGTGTTGAATATTTAATAGTTAAATACTGTAGGTGGCATCCTAAACAAAACAAAAATAGGGTGGTGTGTGAATAAAGATTCAAGAAGTTCTTGCCACTTCAGGAAGTGCTGGATAGGAACACTGTGAGAACATACTCTGTGTCAACGCATTTTGCAATTCTCACAAATACCACATGACTTCACACACAACTGTACGTTCATACACTGTATGCACGCTGCACAGAACATACAATCACTGCACACAATATTGAGAATGACTTTTTGCCCTATATGTCTTGATAATAAGTAAAAATAAGCTTTATTAACTGATTAATTATCTTGTCTCAGTATTATTCTGCTTCGGGCTGGATTGAGGGGGTGTCTTCACCCCTCCTCCTCTCTGAGCATTGCAAGCTGGCACATTGCTTTCCTGAGATCAAAGAATTGCCACACCGCAGCCTTTGTTCCCTCCAGTTGGGGAAAAAAAAAGCATTTCATTGTCTATATCGTACAGTGTCACTGATCCCCATGCAAACAGTATAGGAGAGAGATCTCTTTGATAATGTGGGTACGGCATACCTATAACCTACTTTAGCCAAGGTGACTAACAAGGCTTATTTTCAACACAAAAAATGCAAAACAGTACTGCACCAGCAAACACATAGGTTAGTAGTTGCACTTTCATTACGGATTACTTGCTCCTTTTCTTTTTTAAAGGATGAGGCTTATTGGTTAAGGTTTAGTAATGTCTTTCACATACTGCTAGAGGTCATCAAAGATCACTGTTACTGAATGCCACTTAACTGGACAAATAGCCACAATGCAATCTCTTGATGCAATACTGAAATGATCTTATTCTGTCCATAGTGTGCATATTCTTCATGCATGGCAGTAGCAGAATAGTAAATGGAAAGACAGATTTGTCTAGGAGGAGAAAGGAAACGATCTGAAGAAATCAGCTTTTTATATTCATACATTTTCTACGACTCTTGGGGTACTTGTTTGTTTCTTTCCTGTGGTGATGTGAATTACACTTTACAGTCTGGTTTGTTGTGTTGTGCTATGTGCTGGGCTGAGCCACACTAAGTCGTTTTTTTTTCTGTTTTAGAAGTCTAAGGGTTGAAAGGCACAGAGGCAGTGTCTGGAAATTGGAAGTCATGCTTCTTAATCCCTTAGCATTTGAATACACAGGAGAGGATATAAAGTCACCCGCATTCACACATATGCAGCTACCTAACAAAGACATACGCAGAGAGCGATGAGCACAAACACACAATTTTTAAAAGAAAAAAAAAACACAAGACCCGAGACATGTACCCGCATAGTCATATCCCGAGAACAGTTCAAACAGATTATGCACACAACATGAACACACATACATTAATACACATAATATGATTACAGAGGAAAGACTTTGGCCATTTGGATTTGGATGCAGCTGACAACAGAATTATTCAGAAATCGGAACACATTCACTGAATATTAATCTGATGAACAGAGAAAAAAGGCAGGGGACAGAAGATGAGTGCAGATGCTGGTGTTAGCTAGTGACAGAGTAGAGAAGTAAGAGGAAAGGATCGCGAGGAAGGATGGATGGCAGTAGGAGGTAAAGGCACAGAGGGGCGTGAGGCAGCAGTGAGAGCCACGAGGCCAGCAGCGAATGGATGGGAAATCAAGAGTGAGAATGAAATACAGGGCAAGAGGAGGAGAAATATTGGCTTTCAATCACAAACACACACACATACACGTGCGAGCACATTTACACATACATGCACACACACACGCACACAGAGACCTTATTGTGTTTTAATGCAGTTTAATGGGGCCCTTTCTCCAGGCTAGGGGGAGTGCGACCAATTCATTATTATGCTGTACACACCATCTTTCAGAGCTGAGGCAAGGAATTGAGAGAGAGACAGCAAGAGTAAAAGGAGAAAGCGAGAGAGAGAGAAAGCGGATTCAGGATATCAGTTTTTTCTCCCAACCTTGACTTACATTGTGTTTCTTTCTCTTTGTCTCTCTTCTGGTCTTTTTTTTCTCAACCAAGGATCTTTATGCCTCTGCTTTAAGTATCATGCTGGTGTTTTTGCATGTTTCTTCCCATGTACTACAAATTATCCGTGCCTTACGTTACTGCTGATCCATTTTCAAAAGAATACCATAGGGCTGTAGTTTTACACAGGCTTTGCATTATAATGGGGCTCTTAGGCTTCACAACTCATCTTTGCATGTCTGAGTGCAGAATATTTCCATTTACCTTCTCGTGTCTTCAGTAACTGGCCCTTTGTAGTGGCCACTCCATCTACTGCTTATCCATTTCTTCTTTAGTGACCAGCGAGACAACAATGAAAGCCAAGGTTGGCTTCGTCACACTCCACTTGCCTTTGCTCCCCTTGTCCCTGCGTAATCACCACCAGACATGTTTCATCTGCCTTGGCACTGAGTGTGCTGCTGCTGTCAGCACAGAAAATCCACCTGCATGCCTGGACAGCTTTCCAGCCATTCAAGGGTAAACACTGATGGGATCTGTATGAGTTCTCTCCTCTCATGGCGTTCCATTTGGATGACGGCAGCAGAGAGTATAGTGACAGTCCTCCCGGGCCTTGCCTTTCTGAACACACAGTATACTTTACTCACCGTCATTCCGTGCCAGCAGACAGAGGCCAAGGGTAAACTGATCAAGACTTCACCAGTGGCTCCATGCCCTTTCTTTCCACCAAACACACAAAGGCAATGTTGAGAGCAGAGTAGCAAATGGCAATATCCCAGTTCCTGGTTTACTTGAAAGCAAGCCATAGATATTTCTGCCTGAAATTATCACTGTGATGCAAAGGCCTATTGCACTCTATCAATGGAGTGGGGTCGTGCACAGAAATAGCTGCGGTTGTTACAATCAACCCCCTCTGTCCATTTTAATTAGGAGGTTGTTGGGTAGGTCCAAGATGACATCCTGTGTCTGGACAAAAATTAGGATCTCTGTTTCGATTCCAACTGTTCAATATGGAGTGAGGCCAGTCACTGAAGTCTACAGGGTAACGTTTCCATCTCCTCAATATGCCAGTGCTTTTAGTCAAACAGTACATATGCACTATATAAACTAAAGCAGTCACACATTTCAAGGCTGCTCCTGTATTTCCTAAACATTTCTGTTTCCTAAGAGGGTTTGTTAAGTGCCATAAAAAGGATGTACTGAACATGGATAATATGCTTTGGACACTTACATGGTATTCATTAGACACTGTGTAAAACTGTCTTTGTAAATTTATGACATCTGTGTGAGGTGAGGTTAACACACATTTTTAATGAAATAAAAATGTATGTTGATATATGAAAATATACTTTTTAAACCTTTTTTTCTTGTTGCTACATTCATATAAATGCCATCCATCTGTAAACCTCCCAAATATGAAACAGCATGAAGATAAATCTTACAAGACAAATCAAGTATTAGGTCAGACCAACTTATATACAAACAGTGCAGGGCAACAATAAAGGTAGAATCCCCATTATCCCTGACAACTACTGTACTTGTTGCTAGCTTTTGAAGATACTGATTCATTATCTAGGTTGGATGAATGAAGGTCATTTAAATGTCATGTACGCCGAGCTTTAGGGTGGATTTTCTGTCTGAGACGGACACCCTGGGGATGAATTTATCCACTCACTTCAAGAAACTATCATGTTTGCCAGGCAAGATTAGCTTACTGAAAAGCCATCAGGAATTGGACTATCCATTAAAATGGTCATTTTTTATTCAGGAGGAATTAAAGTGATGTCTTGCAGTGGATCCCCAGACTGGGAGTTTGGACTCCCACATGTGTCAAAATGTTAAAAATTATATTACCTTGAGCTTGAATCAAAGAGCATATGAAAATGTATTTTTAACAAGGCCTTGCGGGGTTTTGTATGAAAAAGAGAAAATAAAAATAATTTTATGGCTTAGTTCAACATGTATTTTGATTTCTATATCGGTGCAGTGAGGTTGTGACAAAATGTTACGACATAAGAACAATGGATTATCAGTTCTTTAAAACTTTTGTAATCTGCACACAGTGTTTTGTCATATTCTTGCAAAATTATGGGTATTTTCTTTCTTTTTCCTTTTCATTTTATTAAACCATGCATCAGTAAATCAATTCATGACATATAATAACTGATGCATAGACCCACCACAGTCACACACTCGTGCTACAGTTACACTTGTTAACCCACTGCTGGCCAGAACACTATATTCAAATCTTAATGAAACTCACAACACTTTAATACACTCTCATGTATACAGATGCTGTGCTTATTACTGCCTCAGGGATACACACACTAACATGCTCTTCCCCGCCTCTTATGTCTCTCTCACGGTCTCGATCTTCTTTCGACTTACACACTCAGTGAACAAAGCAGTGTACAGGGTGTAATTCAATTAAGCTATGCAGAGTGTGAGAGCTGGTTGGTGGTTTTTATGGCCCATCATTTCAGCCATTCATCTAAGGTTAGAGTTAGTGGGCTTTTTTTCCCCCAAAGTCTTAAAGGCTGGGGCTTCCTTTAGACAAAGCCCAGACAACTGCATCTTGTCTTCTCAAACTGCCAGTCCAGGTTGCTAACCATAAAAAATACTGTTGGATCTTTATGCTTTAGCTTTACCTAATGAAAATGTCAGTATGTTAATGAAGTGTAAAGAGTAAAAGCATGTAACTGTTGGTTGAAAACCAAAGGTCAGTGCAATATACCTAATTAATTATCAAGCTAAATCCAAACAATAACTTATGTCACTGATTATGCACCCACTTTTATTAAGCTTCATTTGTCTGATAAATGCTCAGTGATGGAGTAAAGTGGGAGCTTATTAAGCTTTTATTGAACATCATGGTTGCAGATTTTCTTGTTTCACGTTTGCATGCAATGTTGGTAGCTTGAGATATAGTTAAATAGTTATTTTATCTTTGATTTTATCAGTATTTTTTTGTGAGCACCAAAATTGGTAATCAATTTATTATACTACTGTAGATTTGGAATCTGCTAATCTTTTCATATCAGTGATATATGTCACTACATATTTAGCTGCTCCCTGACAACAGATTGCTGACTGGCCAGTGGCCGTTCTTTCTGCTGCTAGAGTAGGAAATATCTTCATGTTCCCCTGCTGAATACAGGCCTACCTATGAATTTGCTATTTTAGTATTTTCATGTGCTCAAATATATCTGAAAGGTTGGCCCGCTGTGCAACCTGTTCTGTATTCTGTACATACTGAACCAGAGGGAACTGGATATCTGTAAGAAAAAAAGACTTTGCCCATAAATTACAGAGATGGAATAGGATCCTGCCTTGAGACAGCTAGCAGACTTCAAGTGTAAGCATCTATTTCCATGCTGAAGAACTATATGGACCACATCTTAATCAGACAGAAAATACACAGCCACGATATTAAAACCACCTGCTTAATATTGTTTAAAGGCCCTTTTTAGACAGAACGTAATTTGCACTGTGCTCACTGCTAGGTTCAGCACATTGTCCAGTCCGGGGGAGTTGTGGAGTACAAAGCAAAATGGGAAAGTTTTCAAAAATTCCAACAGCACTATGTCATCTCACCCTTTCAAGCAATGTGTTAAAATCACCTCAATAATACAGATTGACCTGTCACATACTAAGAAGCAACAAGAAGCAAGTGTTAACAGTATCCCTGTTGGTGAGAAGAAAAACAGGAGCAGCAGTGGATGCATTAAACCTTTAGGTCCAGAGACGCCATAGCACCACATGCTGCAGATGCACTTTGCTCAGAGCAGCAATAAATGATCTTTGTGCAGTGCAAGCCACTGGAATAAATGGGTTTGTGTGAAAGGGCCTTAAGTCCCCCTTGTGCCACCAAAACAGCTCCAACCCATTAAGTCATGGATTCCACAGGACCTTTGTAGGTGTCCGGTGGTCTTAAACACTGAGATTTTAGCAGCAGATCCTTTAGTCCTGTAGTTTGCAAAGTAGATGCTATAGGTTGGTTGTTTTTTTAGCACATCCCATAGATGTTTGATGGGATTGAGATCTGGATCTTTTAGAGGTAAGGTCAACACCTTGCACTCAGATCCCCCCTGAACAATTTTTGCAGTGTGACAGGGTACATAGAGAGGAAGTGTACATTGCCTGTAGCGGTGTTTAGGTGGGTGGTATGTCTCAAAGTAACATCCACATGAATGCCAAGATCCCAGGTTTACTAGCAGAACTTGCCCAGAGCATCACACTGCTTCTGTGGCTTACTTTCTTTCTGTAGTGCATTCTGCTGCCATCTCTTCCCCAGGAAGATGCACACACAGCTGGCTGTCCACATGATGGAAAAGACAACATGGACAAAGGCAGCATGGGCACTCTGACTGGTCTACAGCTATGCAACCCCATACGTAGCGAGCTCCGGTGCACTGTGTGTTCTGGCACCTTTCTATAATAGGCAATATTATGGTTTTCTGCAATTTGTAGCTTTTCTGTTGGACCGGCGCACACAGGCCTGCTTTCACTCCCCTCAGACATCAGTGAGCCTCAAGTACTCATGACACACTCACCCTTTCACCAAATGTCCTTCCATGAATCAGTTTTTGCAGGTACTAACCACTGCATACCAGGAACAATTCACACCACCTGCTGTTTTGAAGGTGCTCTGATCCAATCATCTATCCATCACAGTTCACTCAGATCTTTATGTTTGCCCATTCTCCTTGCTTCCAACACATCAACTTTTAAGACCTGACTGTTCACTTGCCTTATATATATATATATATGTCCCTCCCTTTGACAGGTGCCATTGTAACGAGATTATCAGTGTTGTTTACTGTACCTGTCAGTGGTTTAATCTTAGTGGCTGTGTATAATTTTTTAAGGACATTACATAGATCTCCTGCCATTTTAGGTTTATACAGGGGTTCCAAAAAATCATCTCTTGTATCTTCATAGTAACACCATGGAAACAGCATGACAGCACTGCATTCAGAATAAATAAAATCATGTATTTCATAATGTAATACATAGTATGAGCAAAATTAACATTAAAATGTGTACCTATTTAAGATTCCACTTGTAACTTTGTCTGTGACAGTGCAACAGTGCTGTCTGCTTTGGGAGAATTTGGATGCATAAACAGCCTGGGATGTCAGCTAGATGTTAAATCTGCAGGTGCTTAAATGCAAATGAATTAGGACAGCTGGTATAAGTGACTGACATCTCTGAGGACAGAGTGCACGCAAGCATTCTGTGGGTGCAAAAAAACCCTCTTCCATTAAGTGCTTGTGGTCTCTACAGGGCAGAGATGAAATATAAATGAATTAGTGGCTCCAAACGCTTATTCTACACAAAATAGATGGTGTGTCTCCTCTTAAGAGGCTTTTCACCAGTCACAAATCTCCCAAAGGAAATTTGTGATAAAATTGTAGCATGATGGATGCCAAGAACATGCACATGTACACAGAGAAACTGGGAAGCCATTCGTGTTCGACAGACAACATATCAGAATGCTCTAACCACTGTGGTCCCAGGGTAATGCATGTCAAAAACTGTGCATCCTCTTGTCCCCTCCTCACCTCAACACTGTGGCTCTTATCTCCTTTCCCAGTCTTTCCCCCTCCATCATTCACTCCTCTCTGCCCTTATACGTGTTTCTTCTTTGCCCACCATCATTTTTCTGTGTTACTTTTCCAGTGGACACACCTCTTTTCTCTTCCTCTAAGCTTCTGCACCACCTTCCCAGTCATCTTACCAAGAAAATAGTAGGTATCACTGCCCAACTATCTGTGTCATCTTTCTCTACTCGTCGTCGTTTACATTTTCTTTCCTCCTTGTCTTCCTTCCAAACAATCCTAAACTTCCTGCAGCTGCAATCATTTTACGTTGATTTTGGATTATAACTCTTCTGCTCACACCTGCTATTCTCCTCTGACCTGCTCTTAGCTTTCCAAATGCCATTGTACTCCATGTCAACTTGGAGCATTTTCTGCAGCTTTTTTTCATCCTTCGCTCCTCTCTCCTGACCTGTTAAGCCCTCTTCTTTCACTGTTCGAGCCGCTAAGATGATTAGATTAGATGCCCCTATCCCATTATTCATGAGGCTACACTCATGAATTCACATTACTGGCAGTACGCGTCAACTTAAAGCTCCCTGCCCTTACCTCCCCCCATTTGTTGTCTCTTCTCCTCGTGGCCTGTCATGTCTTTTCTGGCCTCTCTGTCACACTTCACCCATCAATCCTGCTCTCCTGCCTCAGTTCTTTAATTTTCTCTCCCTCTATTCTACCCATCTGCTCATCTTCTTTCGCTTCGACTCATCTTTTCTCATCTGCAGAAACGAGCATCCCCCTTCCCTCTTCTTTTCACAACTTCCCCTCTCCAACCCTGTTTTTTTCTCCTCTGTCTTGTCTTTTTCTTCTTCTTCTTGTCTCCCTTTCTCACTCTCTGACTCTCAGAAGACCTCCTGGCTAAAAGGTGTGAAGGAGGAACTAAGTGCTTTCTCCTGTCTATAAACACTGTCCTTTATGCCTGTGTGGCTCTGGGCCTGCCTGGCTGTGGGAGGCGAAGAAGGGAGTTGTCTGCAGAGATTTATCCATTGCTCAATCTCCTTTGTCTGAAATTTTCTCACACTCTTTCTTTCCCACCTTGTCACCTTCAAGGGAAAGAATGGCCAGCAGTGGGATTAATGAAAAAACAATAAAGAGGGTGCAGTGAGACAAGAAACTAAACGGCCTATTGTTGTGCAGGGATGAATGGACCGCGCCAAGAATTTCTGCACATAGTTTAATCAGAGATATATTAAATGGCTGGGCCTTGAAGTGAAACCAAATATAATTATAACTAATGAATGTGACATTTTTAACTCATGGCCTGAGAAATCCTAACCTGGGAAAAGAAATTAATGCATGAAAAATCTTTACTCATTTGCTAGCATGTCATAGGTTTGGCCTAAGATTTAATATTAGAGGCTGACACTGCATAAGCAATGAAGTAAAAACATATAACGAGAGATTGGAACTATTTGTACCCCTCAGAAGAAATTGAACAATTTCCTGAGGACTTCGGGGCTTTAGATTTACACTAGAGGGCAGGGCTTAGAATTACAGTCAGTAACAGCAAATACTGGATAAAGATGTTGAGGTCTCCTTTTTTCCCAGTTAAGAGGGATCTCCTGAGGTCTGCTTCAGGCGTACTGGAGGCTTGGACCTTGAAATGAAGGACTAAAAGGGCTATAAAAGAGTCAAAAAATGGAATGGAAGCAAAAGAAGTAGACATCCAAAGCACAATCTGACAAGTATTTTGTGCCTTTTCAGACAAGAGGGATGAACCTGGGCATGAAACACACACACACACACACACAAAAATAGAGCAAACGCTGAATAGAAGAAAAAGGATCATTTTTGGACAATACCAGATACCCGAATCATGATATTCTGTAAATGTCTGTTTTCCCTGGGCACCTTGTATACAGATAACATTTTCTGTACTTATCAGTGCTAGTTCCAGTTTTGGTGGTGCTGATAAAGGACACTTTAGCAGCGATACAATGTTACGTAATAAAGCTAAACTCTAATATTTCTGGGGTGTAAATGTGTGTGTATTCATATTGCGTTAATTGTGGAGCTGACATCCAATCATTAATGACATTTTTAACGAAGAGGGCATCAAGTGCACAAGAAATAGACAATTTAACAAACAGCTTATTTCCCCAAGCAACAGTCTCTTTTCACCTTTCCCTTTCTCAGTTTTCTTCCCCAAACTACGGAAATTGGAGCCTGTCTAATTTTTCTTGTTCTTTTTTTCTTTCTGCATCTCACTCTCTCCGATTTCATCTGTCTGCATGTCTCTCTCTTCCTATCTATCTCTTTATGTGCTCAACCAGGGCTGGTGCCACTGCATTGGCCCTTTCCGAGCATTTCATTAAAGTGCTTCTCATACCTCTTTCCTCTCCACGTTCACCTGCCTGACCCTGACACTTTGTTGTTTGTGTGTTTCTGGATGTGTGCAGTGTGGGCATGTGTGCAACCATGCCCTGGGGGACTGCCAGTAACGGTTCCAATAATTGCCTAAAAAACAGGAGAAATACCCTTGATAACCCTCCCCTCTCCTCCACTCTCCTCTCCTATTTCTGTATCTCCCAACCAGACTCGCCTACATGATTTACACACACATCAGCCATTTGTGAAGGAGGATGAGTAGTTTGAGCTTTCACTGTGGTAACTCAGTGGTCTGACTGACAGCCTGTCAAGTGGGCATCAATCATCAGCCATAGGCACGCCTGTAATAATTTCCCTATAGATGGGATGGCATGGTGTAAAACTTGGAGGAAAGAGATTGTGAGATATAGAAAGAAAAAAAACAGTGCTCGCGAGGAGAAAAATACTTTTCTATTCCCCAAGTTGCATTAGATTGTTCAAGTTTCAAACAAGACAAAGTTTGTATTTTCGCATGAATTGTTATCATCTTATAATGAATGAAAAAAATTATCTCAGACATCATGTTCCACCTCGTTTTCTTTTATTTCACCCCCCTCTTTCCATTACTTTTTTCATCCCTTTGTTCCTCTGGGTCTGCGTTGGAAGCAGCAGTAAATGAAATGGCTTTAAAAAAATAATAAAAAAGACAAAAATCACGACAATAGCGGCCACAGAGGAGGGAGGAGGCGGATCAGCGTGGAGAGGTGAGAGAAAGAGGGATGGTGGCGGGGAAGGTGGTATTTGGGCTAGTTTGGCAGTGGGAAAAACAATTATAATCTCCCCACGGGGTGAAGGGGGTATGAACAAATCCATGCGCATGCTCTACACAAACACACACACAGAAAAGCACACAATCAAATACCCAGCAGATGAATTAATCTTGCTGTTGCTGGACACAGGGCATGCATGTCCTTTCATTTCTGGAACAGGAACTCTGTGAGTGAGTGCGTGAGTGAGTGTTTATATAATATATATGTGTGTGTGTACTCACTGGACATTTATCCAGATAAGACTTGATTTTATGAACAGACATGAAGACACTGACGGGTGTAAAGGCCATAAAATTCATAGTCTAAATCATGTTGATTATTTTGTATTTGATTTTTGTAATACAGTCAGCTCTCATGCCAGCAAAACCTTGAATTCAATTGTGCTGAATAAAAGCAGTAAGACCACAAGAGAGCATCAAATCAAATCAGGAAGAAGTTTTTTGGCTGCTCCGTGCCTGTGTAGTTTATGACTCTAATAAAACACAAAGTATTAGAGTGGAGTGGCTTTCCAGTTGCACAGTGTGTAGGTGCGTCAATGTGTGGGCAATTGTACCGCCACAGTATATCAGTGTGGTTTATGAATTTATGGAGGGTTTTGTCCACTGGTCAAACAGTGCTCCACCAAGCCAAATGCTCTTTAGGGGGGAGTTACTTTCAATTTTTATCCGCCAGTAAATAAGGTTCTTAATTTCTCTTTGTTATGTTGCTTTTAGTGTCTTTCTGTAAGTGCTTTGTGTGTGTGTTTGTTTAGATATCTGTGTTGTAACTTGGCAAATAATCACATGAATACAACAGTTTAACAGAATAAGACTCACAGCACTGTCTACCTAAATCAGACACCACTTCAGCATGTCAGGACAGCTACAAGTTCTTTATTCTTCAGGCCCTTTATTTCAGAATAAAATAAAGGACACTAAATTAAAACTGTCAAGTCTCAGCCTTAAATTTAGATTTAAGGTTTAGGTCAGTGTTTGAAGAGCTGTGTGGGAAATATCACCCTTTTAACCCACAGTGTTGGTTTGCTTGCCTGACCATCCTCCCTCTAATTGCGTATTCCATTTGAAGTGAAAATTCAGAATTTCTGAGTTCCTAGTGGGACATTTCAACTGGAATGCTCCCTGTAGTGAGATTTGTGACTTAAAAAGTTGGAAGAATCTCATTAACCCTCAGTTCAAAATCTAACATAGCCACTGAGCACATCAACAGTAGTGGGAGCTGCAGTATTTGCACTTATTAACAAACCTGTCTTATTTGTGTCTCATTAAATCAGCTGTACACACAGTACTGTCTTGTTACTAACTTGTACCTGTGCACATGTTGCTATGGCATTTGTATTCACAAAACAACACATCGTGGGTTGTTATCAGCTGGGATTGCTAACAATGGCTCACCTAACAAAATGTCCCTGGAGGCATCCATTTTGGTTGATAAACTTGACTTTGAATGCAGTCATTCCTACTTCTGACTTTTTAAGTAGAGGAGGATATTTTTTTTGGTTTAATGTATGTCTGTCAAATTACATTTAAAACCCTAATCTTTGGGCACTATGTTAAAGAGCCAATCACATCCATTTCAGGTTTCCCCCTCTCGTTCTGGGCAAGTAAAAGTCTGCTAACTTACAAAGTCTGCATTTAATTCCAAAGGGAGTTATTCTTTTAGAAAACATGAATCCTTATCTACCTGAAATACCTCATTTGAAGTCAAGGCTTTTCCTGTGTTCTTCATTTACATCACCATGTAACACATTTGCATAACAGCTGCTTAGTGGCTAGTTTGGTGCATTCAAAAAACAATAAGTGAGTAGCTTTGTCATAGTCTGCCATTTTTTTTCCTGCTAAAGACACTCCTGCTAGGACTCTAAGCTTGTACTCATAGATCTGGTGTTACAGTAACCAATGTTTGCCTCAGTTTAGTCAGATCAGCTGATCAATCAGAGCAGACTGGGCTTTTAGGGATGGGGAGCCCCAAATAGACAGGATCCAAAATTAAATGTATCAAACAAAGAGTGAGAAATGGTACTGCATGAGAGAAATACAGCATGTTTTTCGAACATTAAAGTATGTAAACCTATTCCAGGAGACCCCAAAAATAAAATTATAAAGCTATAAATGTGCAGAATATGGGTGATTTAAGACAACCCACATATCCCACAGAGTATTCTCTATATGGTGTAAATCTATTCATATCAAACCGGACTTGACACTGACTGACGTTATGGTGTCAATTGTTTTATTTCATACTGAATGCACTGAAGCAAAATGTCTTAGGAGCCAAAAAGTGTAGCTGTATAAGTGCTTATATTCTGGATGGTCTAAGATGAGTATTCAGATTTAATATGGTTTGTTTAACTATTCTATTGCAGTGAAGTTGTCTCTGTAAATGCAGTAAAATGAAAATAATTAAAAGCGGCAGGCTAACAAACTGCATAATTCAAGTGTTACTCAAATTATTTTCTAACAGTCTTGAAACAAATGTATTTATTATCAAGCCATTATACATAAAGCTGCCATAATCAATGTTAGAGGCAAAAAGCAAAGACAGGCAGACTGTTGTACAGATCAGCACAAGGCAGGGCTTGGCAGTTTTACTAAACAGCTTGAATTGCTATGTTGCAAAATAGTTACCAACAAATGTACATAATTTATCAGAATCAGAAATTGAAAAAAAAAAACAAAACAGAAAGAATCTTAGGATCTTAAACTTTCTGACAGTCCTTAAACTCTTCATCTGTGATGTGCCGTTGTCGGGAAACTGAAAATCTAAGGTTAAAAGTGTTATGTTTAATTAAAATTACTTCATTATACATGTCCCATTTAAATAAGTCTTTCAAAAATATATGTCTTGCTTCAACCAGATTTAGTAAAAACCCCAGAAATATGTAGCCATTAGAGACTCAGCTGTATCCAACAGGTGACAAAACTTTAATTGAGTTGAACTGCAGGCTGTGTTGACATAGAGCAGATGGGAAAATAGGAGAGAAGAAATTAAACATGTAAGAAGTTCAACACCTACACTCCGTAGAGTCACCATTCTTTTTTCCAGTTTTGGTAACTCCTGTGGGCAGCAACATGTCCAGGAATCAACATCATCTCATGCCAGTTCATCAACTGCACAGCACAATAAGCGCAAGAGGGAAAGAATGATGCCACTCTGATTTGTCTAGTGCTTCCTCACCTGGCCCAACAAATTGAATGCAAATTCCATGTCTAATTGGTAAAATAACATGAATAATAACAAAAAGAAATGGAGTTTTCAGTTGAAGGACAGCGCTGCTTTAAAAAAATAAGCCACAACAAAAAATAATTTCATGGTGATCTTTTTACATCTACATTGAAGGACTGCCTTTGTGTGGTTAGAAAGGGGAAGCTGGCTGTCAAGCAGCCATGTAGAGAGAGAGAGTGTGTGCACTGGTCAATGCTCAGTAGGGGCAGGAAGGAAACCTTTCAATAGAGATGCACTTCTGACTTCTATTCAAATGACACTTTCTATCTACCAACCAATCAACAGACCTACCACCAATTGAGCGCACACACCACAACACCGCACACTCACATTATTCAAAGTCTGGTTGGATCTGGTTTGTCCCCAGCTGTCAGCTGCTGGACTCCCCACACACACATGCACACAAAATAGCATTATATTGCCTCTTGTAAAATGTCAGTGTTGCCATGGATACCCCACTCCCCCCTTCTTCCCGTCCCGATTAGTAGGGAGGTTAATGGAATTATTGCAATTCATCTCTCAATAAAGACAAAGCTTGAAAGAGAAAAAAAAAGAAGTCCAAAAGAAAGATGAGTGGAAAAATAGATAGAAATGGATTAAGATTAAAGAACAGAGAAGTTAACATCTTTGAAATTTAGCCATGACTGCAGCAGAGAGGTACAATGATGTATCTTGTAGAGAGTAACGAGCAAAAAAATGTCAATGCATCAAGAAAATGGCCATATACTCAGTATTGGTGCATCTCTATATGAGTGTGTTTGCATGTGTGTACAGTTGTTTGTTAGGCAGTTGGATAAATGGACAAATTAAGGAAGGATGGCAGCAGGAGGAGGATTTCCAGACTCTGAGCGACGGAATGGCCTTAGAAAATTAGAAGCTGTGGTCTCTATGGCAGCTGACTGCACACATCAGTGAATGAAATTGCAGAGATGTGGAAGATGGACAGAAACATTGGAGAGGAAGGCAAAGAAAGAGAGAGAGAGAGAGAGAGAGAGAGAGAGAGAGGTATACAATTAAGTAAAACTGTCCCCAGTTTCAATGGCAGCTAATTTTAGTACAAGTCAGCTCCGTATGTAAAGAATACAGTGAGGGGAGAAAGAAAGTGAGGGTCAAAGGGCAGAGCGGAAGAAGAACATAATGATCCGTAATTTGGTCTCTTAAGGATGCAGGCAATAACATGTAGCAAGAGGATAAATGTAGCTGCATTTGTGGGTAGTTGTCTGCTACAGAAAAGTAGAAAAGAAAGAAACAAGTTGGTTTATAGTAACAACAGATGAACTTTGTAGACGTGCTTCTGTGTTAGAACATACCTGTAAAATCATAACCTAGTTTTAAATTGAAGATTAAGATATAAACGTACATGGAAGCAAACCAAGAGACTGACTCTAAATCAGTTTTTTCCTCTTGCTTCGTGAAAGACCCCATGTTGCTCACAAGTGACCCACCAGCTTTTATACATTGTCTGGATGCAAATTAAACAATATAGAGAAGACTGGAGCTGTAAGACCAAAACCAGACTGTAGCTAAAAGCATTGTGTTTCATTTTGCATTTTTTTTTAAAACAAGACCGACTACTTGTGTCATTTGAGAAGTGCACATTCACAAGTTTAAGCAAAGAGTCATATAAAGTTAGAATAAACAGACATATTTTACACAAATCAACTGAGAAGTTACATAAAATAACACCTAATTTGATACTTAGAGGCCATTCATTCGAAGGCTTAGCTCTGCAGGAGTGAACAAGACAAGAGCTAAAAACTTAATTTCCCTACTCATTCACATATGCAGGGCCAGTAAACAGTCCAGGGCAGTTTCATTTATTCTGAATTAACAAGTCTGAATGCATCCTGTGCATCATGTCATCAGAGGACACTGAATCCTTGTTGTGTTAATTAAAAGTAGATGACATAATGCTGATGAAACATTCATGACAGGGTCCACAGATTGATCAAGGACAGCTGCTTGAAAATGCTGCGACTTTTCAAGTAAGGATTAGGTTTTGTATAATATAGGAAAGATTTAAAAGATGGTTCCATGACAGTCAGGCATTACAACTAATCAGAGTAGCTTATTTCTGTTTCTGATTGCATGACTGGCATCCATTGTGAGAATGTACAAAAGTAGAAATACACTGTGAACTGAATGCGTCATTATAAACCAGCAGTTAGTGTTTTTCAACCTAAAACAAAGAAGAACTGTGTAACACTATACCTGCCCACAATCTTATTCCCCTACAGTTGATATTTACAGTTAAGAAGCACTACAACACAGCCATAATTTGCTCTATGAAAGAGGAAAGAACTACGCTCAGCAGTGACCTGAAAGACGCATCTAGGAACAAGTCTGTCCTCTCAGGGCTGAGAAGGAAAACTGACATCAGTTGTCCTTTAACATGCATATTGTTTACTGGATGTTTGGATCATTGTTCACATTTGCCATAAAGAAAGTCAATAGAGGTTTCTATTTTTAACATCATATAGATCTGTTGAGAGCTGAAATGCATCCACTAGCCCATAAATAGTCAATGGACACACACGATCAGGTCTAATGATAAAGTGAAAGGCATTTGCAACTAAATCAGGTCAAACTGTGCATCAAGCTGTGATTTTAAAACAAACGTTTGAACCTCTAATGCCACATTTAATGCCACAATCTGCTTTAGCTCTTTACGGTTCATCACATTCTCTGCGAGTAAGTTTCAGTGTTATAGTAACCATGTCTCCATGACTTCTCTGCTGGTACTGACACTCTTGTTTATGTTTGGATTACAGACTGAGATTCCAACAGAGGAGGGGGTCTTTTAAATCTTTTAAACGGCACATTAATATTTTATGAACAGGGAAGATTGCAATATTTGGAGGAAAAAATCAAAATGCCCCGATTACAAAACTCAAGCCCTCCTTTTGCTTCATGCATTCTGAATGGAAGTTCTGCAGCCAAAAACAGATCAGTAGTAGCAGTACGAGAGTATAAAAATATTTGGGATGATGCGTGTATATGTAAGATTTTTAAAAGTGCTGCCCTTTTTGTGGTTTTGTTTTGTTGTTAATGTGTTTAATTTACCACTATGTACTCATCAACACGACAAGGTCTGATTTAGTTAATTTCATCACACTCAAAGTCAAATGTTTCTCACTCCCTTAAGGCATTTGCTTCATGCTGACTTTAGCACTATACCACATCGTTCCTGTGAATCACAACACGTTCCACTGTGTCACAATAGATAAACTGAAAAGGTGACAAATCTTCAAAATATATATTTCAGTCACTGTAACCCATTAAAACTACAATTAAGGACTTAAAAAGATGGAGCATTTTATATTTTTTTTTATACAACATCCCATTTTGCATTAGCAGCCCACATAATCAATCTTGGCCGCTGCTGAAACATTGTCACCGTTATAATTTGTATCACATTAATGAAAGCAAATAATTTGAGGAAAAAGAGTGTCCAGGTTCAACAATATTGAGAATATTCTGTCATTTCCCTCATTTGTGAGTTGGTTTGCTGTTGTAGTTTATGTAAAATGTTATATTGGGATATCCTAGAGGCAGCTCCTACGATTCATTTCCAGTGTCACTACAAATCATGCAGAACAAATAAACTAGACAATTACAGCAGGAGTTTACTTAATCGATGTATCTTGAGCTGAATTCTGAATTCTGAATTCTGAATTCTGAATTCTAAATTCGCTGACCTGAATGAATTGTTCCGAAGCTTCGCAGCATCATTTTGGACCATTAACAGGTCAAAAGCGAAATGCTGTAATAAAGGCAGGAGTAAAAAAAAAAACATTTATAATGATCTTCATCTCAGCCACAGACATAATGGGCCTGAGATTTTCAAAGCCTGGACCACAAAGAGCCCTAGATTCCAAAGGGAAAGTTTCACAGAAAAAGAAGAATCACCTTGAGGACAATGCTAGCAAAAATGAGAACTTTTGTTTTGTCAGTATTTAGTTGTGGCAAACTAACTACCATCCGATCTTTTATAGAGGTACAGCAATTGTCTGTAAAGTATCATATCATATCATTGGAGGAAAAAAAAACTCAATCTCAATCCTCAGATAGCTTGTATTGTTTGATCAATAATCCAAAACACTAACAGAATTCATGCATTTCAAAATATTAAATGGAGAAAAGCAGCAAAACCTAAAATCTGAGAAGATGGAACCAAATTTTTTTTGGCATTTTTGCTTGATTAGGACGCCTGAGATCTTTCTGTGTGGAGTTTGCATGTTCTCCCTGTGCATGCGTGGGTTCTCACCAGGTACTCCAGCTTTCTCCCACAGTCCAAAAACATGCTGAGGTTAACTGATTATTCTAAATTGTCCATAGGTGTGAATGTAAGTGTGCTTGGTTGTCTGTCCTGCAATGGACTGGCGACCTTTGCCCAAGTCAGCTGGGATAGGCTCCAACGCCCCCTGCGACCCTGCAGATGATTAAGCGGTGTATAGATAATGGATGGATAAAGGATAGATTTTTGCTTGATGACTTAAAGTGCTACCAGCTACAAAAAATGGATTTTAAATGTGTTTCCTATTTTTTTGTATTTGTCTTATCAAAAGGTTCATCTGTTTTTAAGCTTGAGTATCAGCAGGTTAGAATTTGAAATGTTTCGTAGATATTTATTAGATAAAAAGATTTTTCCTCAATTATTGCTGAATTCTGCAGCTGCCTACACTGTATTACTGTATGATTGAAGGGATGAATCACAGTTTTAGGTTAGTCATTCTGTGCTTAGGATTATGTATTTAGTTATATTGTCAAATATAGTGGTATTAACATTAAATAACAGTAAAAGAAATCACTCGTCATAGGGAATGACATTGATAGGGAGCCCTACATTTCACAGTGGCACAAACATAGACACAACACAGTAACAGTTATAGATGCTGGCAGGACCTGCCAAGACTACGCAGGTTTGAGTTTGCATACCTTCCAGCAAAGGTGTGAACATTTTTTTTCTCCTCTCTGTGTGTGGCAGTGTGTGCATAAATGCAGCTGTGTGCCCTGTGTGTCAAGACTAAGCTGAGATGAAAAATAAGCTGAGACAACTATTGAGTTCCCTCCCTCCTGTGGTCTCCTCCTGCTTTCCATTTCCTCACCCCCCCACCTTTCCATAGACTGTTATCCAATTAGGTGATTCTCATTGCCTTAATCGATGGAGACATGAACGGGCATACACTGACATGCATACAGACACCACACACACACACACTGCACACACACATAGCTCCACCTGTTCCACAATGTCTGGACTATGGAAATGGAGGGGGGATATGCTGTAGGGAGTTAAATGGGAATATAAGTGACAGGAGCAGAACCACAATTAAGTGCCATGCAGGAGCAAGAAAGGGAGGGAGGAAAAGAGGGCATGCGATTTAATCCGAGCCCATTTACACAGTCCTGAGACGATTCTGTACACACACACACACACACACACACACACACACACACGACCCTCAGGGTAGAGAGCACAGTAAATTATTTGGATAAAGCATTTAAACAGATCATTCTGTTTGAAATTAAAATCTAGTTAGACAGTTCTGTATTCTAATATGTGCTGCATTGTTAGAGATGGTTATTGTGATGTGCCATTTTTTATTACTCACTTCAGTATAATGGTTCTATTGCTTCATAGCTAAGAGAATATTTTTTTAGAGAGCACAGGGCAGTCCTAATGTTCTGCTGCAGAAATGAAGGCTACACACTCATGTAGGGATGTGGCTTCCTCTTTGGGTTATTTTCCTCTTGATTCAATTTGGTAATTACACTGTAACGATGGTTTTTATGTTATTTTATGTAACTGTGCCTCATTCTCTAAAGTACAGTATGTAGGAGTCAGTAACAGTGAAATGTGCTAAAATTAGAAAGTAGCACAAATGAACCTAAAATCAATAATTTATGTGAATGGTAGGCCCTGCTTTTTAACATTTTTGCACAAGGGCGAGAGTAAACATGGCAGATGTGACTATTTGCACACTGTGCTACGTTTATTGTGGTTCACTGAATTTGTGAGGGTCATTTCTGTGTGGAGCATCATTCTGCAGAGCTTTTATTGAAGGCAGGAAATGTTTGTACTGGTCAAAAAAATATTAAAACAAAAGATTCTAGATCATAAACGAACCCAATACTGCATCTGGCTGTTTAAAGACTTAGAATACAGAGGAGACTGGGAGATGGGAAAGGGAGCTTGATGTTTAGAAAACAAACAAATCACTATAGACTAGCAATTGCACTCTTTTGATCATACACTTGGCTGCATTTACCTCTATATTCCACTGAGACGCCAGACATGTCACAACACTTCACCTTCCCCTCTGAGCTTCTGCTGAGACTGCTGCTCTCCCTCCCTGCAGCATCATTCCTTTATGAGTTCTTTTTTAAAGCCTGGTGGGCTTCAACTAATCCCACTACTGAACCTCACCGACTGAGCTCTGCTTCACACAGAATGCGTCTAGGAGGGACTCTCAAATGTTGATTGCATAATGAGCTAGTACCTTTGCGAATCTGGTGCTAATTACACTTAGATTGCCAGCGCAGACTGCATGAAAGGCAAGGCACAAATTATCACTACATGCTTCCATGTATGTAAATTTAGCCCTTAAAGAGGACATGTGGTCAATGTTGCTATTAATCATACTTCTGAATGTGGCAGGTTCTGACTATTTACAAATGATTAGCTATAGCCGTCCTTTAATGAACTCCATAAGTGATGTGACATTTATGATTTATCTCGCTGCAATTTCCAGTGTTTTTATGTAAGTGGACTCCAAGCTAGCAAAAGGCAGATGTTCTATCTTTAATATTTAAGACTTTTTATATTTTTTTGCTGTAATTTTAACAAACAAGCACAAAGGAGGAGCAACGAGAGATGCTGATGTAATCGCAAGATTGAATTCAATGCATGATAGGGAAAATACACAGCTTATAATATAAAACATTGAAATCTTCTAAATTTATGTAAAGAACTGTCTTTTGTTTCTGCCTAAAGCTGCACACACAAGACAGGGGTGACTGCCATTGATTTGTCAGCGAGGTTACTAGTTAGCAGGACAAATACACTGATAGACAGGCAGATAGAGAGACAGCCAATCAATTCATCAGCTAGCTAACTACACAAACAGATGGGCAAACAGAAGACCAGCAGGCAGACAGGCAGGGAAATGAGTTAGGCGGTCTGTTCAGTACCAGGCAGAAAGGAAGACGGGAAAGAATTCCTTGTACCACCCACGAATTTGGACAGACCAGTCAACAGACTGAGGGACTTAGTGGCCTGCTGGAGTTCAAACAGTCAGGGAGAAGCAAAGCCACTTTATCATTAAACACTACTTGGTTGAAGTCCCCCGCAATTATGAATTAGCAGACTTTAATCAATCCTTAAAAAATCATTTGAATGTGGTGTATGAGACTGCTAAAAAAGAATGAGCACCTTCCACTAGAGAACAAAGGACGACTAAAAAAAAAGAATGCATGAAGTGCTAAAAAGCTAAGTCTACATTAAGACAGAAATGACACACTGCAGGATGCAGCAACATGCTGTTGGCTCAGTCTACTTGGTCAAAGAGCAAGTGTTCAAATGCTGCCTCCTGCTGTGCTGTCACATCTCTCTTTACTCACTGTCTTTATTTCACACAATGCTAATATTCTAAATAAGACACTTGAGATGCAAGCTGCTCACTTTCCCTGAAAGAAAGAAGTAAGAAACAAACACAGCAATTTCGCCTACATGCACACAGAGCCCAGCTAATGGAACGACTCAGGTTGGGACTTCAAAGAATTACAGCCTGAGTACCAAACATCATTGTAGAGCCCTTATATCAAAGCAAGGGCCTTAACAAGGCTCTTAGAAGTACACAAACACACGCACACTCTTACACATACAATACATCCATGCAAGGTCCCCGGAGCGAATCTCTGAAAGAGAGACACACTGAGAGTTTGGCCACCATTGTTTGCTACAGGCATGACTCCTGCTGCCGGTTTCACTGAAATGCAAACAAGCTTGCAGATTTTTTTTTCCTCGCTTTCCATCACTCTCTTAGCCAAGGCTAATATAATGTTTTTGGTGTGTATGCATGTATTTGTGTGTTCACGGGTGCTGAAATTGGGGCTTTTGCATTTAATTATCAGTTAATTATATCACTGAAGGGATTCTAAGTTCTGGCATTTTTCATGCTGCATGTTTAAATCCATTGGTTTTTGTTCATCTGAAGTCAATAAGAAAAATCTGCCAAGATGTGAGACCAGTATGTGATTACCAACTTTCACTGTTGTAAAGCGTGCTATGGAGCAAAATGTCCCAATAGAAATCAGTCACATTTATAACATTGAGCCTTTTCTCCCCTCATCTTCACCCTTTTACTTTAATCATTAACTTTAATCAGATGCTGAATACTAAATGAAAGAATACACATACAGTGTGATGCCAATGTCCTTTGGTGACTTTGCAGCATAATTTGTAATACTGGCAAGTATCATGCATTTGTGTGTCTTCATTGATGAGATTTCTCATATCTTCAATTTCATCAAAATTCACTATTGGATGTATAGGTATTTATTATGAACACATTAATGATCGTATACTGCCATGCATTTAAAAAGTTTGTTGAGTCTACAGTATGTCACAGTCCTAAAACACAAGTTGTCCATAAAACATAAATACAGAACTATTGCCTGCTGATTGAGGCTGAAGGATTTGGTGCTATTTCACTGTAAAGTTTGAACAGTGTGTAAGTATCTGCTTCTTCCTAATGTCTGCTATTCCTGTATTTTGATTAAATCCCTGTTTACACTGAAGTAATTTGCTCAAAAGGCAGCCAGCCAGTCAAAAAGGCTGACACACACATGGATTTTTGAGCAATTATCAGTTTATCATCCAAATTTTACTTTGTGCCAACATACTAGCTTCTCCATGAAAAACTTGTACTCAGTGCAATATGTTTCTCCAGTCATGGATACTGGTCCATATGGGCAGCAGTTGTATCTGCCTCGGATAGCCTCATTGTCGGGTCTAGTGAGCTCATCCCAACTTAAATTAATGTTTCTTCCAAATGTGTGTCCTCCTATTCTATAGCAAACATTTCTTTTTTATATTGAAGATATTTACAAGAATCAACCATGACATTTTTAAATAAAACCAATAATCATTAAACATAGGAAAGAAGATAATAGCTGAGGTTTATGCCTACTTCACAAAAGCTTTTGGATGACTATCAAACACAAAAACAAATGCCCTAATTAGCTATTCACACAACACAGTTAAAAAGAATGTGTATGACACATCCTGTTGTCAGATGAATCATTAGTCACGCAGGCAATGCCAATATATTAGGGTTGTATTGCTGTATTTTGTAATTTGCTATATTTCAGGATTCAAATGATTCCAGTTATGTAGTGAAAGTGTCTGAAAGTTTCTTGGTAGTCGTGTAGTCAAGATTTACTGTTTGCTCTGTTTGAATCAGTAGGAAGAAGTCAGTCCCCTAAATGTCCAGCTCATTAAGTGACTTCTTGTGTTTTTGTTTTTGCACAAAACTCTTCACTGAGAGTATAAAGTCTTGAAAATGAAAAATAAAACAAATGATAAATGACTCCAAGATTCATTTTAAATGGAAATGAACACAAGGTTCTTTAAAATACACTCCATCTGCTCATTAAACAAAGATAATTCTTCATTCTTCTAACTAAACAATATCATGAGTTGAGTTGCAGTGGGGTAACTGATAGTTTTCATGCTGGCTAGCAAGAGTATTTCCACTCTTGCTAGCCTGAATGTAGATGTATTTTGTGTATGCCTACTTATTCTTATGCTATGTGATTTATGGTTGCTGTGTGTATCTCTGCCTCCCCTACAGCACTGGCAACTGCAATGTCACAGTGCCATTCAATACACCCACATAATCTTTCTCTTTCCGCCTCTCTTCAATGACATTCCATGTTATTGTTACTTCTGTAATCTTGGTAGGTATAAAGGCTGTTCTTGGGAGTTTAAATGGTTGTGTAGAAGGAAAATAAACTAGCACGCAAAGCTGCTTGAAATACCAAAAATTAAGAGTGCATTGTTTGTCACAGGAGGGTATTCTGTAGTTCTGATTATCTATGAGACGCTGGACAATAAACTAAGAACAGGAAAAAAAAACTGCATCAAAACTGAAAGGATATAATTTGTATAATTTTACATGCTTGCTCTTTTAAAGATGTGTAAATGGTGTATATATTGTAGATCTGGTAAAATTGTTCTGGTAACCATGTCCACTTATCTGTAAGCGAATAAAAAAAAAAATCAGTAAATAATAGTAAAAGCTCATGCAGTGAATCCTGCATTCCTGTATCATTGTTAATGTCTAATGCTGTATATCTACACTTGAGGGTATTTAATAAATTAGTCAAGAATACCAGTTGGACTAAAGCATTGCTAAAAGGTTACAAACCTCCCAAAACGTATTTACACTCAACGCTTTCAAACTTTATGTTCTGTTTTCAGTCAGACCTGTTGGTTTTTAAAGTTGTGAATCAGCAGCTAGATTCTAACTGTCTGACCGGCATGCTTTGCAATAATGAAATCTATTTAAAAGAAAGCTAAAATGGATGAAAAAGGTGGCATAGAGTATTTGACCCACACATATCAACATTCCTGGGTCAATTTCTTGTCCAAACTAATTTTTATGAAATAAACTGACTGGCAATCAAATCAAAAGAAAAGAGGAAAGTAAACAGAACACCACCTTATCCTCAGCTGATTGTGATGCAGGTCAAATCAAAGGGCATACCAGCAATACATAATAAGTCGAATTAAATACAGAGACTGTTTCTGAGCCAACTTTTTTGGCTGTTTGTCCTAATGAAGTAGTTTCCTGTGTTCTCTGTACATTGAAGAGGTCAACATAAATAGAAGCAGGACTGTGAAAGAGCCTCAAGCTGCTGTGTCCCACATTTTGCATCCAAACCAAGATTTTATGGGGATGTATATATTTTTTTTACATTTCTATTTTTTTTCAATATTTTTATTAAATCAGTTGGAATTTGGAAGGAACTATGCCGGGTGGAACCTTTGTCTCCATCATCGGCAGTGAGAGTATTTAAACAAACACTGTTGCACATGTTCAACAACGTATGCTTACAACGTTTGTCCAAGTCACTGATAAATTTCTTTTTTAGACTGAATGGTAAGTTTCTTTATTAATTGGAGCATCACAAAATTTTATTAAACCCTTCACAAGTTTTTTCTGCCTCAGTCTCCACTGTACTTCTGCTGCATCATTGTAACCATGATTGCTTCCCTCTTAATCAGTCACAAACCAACAATGCCTGGTTGATGTTAAACATCGCAACACCACATTTTATACTCAACTACATTTTTGAAATACAGGGAGATCTACCTGCCGCACATAATATTAATCTGCACTGTATGATCTCACTTAGCAGGAGCTTGAATATAATGGATGTTCATGTAAATGTAAAAGTCCCACACACCTGGTATAAAGAAATTGTTTAGGAATGTTTGAAAGAACTGACAACCCACAGAACTGTACATACAAGATGACAAAGATTTGAACAAAATTTCTTAATCACTGTATGTTTTAGCAAAAAGGAAGGTTAAATATTGTGACGAGATGACTGTTAAGAGTCTATTTGAATGTGTTTTTATCTCAATACCAAAATACAAAATGTCAACGCTCAGGGAGCTGCACCTTGTTTCATGTTGAAACTAATGCACCTGCTGAGTTCTGCTGGTCCAAGACAACACATTGTGATCATCCTACCTTCTTGCACAGCCTGGAAAGGGTTGTTCCCATCAACGAATTCCACAGAGATGGTAATCTTCTCTGTCTCCAAGATCTCGTTGTTTAAATTGAGATCTGCCACAGCAAGGCGAAACACCTCGTCATCTTTCCGTGCCGACTCATCAAAGATGGCGCCTGATGAAAACAAAAGCAGGAGAAAGGAAAAGAGGAAACTATTACTCACTATTACAGAACTTTTGTAATGGAATATCCCAACCTCAGAAGTATGTAGAATGTTAAGACTGATGTGACTATCTGAACACAAATATCTGAGGAACATAACACACTCACTTGGTATGTCTTGATATAAGAGTGATGGCAAGAAACCATCTTGAAATGACTGACTGCCCTGTAGTATAACATGGGAGGCTGCAAAAGATACACCAGCTATATTCTTCAAATGTGGGAAGAAACAACCTGCACAGAATAAGAGCCCTTACTCTATTATGACATGCTTGAAACGTCTAGATATGTAGACCTTAAGTAACTAGCCCAAGAACAGTGACTGAGCTTGAGAAAGACAGGGTGTGAGGAAGAAATGAGTTGACATTAGTGTTCATTCTAAGGTCAAACACTGCCCAAGTAGGACACACTGACTCAGCAAGAACGGTTGCTGCACAAAGGGAAATGGAAGAAGAGAAGACTGGTGTGTGCCAGTATCTGTAGTGGCAGATAAAGTTCCCACTAGTCAATACTAAATTAGTCATAAAAATAAAGGTCAACCTGCAGTGCAGCTAAAACAAAAAGAGGCGACATGGGGTGTTGACTGGCTGGTGGAGATTTGGTCTTTGCTTTGGTCTGTTACACACAATTAACCATGGGTTGGGGTTTTTTCTCTGTTTCTTCCTTTTTAGTCTCTCATTTCAACCCAGTTTATCCCCTGAATCCATTGGGCCACTAATTGTGTAAGCCAGTGCAGTGAAGCACTGCTAACTGTATTTCACTGACCAGAAAATAAGCCTCATTTTGTATAGTGTGGATGTGTGTCTCTGTGCATGTGCATAAGACACAGGTTGCAAATTCCATTAATAGCCAGGCAGGCGACATAGGCTGAGGGCTGTTTGGTACCATATTTAGAAAACCGGTGCTGTAATTGGTCCTGTATAGTCTGCTGCCAATACCACAAAGGTTGTGGTCTAAATCCCACAGAGGCCAAATCTACTGAGGAAAATGTGCTGTCTTGATGGTGCAAAGTGCACTTTAGATAACATCTTCTTGAAAAATATTACTTTAAGATTAGTATTTTCAGTCCAGGGATGTGTCAGAGAAATCCACTTGACTGCTTAATCATTTTGACAAAATGTGCAGCTAATGCCCTTTGTAGGTTACTAAAATGTAATTAAACAGTCTAAAACAATAAATTTAACTCAAACCAAATAATCTGTGGCCAGCAATAATCCTGAAAACCTGAACTGTTCTCTTTCTTTCTGCCCCATACTTTAAACTGTTGATCCAATTTAACTTCTGAAGGACAATTAATTTCAGCACCGCCTTTAGACACACCCTAAACTCAAAACCAAATGCAGTTTGAACGCAGTTGGAAACGGTATGTCGACAGCCTTTTCTTCAAAAGACCTCATGAAATATGTATCCCTCAATAATTTGATTCTTCAGCATTTGGAAACTGTAAATACCCTCCCACTGATTGAGTCTTGGTTGTTTTTATATTCATGCAGTATAGATGAGGTGAGACAAACAGGCGTGGACAAAGCGATAAAGAGTGAAACACAAAGATTCATTAACTATTCCATTAGAGATAAATAATGAATGGTGTCCCAATCAGTTTGAGGATGACACTGCTGGAAAAGGATCTGTACACATTTTTAACTAGCTCTATGATACAGGACAGTGTTAGGTTATATGTCTAGAGGACAAACGCATGGTGAGAGGAGAGGAGAGGAGAGGAGAGGAGAGGAGAGGAGAGGAGAGGAGAGGAGAGGAGAGGAGAGGAGAGGAGAGGCCTCTATACAGTATATACTGTATGCCTTTAAACCAATGCTTTCGGGAGGATGTTCAAACATTTATGACTAATGAGTCAGAGCACTTGAGATTTGTGCCTTTGCAGTATCCACAGGACAAAAAAAATCTAATTGGGAAAAGGAATTCACAAACTCCAGCGGAATCACATGCATCTTTATAAGGTCTGATTTGGTGAAAATCTAGAGAATAAGAAGAGGTTTCCCACTGCTATTCCTCTACCCATCCAAATTCCCAATAAAGCTGCTCTCATTTACATATTTATCTGTTTCTGTTTTTAGTCCATGGAACGGGGATGAAATAGCGACTGAAACATGGCCCATCAAGACTACATGTTAACTGGCAGTTACCGAATTGCCAATTCCAAGCTGCAGCGCTGCGCTGCTAAACTACTGATTTTATGCCTGTACTGTTGTTGTCCAAGTAACTATTTACACAAGTGAAAGATGACGGCTGTGCATAGAATTTGGCTACATTTTAATATAAAATCATCTCAGAAAGGAAGTTAAATGAGACAGGCAACTGTTTTTCTGCTCACTGTCAATTACATATGCAGAGAGAGTCTTCTACCTGAAGGGTGCAATATTTGTATTACATACATTAAATACATTAAAACAGGTGAAATTACCCAACTTTGTAGAATTTTGAGCTTAAAACTGAGAGAAACATTCTGGGGACACGTCAAACTTTTATTAATTTGCTGAAAAGGGGGCACAATATGAGACTTTTAAATTGCTTTCTCAAGGTTTTTCATTAATGTAGGCACTCATTTATTATCATTTTTTAATTATCTTTTCAAACTGTTGCTTATTTCATCACGTTGCTTTTTCTTGATTAAATGATTTTGCTTGCCTCATTGCAGCATTTTAATTCAGGAAAAGAACACTATCTTTGCTAAAGTGCTGTATGGATAAAGTTTTATAATTATATCTCTTAAAAGAAACACAGAACAAACATTAAATGGTTCCTTTAATCTGGGCTTCCACAATGATGTTGCCATGGTAACATGCTTCCAGACATATGTTAGAAGCTGCACAGCGCTGTATGGTTTGTTTTCTTGTAATTTTTTTTTTTTTAATCTCTTTGAAATATTCCATCGGCAATGTGTTTTTTGGATCTACTCATCATAAAAGTCACAAGAGGATATGTGCTATATTAAAGCTATTAGTCATTTTTTTCCTCTTACAGGTCGATGAAAATAATCTGGTTGAGTGAATCTTCATCCAAATGTGTTTTAACATAATTTTTAAGTATAACAATGTTTACAATTTTGACTCACGATGGAACCTTGTATTTGTAATAGGAATCCAATGTAAAGGAATCCATATTTACCCAATTTACATGAGAGGAAAAAAGTAAAGATGTGAGAGGAGACGGTAGGATGGGTGAATGTCTGCTGTTTGCTGACTGCTATTCTGGAACCACCACATTGCTGCATGCTAATGTACAAACACAAACACACTCAGACATGCACACACATAAGCAACACACAGGATCCTGGCTCTTGCTCCTTCCCAGTAATGTGATTGTGAGCGCAAAGGCAGACGTCACAACATAAATCACGCAGGAAATAAAAGCACAGAATCTTGCTTTACACAGACGCCCCAAGGGCAGCCACACATACATGCTCACACACAGTGTGTGGGCAGAGACTAAATCACCAACCTTTTTCCCAACCATCACTTCTGTGACAACAGCATCATCAACAAGGGTGGTCAATTTGAATGGATGTAGCATCCAAAAGTCCAGACCCCAAATTTGTTTGGTCGAGAAGTATTGATCAGATGTCTGACAATGGTCAAGTGTTTGGTATTCAATTCCTGGTTTGTTTACATTGATAAAGAGGCAATAAATAACTTGTTTATCTATTTACTGCCACATAACCCCTTGGGATGGATGAGAGATGCTGGAGGTAAAAGAAAAATGAGAAGAGGAACGTGTTGTCACTAGAAAGCGCAAAAAGTGAATGATCTGTCGTGAGAATTCTCTTTTATAATCTTTCACTGTACTCTTAGCAATGACATATTTGAATCTCAGGAAGCTTAGCTTTGATAGCTTTTCATATGGTCAACTTTTCATCTACAGTCAATAATTTAGTGTAATTAAATTCCATTAATTAATTAGTGCAACTCCTAAGTAATTCATTTTTTTTCCTTACAGAAGCTTACACGCTTTTAACCAGAAAAAGCAGCATCTACATACAGTATTTCCAGCACTTTCTGTTGTGGTTTTAAAATTACTTAATACATGAAATTACCCAGAGCCATCTTTGATATTTAATCTTGATGCAGAAGATCAAAGTATCTAAAACATCATTAAACCTTTTTCTACAACAGGCAAACAACATGAGTAAAAGAAATCATGAAAGATGAAAGGATGATACTGAATCAGTATGTGGCAGAAAAGGTCTTTTCAGGGTTATCATAGCAGTTTTATTCCAGCCATGCTACACTGAGTCACGCATACTCTTAATAACTTGGTTTCCATAGAAGAAGCCTAGAGCTTCATTCTTTTTAAAAGTCTACACCCATACTAACTGCTCAGTTACATGGCTCTTTAAGATGTATTGATTACACTGTGCAAGATCTTCATTTAGAGTGTAAACATGACAATATTTGCTTAATGTGCTTAATTAGCACAGAACGTGATGCTGAGTTAAAGCTTGTGGGAACATCTCTTTTGTATGATGTAGACGCAAAACAAGGGATTGGCTAATAGCAAATTCTGACCAGATGATGGGAACTGGTGACCACACTGATTCTGATACGCATGTGTAAATAAGCATGAACACACACTGTGAAAAAGGAGACCACTCAGGTGTTGGATTTAATTGGGCATATTTTAAGCATTTTTAAATAACAGTTTTATGTTTTGTATAAAAATGAAACATTCATGCCTATAATTTACAATAAATGCAAAGAGAGTTCATGAAATTGTTGAGCTCATGCTGGGCTCAGTCACGGCTCTGATGTTGAGTGAAACTGAGTCAGTCGAGTAAATGTATCAGTGCTACTTTTCTCACAATAGCCGCACAGCTTGGTAAGTATGAATAACTCCATTCAATTTTAATATTGGATAATGCATAACCATATGTAGTATAATGTCGCCAACCTAATTAGATGAACTGCTATGAGGTTATTTGGTCTTGTGCTGTTTGATCACCATGTCAGTTTCAACTTGAACAGATTTGTTTCCTCTGTGAAACTTTCCAAGCAGACATCATTGCTGTTACTACCTAACTGAACACAGCATCATCGTTCTCTGTGTGAATTTCTTCTTTTGGCAGATTGACCGTAAAAGAAGGCGTTTGCATCAAATTCATTCATAAACAGCACAAATAGCATAAATATGTAGATACAATGGAATCAGTTAACTTGGCAGGGTGTGGTCAGGCGGCAACATTTTCTATTGTAAGTTACTATTTGTTAAATAGTTAAAATAGTGTCAGTAATTAGCTCTGATTCATGGTAATCTGACAGTAAGATAACTGTGCTGTTAAATGAAGGCCAGTGACGTATCTTTGAAGGTTAAGTACACTCTTGAGTGGTGCGGCTGGCTGATTTTATGCCTCTTGGTTCCGAGGCCAACCAGGCAGGCTCAGTTAAATAACACCAGTTGATTGTATGACTGGTCAGAGTTAGCCAGCGGGGTATTTCTAAGGGTTGAGTTGTGGTTAGATTGCTTATGCTTTTAGCATTAGTCTTCTATTTTTGTATGTATGTATTTTTGCTTGTATTCACTCGTGAGCTGTAGAAATGTTTTGTTGTTGTTTTGTCCCCCCACAGGAAATGTTGTTGCTCTTGTTGCTTCTGCAGATTGCAGATTGTACAGTCCCTCAGGAAATGATCTGTGTGCAACCAGTGTTGACTATTGAATAGAGTCAATCCAGTGTGTCCTTTTTTCAGTGCATGTAACAGATTTCAAGAAAATCTGAGACATTTTACAAAAATAGAAAACAAAATGTCTACAGAAATGTGAACCTCACGGTGGAGTTCCAGGGAACGTGAGTAACTCTTTAAAATCAGTAGCATCCTCTGAGAAGTATATATATATATATACACACACATATACATATATATCCCCATTACAAATTTCAGGTTAATCCACAATGCAGTGTTTGAGATATCAAGTGGTGGACTAAATGACAAACAGACATTGCCATCCTGGCCGTGCTGTGAGCATAAAGGAAAGGAAATAAATAAAAATCATCCTGTCTGCTTTCATGACCTGAGGCAAAGCCAGATTACCTTCAATAAGCCAAAAGTTCACATCAGTATTGCTTTTAATATTAAATAGTTTTCACAGAGTATTCAAAATCATTCCATTAAACTATTTTAACTATTTTATTATGACATTTAAGTATATAAAATTAAATACCGGCATTCAGGCAGACAAAGGCACATGGCTGAATGGACAAAACACAGCTCAATTTCCTTATTAAATGAGCAAATTAGGATGGCACATCATCCAGTGCAGAGTTATTATATCCCTACACTCTATAAAGATCCAGTAATTAAGCCAGCTCCATTTCAGGATAATGATTCCACACTGGTGAGAGAATGGTTGTGAAGAACATGGTGTTTCCCCCCTCTTTTAATCTAGTTTCATGTTAAAAGAGGAGGGCAACATGGACAGAGGTGATCTTGAAAATGATTATTTTAGGTTGTTAAATGGTTAAAACAGCATTCCTTCCTCGTCATTCAGGTCGCTGACAGTTTTGAAGTTGCCATCTGTTTGTCTATATACAGTTATAAGCTCTCCAAAGTCCCTCTCCATCTGACTCAGTCTCTACACCTGCCTCCTGGACTTTTACTTTCATTCGCTCAAACTCTTCCCTATTGTTAACCCCCCCCCCCTCTTTTTCTCCATCTCCACACGTATCTATCTGCCTGTCTTCTTTATAAAGCCAACTCTAAACAGGGCACTGAAGATTTCTGTAATACTGCGGGGGATTCATTCCTCTGTGTTTCAAACAAACTCACACACCTGTTGTTGAGGCTGCAGCTGATGACAGTAATGTGGCAGGAACATTGACAGACTGACAAGGATAATGACTATGGAGGAACACACACACAATCACACACATGTGGGTGATGTATTGTTGATTTGTGGCAAGGCTGGACCTAAGCGTTGCTGTCTCAATGTGATGATGAAAGCAAGGCGGCGGAGGCGCTGAGTGATGATGGTGATGAACGGGGGAGGTTATCGCCCTGTAGTGTCAAAAGTAAAAAAACGCACATTTGCGCGCACACACACACACACGGATGTGAAGACACACAAACAGGCTGTTATTTACAGCGGCGATGTGAGAGCTGGAAGGGAGAGCATTTTGACGCTTGGTAAGACAGTGTAGAATTAATGTGCACTTCTGTGTGCATGTGTGTGTACGTAACAGAAGGAGAGGAGGACAAAGAATTAATGGCCACACGAGAGCAGAGCAGGCCAGTGGAGTATGACAAGACAGACATAAAAACAGCTCTAATATTTATCATATGGATTCATATAAGACTTTCGCATACACACAATGTTCAACCATTTTTGCTAGGCACAGGTGGTAGCAATCCATTTTTGTGTCTATGTGTGTGTAACCATAATATGGTGGGTCAGCAGCAGAAACTTTACCAGGGACAAGAATGTTGATAGAGCAGTAGATATACACACGATACTGAATCATACTTTGTACATATACAGTCATTATAAACTGCACATTACATGCTGAAAAACATGTAGGATTTCAAATGGCAAAAGATTGCAGGTTGTTTGTAACACATGTTGTAAAACATGTGTGGGTATGTGACTGACTACACTCTATATTTATCTAAGTACATCTAAGTATATGCAGACTATATCAGCTGCATTGAGAGTGTGAGGTTGACTGGAAAACAGTGGGAGAAATCTCCCAGGTAACCTGATTGGTACAAAGAAAATCTCTCTCTATCCCCTTACTTTTTTATCACTCTCCCACCACTTTTCCCCTTCTCTTTTCCCCTCCTCTGTATATGTATTTGTCCCATCGTTAAGGAGGTGTACAGCCAGGAGAATTTGTAGTCATAGTTCAGCAACGCTCCAGTCCTTTGTCACTCTGTCACACAAAGCTCTGCCAAGGTCATTGCCATCTTTGCCACGTCTCTCTCTCTGCTTAACCTTTTACCCTCTACGCAGGTAGACAGAATTTAGCCTGACTGCTTCCCTCCTTTGGAGAGACCTACTGTAGATATCCAGGGCTTTGCTTCCTCCCACACAAATCAACATACTTTGAGTAGGTGGAGGATTTGTTTTGTGTCTCCATTCATTAGCCAGCAAACTGAACACAATGTGGAAATTACCAATTAATCTAAATCACATTTAGATACATTCCTTTAATGTGCAACCTGGACTCTAGAGGGTGGACAACTGAAAGCAACATTTTTCTTTTGGTGTTTTTCTTGATGTCAGCTCTTGACCGGTTTTGACCAGGTCCAGCTTGTTCGCAGACCACAGCTGACTCAGCTTCCGTCCGGCCCGACTTGCCTGGGATCTTAAAACTGTAGAGCTGGTGGCTGAGAGCCAGATGTTAGAGTGTATCTAAGCTCTCGCCAAGTTATAAGTAAATGATAATTAGAGTGATAGCAATGTACCTTCTAAATGACCCAAGTTGTATTTTCAGTGTACCCGTGTATACCCTTGACAGCTACTGCACAATGATAGCTGCATTTTGCTACTCCTCCAATTTCTCCTTCATAACATGTCGCATACATTACCTCTAGCTTTACAGTTCTAAATGCTAAAGCCATCAACCCCATCTTTTTAAACAACACTTACTCACTCTCATTCCCTCTATACAATGCCAAATATTTTTAACCTTTTCCTTGATTCTCATCTCCCCTATAGCATAGCCACCTTACTCATTCTCTGTTCTGCTTCATAGTACCATCCCACCTATTCACAGTTCTCTCCTGATCCATCACTGCTTTGCCATGCCTTCATTCCCTTTCTACCAATTTTCTCATTCACTCATTTATCTCCTCCACCCTCCCTTTTTGCTCCTCTATTACCCATATCTCCATGTTCTCCTCCCTCTTTTGTACATTCTTCTCTTCATATTGCCATCTCCCTAAGCATCACTCTACTCACTTCCCCCCTTCATCCTCTCCCTCTCCCTGATGCCCCGTGTGACATTTAATCCTGGTAAACTCGCTCTGGCTCAGAAAGCCTTGCTATCCATGAGGACGTGCACATTTTTGCAAGTGAAAGAGACAGGAACAGGGACATTTCATCAAGAATGGCTGATCTGATGAGACAACTGCTTTAAGAACCAATTGGGTGTTCTAGGATTTTTGTAAAACAAATCACTTACTTATTTCCAATCCGTTTTCAACCAATTACCTATTTTTTGTGTTTGAGAAACGCATTTTGTATCTTCTCATCAGGCAAGTGCTGTTTTCAGATACAGCAGAATACCATGAAAGATATGTTGTCCATCGCAACAAAAATGTGTTCATCTTTTCTTGCTTTTGTGAAATATATATTGTCATTGTTCAGTGAAAAGGCTTGAAACCTTGATGGCTGTTGCCTGCTGGCACATTTGAGTAGTGGTGGTAACTTATTGTCCCTCAAGGTCAGATACTCAGCAGCATTTCATTAATGCAATATTTTCAGAATATCAAACACTAGACAACTAGCAGCACAGAAGTACTGAACAGCAGTGCTTGACTACAACAATCCAACCCTTTGCTTTCAGTTGTATTACCATGTAACTAGTGGGCTACATGTACTACCTTAATATGTAAGTGGCTTGCTTCTAATTTCATGTTTTGTGTTTGCCACACTGCACTATAACCATTCAAACTGGCATTACAGCCTTGCGTATCAATGCCTTTGCCAAGCAGTCAAGCTGCAGTTTATATCATATCTTGACTTGTATATGCATTGAAGACTTCAAAGTTTGGAAGTTCATTGAGAAAAACAAGAAACAATGTCTTTGTCCTTGTATGTGCTCACATGCTTGGCTAATAAAGCGGATAGAACAAAAAAGTTGTTGTCATGTTAAGAAAAAATGTTTTCAATATAACTGATGCTTCAAAAAAGCTACAAGTTCTAAAACAAGAATTCTTTACATACATATTCAACTCAACCGCACAGAAGATCTATACAATCACCACAGTTTCAACATGGGCACGCAGGGTTTGTGCCACCAATTGTATTAATCTACCTTCTGTTCCTGAGTTATGACAAAAAAGTTGCAGAACAGAATATGAAGTCACAGTGAAACTGAGATTTGACCTTTTGGATAAAAATGTCATCACTTCACAACGTGTTTTGTGAAGTAGCTGTGACACCAAATTCTAATTTGAGTCAAAGTAAGCTTTTGTGCCAGATGTAATAAAATTCCCTCCAGGCATTCCTGATTAATCACACTCACAAGTATGGGATGAATGTGAGATCACAGTGACCTTGACCTTTGACCACCAAAATCTAATCAATACCTTTCTGAATCCAAGTGAGCATGTTTCCAAGAATGGGAAGGACAACCCAAAAACATGATGCCACAGCTGTCCCTGCCACTGAGGCAGAAAAACTGTGAGTATAGTAAAGTAGTCTTCAACATGAAAAGAAACATCTATATTTTCCTTTAACATGGTTAGTGGAATGTGTTTGTAAAACAAACTGTAAAGCAATTAAAATATACAAATAAAAACAGAGGCAGCAGCTCAGAGAGATGAGACATTAAAAAAGAGAATGAAGATAAAAAAGAGAAAAAACTAAAAGAAAGACAGACAGGGTAGAAATAGATAGGACAACAAGAATAAAAAAGAAAAAAGTCTTACTCTTTCATTTTGTTAAAACGTAAACATATCAAGCCATATGGGAACTGAACCATAAAATCTGCTTTTAAAGCAAGAAGCTTGTCTTCTTGAGCACCTTGAGTCTTAAGCTCACTCTCCTGATTAATGCCGAACATTTGGGAGGATTTTGCCTGAAGCGCTGGTAAGAGGCTCCAGATTTGTACACATCATAAATGTCATATTATATTTCAGGGAAAGACGGATTTTCTACGATCCCCCCCTCTCTTGCCCTCCTTCCCCTGCAAACTGCATGTCTTCAGCATCTTCAGACATTTATATTCCTCCCGTGGTCCTCTTCAACCCCATGCTATCAAATCCTATCCTCCTCTCAATTCCCCATGGTTACAACTCTAAAACTTCTGAACTCTCCTCCCCTTTGTCTCTTTCCCTTCTTAGCTCTCTCCTCCATCTCTCCCCCTCTCGTCTTTATCCTTCCATCACAGACTTGTTCTCTGTGTCATCCACGCATACACAAACACTTATTTTCCATCCTCACCTGTTATCCTCTGGCACGTCTGTCCTCTCATCCCCTATCTTTCCATTCTTCCCTCTACTCCCCGTCTACCCAAAACCCTCTTTCATTGCTTCTTTCATCTCATCTTAACCAGTTTGTCTCCTCGCCCACTGGCTGTTAGTGAAAACCTCCTGTCCTCCTTGCCCTCTGCACTCATCACAGATTCTGGAGTTCTGTTCATTATTATTCAAGCAGCTCAGCAGCAAAGTAGTCCTCACTCCTATCTTTGGTTATGCTGCCACAGCGATGCTCCTTAGAGCACATTCCCTGCCAGTATCACTGTGCACAAATACCACTGAGCAAACAGAAGAAAGACAGCACGAAAACAAGGAGAAAAACTGATACAAATGAACATACAGATACAAACACAGAGGATCACTTGTATTTTTCTCATAAATATGACTCTTCAAACCTGATGGCGAGCAGAGATATGATAGGTCTAAATAACCACAAATTGTATGTGTGTTTTCATTATTTCTTTCTCTTTCATTACATCTGTTTTACCCATTTGTTGCACACCATTATATCTGTAAAGCAAAGTTAGTAATACTGATGCTGTCCTCATTTTCCCTCCACGAGATCCCCTTTACCCCTTTGTCTATCTATTCATCTTTCCCTTTTTGACTAAACACACTTCCTCTCTACTGCCCTCACTATCCCTCTATCATACTCGTTTACCCTCTATCTATATCTCTCTAGCTCACTTCCCCCCAAGGCCTTTCCTCGCCACCCCCACTGAAAACCTTCTGTTCCAAACCTGTGCTCATCTCGCTCATATTCATTAGGTTAGTAATACACACACACTCGTGCACACACAGTCCCACACACACACACATTACCAGCAGTGAGCAGTGAGTCAGTTAAAAAGTCATAAAGAGCATAATAAAGCTCCTTCATCTACAAACCTACACAGTAAATCCCCAAGAGTGAAATGAGCAGTGTCAAAGTACATTGACTCTCTCAGAGTTGTTAGAACAACAGCGAGTAAAACGCCCCCCAGTGTTGGTGAAAATTTGCGTAGTTAAAAGACGCAGCGTTGGGATTACTCTGGGCAGCCTCTGCATCCGCTTTCTAATTTCAAACCGAGAGGAATGTTACACAGTGTCACTCTGGGTCCTCCATCAGTTGCTGGAATTGACAGAGTACATTCCCGGCTATATCATACATTTTCAGAGATACTTAATATTCATGTAGTGAGAGAGTAAACACTATTTCTCACAGTTAAAATGCCATTCAGTGCAATGCAGTTTAGTACAGGGAAACTACACATTAATTTGAAGTCTAAGTTGAAGCCTAAACTCACTGAGAAGTCTTTTCTTTTTCAATCTTGCTGTACATCACCAACACAACATGAAGAAATCTATACCAGAAGAACTGTGACCTTATTCCCCAACTTTAGTGACCAATACTCTAAAAATATCTGTGTGAGCTGTACAGAGTAATTGGTACAGATCAAGCTAAATACATATTCAAACACTCTGAATCCTGTTAATCCCATCTATGCCTCAGCTTATTGTTTTTGAGCATTCAATGGTAAATATTCCACTTTTAATTTAAACAAGTGTTTTTCACCTTCGAAGAAGCGTTATTCTGATAGTGAGAGTGGCTCTGGGTACTTGGTCTGGGGGATTAAAACTATCCAGAGGAGCTGAAAGACAGTGATTATTTGGAAGTAACACTGTAATAACATGGTAAAAATACACATAACCGAACAGCTATTTCCTCTGTCACACATTTCCCTTGAGCAGGCAATAATCCAGGAAATCGCTGTATAGTTAAGTTAAATCCAAATTGCTAAAATGTTTATGATTGTTAACAGCACTGACAATAAGGTATTTGATGTACTGTTTAGCATCAGGAGGAAGATTATCTGGTGAAGAAAGGACCAAATGTCAGAGAAGATGACGAAACAGCCAACTGATGAATAAAGACGAAGCTAATGTTTGTCTTTGTCTCCCAGCAGTCAATAATACACACTCTCTGACTTTCCATGTTAAAATAACTTCAATAATGCTAAATATCTGGCAGTTGCAGTGTAATGTTGCCTGTTAGTGGCAGTGTAATGACAGTTGAATATTTTTTTAGACAGTGTATGGATTTTATTGTGATTCTCAAATAAATGAAAACAGCAAACTTAGTTTGGCCATGACATTCTAAAACTGTCATCCCAAAATCCCCACCGCAGGCAGAACAGGATTTTGTTTTGATGTTTGGACAGGATGTACCAGGCAAGTTTCTGGAGAGGTGGCCGATAACATTCAAGCAAAAGATCATCCAACAAAGCAGCTTCCCTTCTGTCAGTGAGCTGGAAGAACCCCTGTTTGGCAGCTGATTCTTGTGAAGATAGCACTGAACTGGAGGCACAGTTTGTGTTTGGCACCACATTCATCTCACACCACAACATGTACATGTTCATGCAGGCCACTGGGTACAACACAGAGGTCGGCAAAGTCAAGGAGAGTTCAAGGAGAGTCATTTGATGCTGATTAAAGTTTCTCTGGTGCCATGAAATGTTTTGTGTGTCACGCTGACTTCACTAGTTAAAATATGATTGTTGCCTAATAAGTACATGGTGATTTTGTTGGAAAAAATCTTCACCTTAGATGTGCTTAGGCTTGGATGTGCGGTTGTGTGTTTGGTATCCAGGTTTTAGGAAACATTTAAACACCACACACGCTAAGTATATTGACCAGCATGGTGACCCGGATGTTAATTTGCAGCCTGATGTGGTAGCTAAATCGATTAGCACTGCAGGAGAAGGGGTGGCCATTAAAGTAGAAGAGGCAGTCACAACATCTGCAAGGCTGGGAAAGTCAAATAGAAGCAGTCTGGATATGTAGCTTTGCTGTTTTAAAACTCAGGGCAGCTGGATTTAGATAGTATACTGTAAATAGTGTTGTTTCCTCTATAAAGGAGGTGTTTCATGAGAATCGTAATCAGACTAAAGGGGCAATTTTAGCCTATTCACACCCATTTACACCATTAAATTGGGAAGCTGAACAAAAAACACTGAGGAATTGAGAATGACTGTGCCTGTTAAAAAGGTATTTGGCACAAGATCTGACAGTAGATGAAACACTAATACATGTATTACAGACCAGGTCATGTGTTCCATTATTGGATGCATGGAAAGCAATTTTTCAAAACCTCAAAAGCTGTCAACATGTACAAACCCAGACACATGCCCAAAGAAAGAATAGATGCATGCATGATACTACATATTTGAAAGTTTTTTTTCTTCTTTTTTGTTGCAGATTTAGCTGTTTCATGATTATTTGAAAGTGCAAATCCCTCAGGCTCAAAAAAGGATGTACATAAATTAGGGCACTAGATATTTTACATTAAGGAATTTCCTCCACAATTTTTTAATCCTCTTCAGTTAATATTTATTTGTGTGCTCTTTTCCGTGCAAAGGACATCAAACATTACAGTTTCAATTCAGTACTTGAGCCACTTGATCTGGAAGTGCTTGAGACAAAGGGACTAAACATTCCCATGTTTAAACATTTGACTCATGATACCACAGTCTAGGACACTTGGGATAATCTTGGCTTATGTAGCCTGTTAGGGTTTGTGGAGTTATTTGGAACGTGATACTGCTCATTTGTTTTTAGAGACTGATTACAAACTGGTCAGTGAATATGATCCTGGTGTTCTACTTAGTACTCTGGAGTGCATGCACAACACAGTCAAACTATACAAGGATATATGTATCTATACCAGTCTTACTCTACCACATGTTTGTGGTGTGACACACATCTGTCTTGAATTCACTTCAGTATGTTAACACAGTCGAAATTTCGGTATAAAGGACGACATTTTAGACAGAGTTTCTCTCTTGGAGGTCAAACCAGTTCTGTAGTACATTCAGAAAAAAAAAACTTTCTAAATGCTTTGGATTATGGACAATCAGCAGAGAAACTGGTTGCCAAGGGCAAAGTTGTTTGACGAAAGTAGTGATTTATGGTTTAATGCATTTCAGTCTTGGTGCCTATTGCGTAATATGCCCTTGTTATTTGGTGATTTAGAACAGATGGATGATAAGTACTGGCATCTTTCACTTTGGTTTCTACAGACTGCAAACACTGTATTTTCACCCGTCCTGTCAGAAGGCATTATCATTTACCTTTAGCATATAATCACAGATCATCATCAGCTCTCTGGCAGTTTCATGTCCCTTCATGACACATACAGAGTAAATTTAACACTGATCCTGAGCTGGACCAAATATACTCAGGAATTTTACTCTTGCAGTTTTATTTTACTGTAGTATTTACTGTGTATTAGTAATGGATAGTATTATTGGACATATAATCAAGCTAAAAACACAAAGAAGTATTTGCATATGTACTCATTCACACACATACAGTTTCACACAATAAAAAAGATACATGTTTTCATATGGTAATAATGGGCTTCTAATGAATGCCAGTGATATTCATTACAGAAATGTTAATCAGTGAAGGCTGGCAAAGTGGTAGTATGCGTTGTAAACATGCAGGATCAGGATAGAATTCATAATTTATCATAATAAAAAATGTAGTCATACGCAGCATTTAAACTTAGACTTTCTTGTGCAATAATGACCTAATGTGAAGGCATGAGAAGCACCACAATCAGCCTTTTAAATGTGTAAATTAATGTTCACTGTATCTATATGACTGCATGATGTATCCCATTAGTAAATCATTCAAGGAAAGTCTTCGGTTGAATTAGAGATAATTTTACTATGGCAACAGTTTAGCTGATACAAGATTCACCTGTTACTTTTGCAGATGTTGCACTGAAACAGAAAATGCATGCCTAGCACTGATTTTGAAGAATATGTACTTGACAAAAGATGAAGAAAAGTGCAGTTATTCATCACCAAGTTTTACTCAGTGAGTGAGATTTAATGAATTTCAGAGCTTAGTGCATAAGCCCTACACAATTTCCCAGGCAATCAAGCAATAATTTCTGCTGTCAAAAGTTGTGCGCAAAAATCAAGGCTTTACAGGAAGGAACGACCTGGTGGAGGAGGGTGCTTGATTTCAAAAATTAAAAAAAAAATGAAGATGTTTTAATTAAAGATGTTCAGCATTGAAAAATTAACCATTACAGTAATAGTCTGGCTCGCTTATAAAGATGAAGTTGGATAAACAAAAATTTGACACAGTATTTCGAATGTTTTGTCGATGCAATCTGTTTACAAAGGCATGCGAAAGATGAATGATGCCATTTCGGTGAGTGTAGCTTTCTCGTGATAGTGATCACTGACTGCTGCTGCTGCTGCTGGTTCTTTTCAGGTAATCTTTTTCAGGTTATCGTGTATGCAGGCACACACTGTTGCGAGCAGAGGCACTCACATCAGGCAGAGTCAGAAGCTGCCATACTGCCAGCCAAACAGCTAGCCAGAGGAGTTCATTTAAAAGCCAGCACGTCAGCAGAACCTCTCCACACACACACATACACATAGCTCCAAGTGGCTGTTGTTTTATTCATCACTACAGTAAGGTAGGTGGCCCTCAGGATCCAACACCCACAGAGTGGTGTATATGAGGTGTAAGTGGTAGGATGCATGTCTGTGTGTGCATGTACATATTTGGTTGTGTTTGCAGTCCAGCATTTTTTTAAGAAATGTGAGTGAACTGGTATGTGATTTAAAAGGCATTTAAATGACAAGGGGCTGATCCTTATATTACACAACTGAAGCAGTTTTTTTTAATAATGTCTGTCAATGGGGAAGAATAGATAAGCATGCAGCGATCACAAGATGGCCATACCACCTTGTGGATGCCCGATCCTGTCAGATCTCGGAAGCTAAGCGAGGCTGGGCCTGGTCTCTACCTGGATGGGAGACCGTGAGGGAACACCAGGAAGCCTGGGTGAATGCAGCGTCAGAGTGACTGGGTGGTTGGTGGTTGGAGTGGCTGATGGCGCAGCCTCACCTCCATCAGTCTACCCCAGGGCAGCTGTGGCTGTATACGTAGCTTACCACCATTGAGTATGGAGTGAATAATTAATGCAATGTAAAGCGTCTTTGAGTGTCTAGAAAAGCGCTATATAAAACCAATGCATTATTATTATTATTACAAACATGTATAAGTACACATAACAACCCTCTACTCTTAGCTATGGCTGTGCTGTCTCCATGGAGTTGCGGTACTTTATATTGCAGGAGAAGAAATCAGCCTGCAGTAAGTAAAAATGTGACAGGAACAAAAAATGCCCAGAAATGGCTGTGGGTTCAAGAGGGTTAAGAGAGACTTACAGCGTGCAATAATGTGTGTATTTCAAATGGCTTTGACAGATAAAAGATTCTGTTAAGAGCAACCAACCTGTCAGAAAAAACACAACACTTCTGGAACCATTTACAAGCCTTATGCAGGGATAAAATCAAAACATTACGTTACATTTGACATTTTAGGCCTTTGACATTTTCAAAAGAAGAAAACACTTGTAGAGCACTGAGGGAGAACTATGCTGTAAATCTCTGGCTACTTCAGGTAACAAGAAAAAACTGAACCGTAGGAAGGGTGCTGTATAGAATGACAGCTTTTTTGGCACTATTTATTGAAAAGTAAGAAACATGTGTAATTAAATGTGAACAATCCGATGTGAGATTATAATATTGTCAGTATAATTTGGAGCATTCACATCATTATGTAAAATGCAACTGACCTTGATGCACTGGTTGCATTTGAAACAGCTTTTCTGCTCAGTCAGGAAGCCATCTCATCAGAACAAAGAAAAACCTCCCCAGGGGAGTCCAGTAAACAGAGCCAGTTAATACTTTATTGTTTTCTATGCACATATGATAGCATGCAACATGATAAATACATGCTCTGATGCCTGGTGTATCACAGAAGTAAAAAATACATTTAAAGATGAAACCCTAATGGAGGAATACAAGCTGATTGTAGGTGTTGTAAATTACTACAATGTTCAAGTCCAAATCCTCCCTATTAGTTGCATGAGCTCTATTTATGAGCATAAGTGTGAGATTTTCTGCACTTACACAATAAAAGAAATACATATACTTTCATTATCATCATCTGGCAGATGATTTTCTATTATCTAGGTAGGCAACCATGAAGTGGAACATTCAAGCGAGGGTCAAAATCAGGCCAGTAATCTGTATTACAACCACCCAGAAAAAACAAAATGAAATAATGCAGTCTCATCTCACCTCTTTAGAAAAAGAGGTGAGATGTGTGTCCAGTGTGTGTGTGTGTGTGTGTGTGTGTGTGTGTGTGTGTGTGTGTGTGTGTGTGTGTGTGTGTGTGTGTGTGTGTGTGTGTGTGTTGGGTGGTTATTGAAAGACAGAGAGGAGAAATGCTACAGAGGAGTAATAAAGCCTAATCCCAAAATGTTCCATTTCATAATTTAGGAGATAATCATGTGATACACACTGGTCTTTCTGAAACTCAGCCCCATGAATAAAAATAGCCACTGAAAGCAATACTGAGAGAAAAAATAAGCACCCCGCAACAATCGACAGAATTATGTTGGAAGCATATTCATTTTGAGATTAGTGTATTTCCAAAGCAATCTGCTATGCAACACATGCAAATTAGTGCAGGAGGTTTGCATTTGAAATTCCGATCTGCTTTACCAATCTGTGTGGAGTCCAAGTTTTCCATCACATTCTGAATAAGTGGGGGGGGGCTTTGATAAATTCCTTGACATATTAACTAGAAAAAAATTCAGATTTATTGCAAATGATTCCCCTTTAACTTGCCTTGTAAGAAGATCTAAGCTTGGCAAAGACGGTCAGTAGAGTTGGACATCCTAGTGAGAGGCTGTGGATTTTATTTTTTTAATCTTGTGTCCATTAGAACCAGAAAGCAGTGTGCAAAAAAGCACAGGCTTATGCGACTGTGAGCAAACCAACCTGCAGGATAACATTTAAATAGTAGTCTGTTTGATCCAACTTCCTTTTTTATGTTGTTGCCATTATTTACATAGTTCTATAGGATATGTACTCCCTGTGGCTACTTCTTGCTCAAATAGTGACACACTTAGGCAGAAATACAGTGTTGTGTATTGCTGGAAAAGAATCGTCTTATCTTAAACTCCTTTATGATACTCCTAGTTTTAAGCACCAATTGTCTGTCTTACAGCCGGCACACAGCTGAACTGAAAGATGGGTTTACTGTGGGAAGGGAGTCTCCACAGTCGGAAAGGAGTATGCTATAAGGAAGAAATAAAAATGCTTTAGTCAACTGCAGTTTTCGATTTGGTCAATTAAATCAAATTGTTGGATCCTGTATTCATTTTTTTTTTCAGATTATCTGTATATATTTTCTAATTGATTCTCAATAAAATAAATGAATTTATTAATGTGCTAATTTGACTCTGATGCCTCTTTTTACATGTAGTCACCACCGATTGGTTACATGTCATAAGTAACATCCTATTGATGCAAAAGGATATAGGTCAAAATGTTGTTTTTAAACGTACAAAAAACATAAATAAATAATGACAAAGAGTTTTGTGTTTGTGATTTTTGTATTATTACCACAATTCAGCACTGCAAATGTAAATCATTTCCACACTGGTATAGATTTTGGCTCTGAAAACACACATCTGTCGACCTCTGTGCCAGTAGTTTGCTCAGAAAAGCATAATAATAATAATAATAATAATAATAATAATAAGTGTGTTTCCTATCACAGATAAGAAATAAACAGTTCCTGTTCATATAATGTTACTTTGACATTCCCTTACATTCTTTACAGAATAGCTGTGTGAAACGAATGTTGATGAATGTTACCAGTGGAAACACACAGCAAGTTAAAGTTACTGTTTTTTATTTAAATGGTCTAATATTGACTCTTATGATCCCAAGAGCAGTCTTTGCAAGCCTCTTTTCAATTAACACATTTAATTTGTGCTAAATATATAGTTACTAGTTGTAAATGGTGCTGTTTGGACTGCATGGTGTGTAGAATGTCATTTTTGTGGACATCTAGTAATTAGAACATAAGAAAGAAGGTTATTTTAAGTCTAAAAGCGACAAAAGATAGCTGCTACATCAGCTGCTTTGAATCACAATAGCCTCATAAATCAGGATGTGAAAAGTTAGTCTATGCAGATCCACCACTGTCTGTAGTGCAAGAATGGTTAGCTGACTGGTTATCTCAGCAATTTCAGAACTGCATCTATGAGAGCAAAAAGAGACTTAAAACTGATCTGAGCTCTGTTTATGTTTGTTGAAGAGATTATCTGTGGCTATCAGATATGAAATAGTGGAAGTCGAATGAACAGTATGTGGTTTCTACTTTATTCATTCGGTCCCTGGTGAGTAGCTTACGCTAGCTAGCCTGCTGTCTGCAGATATTGAGCTGATGGCGTGTCAACACAAATGATGATGAGAAGGGTTAGTAAGCAGACTTAGTGAGCAGACTTGGAGTTTCTGCCCTGTCTGGGTCCAAAGTGATAATTAAAGTGGATGTGCTGTACTTGAAGCATCTGGTCAAAGCCATGCATAGCTGTAAGGGATACCACTCATTTTTTCCTTCTAATGTGCTTAATGATGACTCCTTTACAAGCAGTGCTGGTATTCTATTATTCTTTCTTAATACTTTGGCACAAATTGGCCTAAAAAGTCTAAAGATGCCACATTTAGTCATTTTGTACTTGGTTAGAAACTGAATCCATTGTCCCACCAAGAAATGCTTTGTTTTCAAGGAAACAAAAGTCTTGCTACCTTGCTCGATGTCAACAAAATTTATGTTCCCAGGATAAATTCGAAGAAAATAAAGCGGTCCAATGATTGCTTTCTATTCACACAATCCAATCAAGATGCATTATGGTTTTAATCAAATTTAATTGCACACAAATTGCATTGAGATAGGAAGCTATTATGCTCTCTAAGTTTAAAAAAATTGAAGCTGTTTGAGCCAGCACAGTTTTCTTGACATTTGTACCTGACAGCAATCACTTGTAAGTCAATTTTTTTACCATTTCGCTTCTTGTCACCTGTCCCATGTAATGTCTGCTCTTTCAGCAGCAAACACTGCCCTGCTCAGTCCTTCCTCTGTTTATCCACATTGTCAGTACAGTGAATCTGTTTACATCTTAGTCCAGAAAAATATATTGAATCATGGCAAGCCACCAAGGATGAAAACAAATAGATAAACACATCATAAATTAAGTCTGGCAACTGGCAGGCTTTTGGTTATTAAGGGCTACACAATCCAAAATATTCTGATGCACATCTTTCCCCACATCTGCCATCTACCAATTAATCAATTATATTCATGCCACTAATGTAACCATTTTGTAGACTATATTTTCTCAACCTTTTGTTTGATTTTGGATTTTTTTTTCTTCGCAAGACTTAACAGCAAGTGCAGTAGCAGCAGATAATCAATTTGTGCCCTTACAAGACCCCATTTCCTCCATTTCTACGCCTCGATACAAGGAATGTAATACCAATTAGGGCCTAATTATGGAGGATTACAAAACCAAGACATTGGTGTCCTTAATTAACAAATCAATTAACTAACTGTAAGGGACAAAGTGTTCAAGTGTAGCTATATTAGGCCTTTTCTGGACAGAGCCACCTCACAGAGACAATGGGACTCAGACTTGACAGGTAATAGTAATAAATCAGTTTTCAGTTTTTCTCGAGGGCTTTTAAGCATCTCATCTGCATGTAAAACTATGAATTACATGATCTGGCCACACTTAATGGGATTGCAGAATGCTGTAGTGCAGATACTGTAGAAGAGCATTGACTTATGCATTACCCACATGGATGAAGGTTGGAAGGAACCTCTCAGGAATCGATAAGCTGCATGTGTCTCAATGATTTCCATTTTACAAACCTCCCTCATTTTACCTTCACTGTTGGTCAGCCTCTCTCTTTGCAACATTGAACTTGCACCATAATGCATGATGGCAAGAAAGCACTGACTGAAAAGGAGATATAGAAGGACAGAAGGAGAGAGACTAAGATCAAATGAGAGGAAAGAAGAAAAAATGGAGAAATTATAATGGGAGAGAGGAGGAGACAAGGCAATTGCCCTGAGAGATTTATTTGTCTGCTGTACTTCTAGAGGACAACAAACTGCAACTCATGATCCAGAAACACATAAGACAAGCCCGAAACTCATAGTTGATTTTTGACATTTCTTCTCCTATAACATCATTGAGTTGCTTCTTTCCCTCAGCACCTTCTAAATATGTATCAGTAATAGTACCACATTCCTGGTTCCCTCTGGTCTAATGCCCATTCTTTGTGTCCTCTTCTTTCTACAGGTCTCTCTCAGTAGTGGCTTCCTCCACAGTTTCACGATGCAGACCTGATTCATGCAGTCTCCTCTGAGCAGTTAACGTGGAGACATGTTTGCCCGTCGGACTCTGGGAAACATTGATGTGGGCTCTAATTGGACATGTCTTTAATTGGTGATTTCTGGTAATTGGTGATTCTAATGAACTTCTCCTCTACAGCAGGTAACTCTTTGTTTTCCCTGGGTGATCCATGTGAGACTCAGTTTTACCAAATGCGGGTTTTGTGACTTCACTAAAAGGAACTTTCAGCATTCTTGAAATTTTCCATATTTTTCCAGACTTTTATATCTTCAGGTGGCGATGGACAGTTGCTTCTCTTGTCTGAATGGACCTTTTTTTTTTTTTTTAACAATGATGTGAATCATTACAGTAGCTAAAGAAAATGTGTTATATTTCAGCACAACTTTGGCACCACACAACAGATGGTCTCAAATTCATTAAGAAGGGGAAATATTTCACCAACTAACTTTTGACAAAGTCTCCCTGTTGATTGAAAACCATGCCAGGTGCCTGCCTCATGAAGTCTGTTAAAATATTAGTGTGCAAAGTTGTCATTAAATGTAGTTGAAAAGTCTAAAATTTAAAACAGACTGTTTTCTTCATACTTTTTTTCAATATTGGAGTAAAGGTGAGACATTGTGCGTTTCAGTTTTATTTTCATAGTCACATTGGAAAATATCTATAGATTTCACTTCACATAATAATAATAATAATAATAATAATAATAATCATCTAACCTTTATTGATCCCCTTGAGGAAATTCCTTCTCTGCAATTGACCCATCCTACATCGTTAACCTTAACTATACATACTCGGAGCAGTGGGTTGCCATGGTGCAGCGCCCGGGGAGCAGTCAGGGGTTAAGGGCCATGTTCAAGGGCCCACAGTGGAGGTGACTGGGGCAACCCACCGGTTACAAGTTCACTTCACAAACCACTAGGCCACCACTGCCACCACATTTGTATTTTATTTACAGTCAGTGGAGAAGCAGAAAGAGAGTGTGAGATGTGGAAAGAGAATGCTCTGCTGAATTCAGTCAGTTCAACGTAACACAAATAAAGATGTGCACACCACTCAGCTCAGTTCCCTGTGTGCATATATGTAGTTTTCTCACTAAACTGCTGCACTGAGTCAGGTAACAGGTTAAAAAAAATTAACAAACATATATATCAGACATACTATGGCACCAATGCCCTATAAAGATTGTTTTAAGGTGATTTTGAGTTGACCTGTAGCAGAGGCAGGTAATTGACACCTCAGTGGAGACAGAAAACTGCACTTTTTAGCTAAAGTCCAAATGTAAATGTTTAAAAAATGTGTATTTTCGGTTGAATGCACAATGGCTTTATTTCCTATTTCTGTGTTTATTTGCTACTAGTGAAATGGAAGTTAACTTGTGCCTCCCAGTTCAACTAAGAAACAACAAACTAGCCTATGCTGAGGTGCTTTGGTTTACTGTCTGCTATGAACACAATCAGGTGAGAAAGTTGTGTTAAGTACCTCTGGAACAAGCTCAAGACACATTATTTCTCAGCCATCCTTTGTATTCTATTCAGTTGTGTATTTAAATGGCTAAAGTTGCTCATGTGGAATGGTGCTGCCAGTGCTGTAATGATCTGAGTTGAGCTTTGCATTTGTGTGTTTGTATTTGCCAGTGTGTGTGTGTGTGTGCGCTCTTTCAAAGGAGGCAGTGTTCTCATTACACAGGGATGTCTATAGGCTCAGCAGGGGTATAAGCAGGCATGCTTTGTCAGGAAGACAGACAAGTGCACCCACACATTATGTCCATTCTTTAAAGAATAAAGACCTGTAACATCACCTTTGAACCAGCACAATGAAGACACCCTAAACATAAGATGTCATAGCTGCATGACCTGAAACCAGTAAGTGCTGCTAAATACTGATAGATTCCGGTGAAAGCATGTACTGTTCTATGTGTATGATGTTTCATCTACAAGCAGAAGTCATCACATCCAGTACAATATTTATAATCCAGCAAACAAGTCAGACATGCAGTTCTGTGAACTTTGATACATCTTGCGGGAAACTGTGAGTTACAGTTTTTAATCTGCATGAAAATGTCATCACACAGAGCATTTTAAAATGCTTTGTGTGCCACTTGATAATCACTGCATGAAACTTTTTTCTTTGTTTGTTTGTTTTTCCCCCTGGTGGTTTCTGCACTGAATGTTCAAAAGTTTGTTGAACCTCAAACCTCCTGCGTGCTGACCTTTGAGAATATAACAAATGACTGCGGGTAACTGCTTTGTGACCGACAGTAGCATGCCACTGCCAATTAGAATAGCTTTAAAGTACTTTACCTAGAGCCTAGGCAGCCTGGTTTTTGATATGTTGCCACCAAGTGAGTTGGTGAGGTTAAATAATTCACTGCTGAAAGGGTGCAAGTGTAGCAGGGGCTTTGGTTTTCCACAACGAGGTGAACTTCTCCTAACCCACTGCTCTCTTTCTCTTTTCCCCTTTCCCGCTCCATCTCAGTCAGTTCTTTTTTTGTCCTCAGCCCTGATTTTACCCCCATCTGAGTCATACGGTCTGACTTTCTTCCAGTTTGCTCCTCTTCGCCCCTCCTCTCCCCCCCGTCTAGTTTGCACTCCTCCTTCACTGTCCTCCACTGTCTCATTTTTAACACGGGGATGAGACAGAACTGTGCCGAGAAGAAAGTCGGAGTGAATGCTAAATTCAGATTAGGACTTCTTTTTCGATTTGCATCACCAAGGCACAGGAGAGGTGAAAAGAGACCAGACCCAGTGTGACACAAGCAGACAGATTCATGTCAGACATATACTCTCTCTCCTTCACTCTCTTTTTTTCTAACCTTCGACATTCTTTCACTCTCATTCTCATTCATCTCACTCTTTCTTGAGCTAACCCTATCTCCCTCTCTCAGCTTGTCTCCTGCCTTGCTATTCCAGTCCTTTTTTTGCTTGTCATCTTATATGCCAGGATTTTTCTCCCTCCAGAATCTAATACCTGACCATAACGCACGCTGTTTCATAATGTTTTTAATGGGATTCTACATAAATACCCATATAGTGGACAAGCAAAAGAAATATAAATGAGATCTATACACAATCCTATGTTTTGATATAAAAAGGTATTTTCATTGCTACAATGAAAATCTTTGTCATTCTATGCAAACAATGTATCCTCTTTCTGCTATCATAAAACTCCTCTTAAGGAAATTTAAGAACATAGGATGGTCCTGACTATCCATCAGTCTAAGACTCATAACATGCAACTCTGATGTTCTTAGATTTATTCTGATATCACCTCTTTAATTAAATATCCCCTATGAGATCTAATTAATAAAAAGCAAAAATGACCTCCTAAAAAACTTGGGCAATTTCTAAATATATTAACTGTATTACTGTGGAGCTGGATGTAATAATTTGTTCTGTAGAGGAAGTTAATGGAAGTACTGACATTTTCAGCTTGTTCTGTTGTGGCATTTTCCAGGTAAACAGGCAATCTGTTTCTGCTGGTCTGTTTTGCATGGTGATGAAAAGACACATTATTGTAATGTAGTGTATCAAAAATGTGACTACATGCACTTTAACATTCACACACCATGAATTATGGCTGGCTGCATGGTACATGTTGCCTAACTATATTATTTTTTTGTTGTGTGAAAGTAGTGCATGTGCTTTATAAATCCCCATTAATTTTGACAAGTTGTTTTTTGCTCTGATCCTGAGAGCTGCTTACAAAGACACTACTTCCAAGTATGTACATGTACAAGATGCTATTTCCAACATTTTGCACAGTAAATTTGTTTAATTAAGTATTTTAGCATGAAAAAAATTGAGACCATGAGTGTGAGATACAGTATACTAAGAAAGAAAGAAAGAAAGAAAGAAAGAAAGAAAGAAAGAAAGAAAGAAAGAAAGAAAGAAAGAAAGAAAGAAAGAAAGAAAGAAAGAAAGAAAGAAAGAAAGAAGGAAAGAAGGAAAGAAGGAAAGAAAGAGATGGAGTACAGTGGGGCAGGTCGAAGGAGTAGTGTATTATCCATCGAGTAAAGTGTCCACCCTGTGAGTCAGCTTCCAGCTGCACACTGGATCTCCCTGTCGCTATGGCCCACAGAGCTATTTTTAGAAACACACACCCACCCTCAAGCACAAAAGCGCACACACATACACCCACACTCACACACATACACGCACGCACACTCGGAAGCAGATGCATAGACACAGCTATAGACAAGCAAACAAGCATGCTGGATTTCTTGGCGTTGACCATCAGATTCAAGCTGGAGATATCATAAGGAGAAACGGACAAGAAGACAGATACAAAAAAGGAAACAAAAGTGAATCACACACAGATAAAAATCTAAAATGTAAATGTACACACACACACAAACACACACACACACACATACACAGAGACACAAAAGTGTATGTGACTCAGAAGGGGATTGCCCAAACACAGGAAATCTGTTGGGGATTACACGACAGCTGTGCCTTTATATGTACATGTAAAGACCATACAAGGTGAAGCAGAGTGTCATAATTAGTGAGTGTGCTTAACAACACTGGAAAGCAAAAAAGGAAGAGGTCAAGACCACCTAATTCAGTGACAGAAAGAGATAAAGCTGCATTATAATAAGCTGGTGCAATGCACAAGGACAATACTTATCAAACTTCATTGCAATAACTGCAAAATTAGAAGATCAAGGCTTTTGCAAACCATAAACTGAAATCTAAATATCAAAAAGTCTATCCGTATAATCAGAGAACATGTAAATCATGCTGGACTGCAGAGGCAGATGAAAATAATGTTTGACCTTTGGCATTGAAACAGCAACATTTCACATAATGTCATGGTTCACAAGCTCGTTATTGTCATATTTTTGCTCCGATACTGCTTGTGTTTTATTGTACAATCCAACCAAACAACCTTTAACATCTATGAAACGATGCATGTTGTTATTTCAACTGCTTGTTCCTACATCAAGGTCAGGACTGTTCATCTGTTTCTCTGTCAGCAAGGATAGACAAAAACTACCAGGCTTAATTCCATGAAACTTGGTGGGAAAGTGGAGTATGGACAAAGGAAGGACAAATTAAATTCTGATTCAGATCACTTAAAAACTGCAGAATAGGGCATTGGCCTCAGTGGAGGACTGCACTCTCAAAATGCCTTTCTGTTTGTTACTTTGCATTTATGGCACTGATAATTACTTAATTTGGATCACATATGTACCTAAAGTTCATTGATCACTTTGTGCTGTTCATAGTATGGTTACGTGCTAAGCAATACGATGTGATTTATATAATTTCAATTAAACTAAACACAAAAATATAAGCCTATATCAGACAAGAGATTTTATCAAAGATGATCAATAAGTTTTTTATCCAAGTTCAGCACTAACAGGCTGAAAGTGTAACTGATCAAAATCAAGGAAGCAAGCTGTGCAACTGCTTACTCAGTCATGTTGAGCTCAACTGGTAACATCTCCCTCCAGTTTTTGATTTAATAGGCTAAATCTATCAACCAAATCAAAGTTCAAAGAAGTTCCCAATTCCTCCACTTTCTTATTCAAAAGAGGGCTACATGAAAAATCTGTCAAAACTTTGTTTCACTATATATGTGTGTGTGTGTGTGTGTGTGTGTGTGTGTGTGTGTGTGTGTGTGTGTGTGTGTGTGTGTGTGTGTGTGTGTGTGTGTGTGTGCGCGCGCACGCGTGTGTGTGCTTGGGAGACCTCAGGCAAAACATCCCAGATGATGTTTCAGAAACCCTAAAAACCATTTAAAAGTAGAAGGCAGCTCAATTTCTTCCTTACTGCACCGCAGAGAGAGAGGGAGAGAGAGAGGGAGAAGAAGAGTGAGAAAGAGAGTGACCCAGTTAGAGAAAATTTAAATAGGGATTCCATTTAGAGGGCCACATTAATTGGAGCAGATGCCTTCTCAATTATTAAGAGGCCTCCAAGGGTGTTAGCACGAGCTAAATTTATCCCGCACGGCTTTGACTGGGCTTGTCCAATCTCATACAGCATCTGCAGACAGAGGGATGAAGCATGCATGGTGTTTCATACACTAGTGTACACACATCATATGCACAGAAGCTCAAACACACACAAACACAAAAGACCCAACTGGCATTGGTGAGCCTTTTTATGCCTATCGCTGGTTCTGATAAATATACACCTAGATAGCTGTGAAACAAAAAAAGACGGATCTAAGCATTCACACATATGCCCTCTTAAAACTTGAGTACACATGCAAACTGCTCTAAAGGTATTCCCTAAAGAAGAGACACGCTCTAAAATAATCTCCCACTGAGTCAATGGCCCATCGCCCTGGCTCAATCTCTAGCCATTTGAGCCATAATGGCTTCCTAGTTTCCACCAACCTGCCCAGTAATGAACCAGCAGGCAGAAACTAGTCCCATGAGGTTAACACAAGAGCCCTGGTAGAGCATGGAGCAAAATGAGAAAAGAGGGAGAAACAGAGCGAGAGGCACAGTCGAGTGAGATAGTTCTGAACTATTTCATCAATTTATTAATAACCTCTCTCTTCTCCTGTGTCATGGAGGAAAAAAAAATCTGAAGAGATTCAGAAAATGACAAGCTCAAGTCTGACATGTAGATGATGAGGGATTTTTTTTTTTAATCTGACTGAAGATGAGACAAGGAGTCAGTTCATGACTAATTCATTGTCTCCATAAAGTAGGCTGATGGCTACAAGCTGGTGAAAGGAGCTGTAAATAGCAAGCCTCCAAGAGGAGCAACCTAACGAAACTAGACATCACTTGAGAGAAAGCACCTTTAAGAAATTGAATTGCTTTGCTTTTCACTTTCCACTAAGCCATTTTTTCACCACCACTGTCTACAATGTCTGCATTTTAAGAACGGTTAAACCCAATGTCTGTACACTCAACTTACCTACCAAATGTGTTTCCCAGGATTAGATTCTATTTTTGGAAGTACAAGGGAGGCATTTTACCTCCATTTACTTCTCTCTTACTCTCTGTGCTCACATATATATTAATGTAGCCAAAGTCTCAGCTGTTCTCATTCACATATTGTTCAGCTTCTGTTGTAAGCCAATGCAGCAAGTAGCCTCTAAATTAGTCACTGAAATACAGCCTTTTAAGACTTCAAGTTCACCGGCAGTCGTTTTCAAACCACTGCTCTGAACTGCTAAAATCCTGATTTGAAACCTAAATACCGTCTGTCAAATCACTATACATATAAGTGAAAGACAACGCCTCTGTTGTGAATTTGGTCACACTCACATAGAAAGTTTGAGGCAACACAATGACCACTTTTTTATATTTCTTAGTCAGAAAACAATTACAGAATAAGGACAAAAGATTTTGCTTCAGTTGGTGCGTGCTTGTTAAATATCCACCGTGTCCATGTCTTCTATCATCAAGTAATACCAGAGAATACCTCTCTCTTTGCGTTTGCAGTGGTGCATGTGTGACTGTCAGCAAATGCTTGCAATAGCAGGATGAACAGGCAAAGGAAAGGTAGAGCGAAGGCAGATTGTCCACTAGTTAATTTATGTTGGAGGACGTCATTCCCTTGGACAGAAAAAAATATCACACTGGACATATGCGGACAAGCCGCCTACGTAATGTCTATATGTGGGAAACACTGATGCATTAATAATGTGTTTGTCCAAAATAAATGCATCCTATATCTTTTGATTTTTTAGAATGACAGTTGACGTGAGTCTATTCGGATTTAGAAGAAGTTAGCAGGATTCAGCTGTGTCATGTGCTAAATATAGCACTGACCCAGGCCATCACTATTTGGAAGTCAGCATCAAAGGGAGACTTTGGAGTTACAGACTAGTGTCACTTTAGATTAAAGAGACTGGACCGAATGGGGAGCACAGCACATAAATTAATTGAAAGGGTCAAATCAGCTCACACTAATGTATGAAAAATGCATATAAAAAAATACAAGCAGATCATCTTGTGTTGTCCGTGTACTTGGCCGACACACTTTGTCTAAAAAAAAACAGCAGTTCATCATAAGGAAAAAAATATGTCAATGACTAAATTGTGTTCTTTGCTAATAACACACCATGCTGAGTTCAGTCAAGGTTGTTAGAAGCGCTTTGTTATTAATAACAAGAGAGGAATTAGAAATATTTTCCAAGACGAGATGAAACATCTGTGCCTCATGCTGTTCTTATTCAGAAAATGAGGTGAGCTGCCATACACTGAGACCTAGAGCATGATGTGCAATTTAATGTTAATTTTCCGCCTATTCACTCCACATTGCTCATTACGTAGACAACTGGTACTCCACCTAGATTTATAGAAGCCAATTAATCTGTGTCAAGGAGGTGAACACAAAGACATTGTAAGGGAGACGGGAGGGCATATGCACTCACACATGAACACACAAGCACGTGGAAAGCTTGCGTTAGATGACAGATTCAGTGAGCTATGTTGGTAATGAGGCCAATTTGAGTCAATGTCTGAATGTGGGAATCAAAGTTTTCGAAGTTCTCTCTGGTAACAGTAAAAGGTACAGACAGAAGGAAGCAAGTCTTTCACATTGGCACATTTGCCTTTAATCTAGCACAGTCTTACTCTACTTTTTTCCTCCCCTCACAGCCATTTTTAGTATCTCACACTTATCTTTATCCACTTACTCTCTCTTCCACATCTGCTACTGTCTTTCTGTTTCCTCCTTTCTCTCACTTCCTCTGCCATCTAAGAGGCATCCAGTAGTGTGGGGAATGAGGACAAGGTCAGCAAATATCTGGGCCATTCAGTACCTCTACTTTAACATCTTCTGCTCATTTTCTCTCTCAGGCCCTTCCTCTCAACCTTGACCCATTCCCCCTGTCCCACTCTGCTCCCCCTCCTCCCTCACTCTGCCTCTCTTACTTCCCATTTTGGAATGATTGATGACCATGATGCTTTGCTCTTGGGCAGTTTATTAACTTCATGGAGTGGGGCTCTGTCTCACTTTTTTTGCTCTCCTTCTGTACTTTCTGCCTTGGCACTGTCCCCCTTTACCTCTGCTGAGTCCTCCTGCTTCCTCTCTTCCTTTGTTCACCAGCTTCTTCTCTGTCACACTTTTCCCCTGCCCTGCTCTCTCTTACATTCCCTGCCGCTATCTGTCCTATTTGGACAAAAAAACAGCTGCAGACAATCAATGTTTACCATGGTGACATATATCTCAGCACATCTGTGTGTGCATGTGTGTGTGCACACTATCCTTTCCCATTTGAGTGAGTAGCATGCCCATAAATTTGCTTTATGTTGTCATTACTTATAGGAAGCAGCAGGCACACTTCACATGAAGTGCTAGTTGCATTCAGAGAATGTGAGTTACGGCTCAGTGTAAGATCACATTTCTTGACATGTAAATGCTGTACATACAACCATGGATATATGTACATGGTTGCACACTAACTAAGTCACACAACACCAATACACACACCATTGGCCATTTATTGCCATGTTGAGGGAGACAGAGGGCACACTGACAGACTGTAATGGTATCAGTTATTCTGTCCATTACTCCTTTGTCCTTGAAACTATAAAACCGTTTTATGGTGTACATGTGTGAGTATATGTGATTTAGAATTAGAACACATAAAGTCTACCTATGTATAGGTACATATGTGCAGTACACCACACTTAGCAAGACTGAGCACAACATATTCAACCAACAACCTACAGAAAAAAAGCAATTTCTACATGTCCACGTGTCATCTATGTGGTACTATCCACCAGCAGCCCACTATGAAAGCACCAAGACATTCAGTACTAGTAGCCATAATGGTGTTAACCGCAGCTCTGGCAGGAGTAATGGCTATGGTAATGGAGGCTTGATGGGAAATAGTCAACCTGACAAACTATATTGCACCTCAGGTTAGGGTGAGAGAAGGAAAGAAAGTGTGTGTGTGTCAGAGAGAGAAGAGATGACAGAATATAGTTCAAGGCAATGCCATTTACAGATTTATGGTTCAGTAAAAAATATGGGTTGATAGAGAAGCCTAAAACGAAACAATAATAAAAGAAGACGTTTAAATTAACTGTTTAATTTTCCAGTAACTGACAATAGAAGGATGATATAAAGAAAAAAAATGAGATACATTAAATTGATAAGTTGAAGTCCATCAGACATAAGTCACAAAATCCTAATGCAGCTCTGACAAGTAGGCCTATCTGTTCCACTTGGTAACCATATGAGTGTCGTTCTTGTTTCTATAGCGCACATATGAGAAGGAGAGAGTAGAAGGAATGTGATACTGCACAGTCAATTTTGGCCTCTTTGTAGCTACTCTGCTGGCTTGCCCAGCCTTTCTATCCTCTGTGAGTTTCCCCAACAAGCTGTTCATCACCCACAGGATTCCTGCTGTGCAATTTCTCTTTTGCATATTAAAAAAAACTACTACTAATAGAAAGTAAAAAAGAGTAATGCATTCTTATGTAACTGAGACCAACATCAATAATGAGACCACTATTTAACGTCACTTAAATATCTCGCCTTGCCCATTCTAATGCACCGGCTAATGGTAACTGAATCTGTTTGTTTCAGTATTTATTAGCATGCAGCACAAACAGCATCCACTGTCTGTTATAATACAAGGGGGATAATGTGCCTGGTGTGACTGAATGCTGATTTTTGCTCTTGTGTTGCTGCTCTAAACCTTTTTGTATGTATGCGACAGAGCCATTTTTTCCTATAGAATGCCCAGTGTATCACCTTGGGTTCTGGGGATAAAAGCTTTTGTCAAACAGCATGCATAATTATATAACTAAAACATTAGAGAGATGACAGGTTTGTGAGATAGGCTTCTGTTTTATGTGCAATCCCTGGTCAGAGGTAAAAGTTGTGTTGAACAGAAAGAGCATCTCCAAAGCTGCTTTTTTTTCTTCTTTGCTTGGTCTGCAGGGAAGGTGAGAAAATAGTAGCAGGATAGAGCAAAGAAAAGTAGAATGATTACGGGAGGCCGATGCGTGTGATTGAGACAAATATCTCTTTCAAGACCTTGAGTTGATGGCATGGCCCCCTGCTGGACATCTCTTACACCCCCTGCTTCCCTCTTCCCTGCCTCCTTGATTTCTTCAGACTTCATCTCTTCACTCAGTCCATATATCACTACTTCATCACTCTGCTTACACTGTGCACGGAATCACTTGACCCCGCCACCCACTGCCCACCCCCCACCCACCCCCATAGTTTGTTTGTTGCTTCCAAATCTTCTTCACTTTCAGTTTCTTCTTCTTCTGAATCCCTCACTCTTTATGTCTCTTCTCGCCATCCAATCCTCTATTTTTTTTTTTTTTTTTTTCCCTCCTCTCTGTCTCTGTGTATTACGGGAATCCATGTTATATTTCGGAGCCTTCTGTTCTCTCCGTTGTCTTACTCTCTTCACTTTTGGACTAGTTTTGTCCTCCCACTCCTCTGAAACTCTTATTTTCTGACTCAACCCCAAACCTCTTCCCTCTCTCCATATTAGATCCAAAATGAACAACATGTTCAATCACAACCACAACCAATATTGTTATCGTTGGTCAGTATAATCCAATCAATTACAAATGTGCAGAGTAGGTTAATGTCTACACTTTTCATGTGTAACATGGATGTCCTATCATACTTTTAGGTCTCTGACTATTATTAGTCTCTTAATATGTGTCAGAGCTAAGTCTATAGTGCCTGTTTGGACAAGAATAAACCCCCTTGTTTCAATAGAACAGGTTATTCAGTTTTGATTAGATTGCATGAGTTTCTGCTCGTTACAAACACAAAAACCAAAAACACAGACCTTCTCAAAATCATATGATCTAGTGTCAACAGTAATTGCTGTTTTCATTTGCAAAACGTGTGACATTATCACCATGACCACGGATAGAAAGCTAGTATTTTAAGAAAATTAAAAAAGTAACATTTAAACCAAGGGACAAAGTTGTTGTTAAGAGCAAACTGGAATTTAAGATAATGATGCAAATGCTAATTTGTCCCCCAAATCTGTGTTTTGTGTTTTCATAATCAATGAAACAGGTCTAAAGTCTATTGGTGTTTTCCCTCTTTTTTTGTTACATCAAAAAAGTAATCGCCCACCTTCTTTTTGCATGTGTAGTAACCTGAAAAACCCTGAAAGCACTGAAACAGCATTTTGTTAGTTTTCTCTCTGTTGTATTTTCCATTTCTTTTCTTTAGGCCCGACATTAAACCAAGATGAAAACTTATTTGTATCAATAAGTTTTTATTGTTTACATGGCTGGTCCTTGCTATTTTATAATGGTCTCTGTAGCTAAATGAGTTCTCCATGTGCTGTATCTTTGTCCTCCTTTGTGCTCCTTCATGTTCTCTTCTGCATCTGCCCAGACTTCCTTTGCTCTGTGTCTGACGCTGAACTTTTCTCTGCTTTGTCTGTCAATTTGTTCTCTACTTTTTTATCATCATGAACACGTCATGATATAACAATGGTTGGAGTCTGAACTGCAGAAGTCTGTTTGCAGTTTTTCATAAGTGTTGAAAACAGTTAGAAAACCACCCCACAGCTAGCTACAGCTGTTTCACCTGAGGTTATTGCAGAACAAGCAAGTGTGGAGCAGAATGCTGAGTTGTGGAACGATCATGCATTCTTCACCATGTTATTCCTACCTGACCTATTTCTGGCAAAATCATGCAAAGTATGATTGCCTGGTTGAGCTGTGTGTTCTTATTCTCTCCACTCACTCTGCTTCCTTTTCCATGCAGCATTGCAGGGAACAGACAGGAACAGTGTGAACATTTTCTGATGTTTTTGTTGATTAATGACAGCTCAATCCATCAAAAGGCTGTGTGTATGTGTAAGACAGATGTAACTTCAGAAACACCAGCCTTACTGTATTTGTTGAGTCTGTTGAGTGCAATGCTTTACATTTACACCATGTATGCAGTGATGCACATGCTTCTATTCCTCTAATGCATTTTGACAGTCTCACATGCAGTGGCAGCAAAACAGTTTGTGTAAAGAACCAATTAACACTTGAGATGGCACCATGAAGTGGAATGCTACCTGACCCTCTTTATTGAGGGAGCATCAAATTGAAATGTTCTCCAGGAGCTAACACTTTATTTATTAATCTCTGAATGTTTCGTTGAGCAAACGGATCTTCTACAGCAGCTGCCTCTTCAGGGTTGATTACATTTACACACATCCAAACTTAGGATCAACCCACAGTCTTCATCTGTGGGCCACTGAGCTACTCTACCAGAGCTGCCGAGGGTTAAGTGCCTTACTTACTCAAGGGCACCACCGCGGCAGAGAAGAGCATAATTCATTCAATTTCCCTACCTAAGACTTTTACCATAGAGGTTCATGGCTCTGATTTGAAAACCTTTAAGCCGTTATATTGTAAGCATTTCCTGGTGCAAAATTGATTTTAAAACAGTTTTTGAAAAAACAGAGACACAGCAAATACCATTTAAAGCTCCCATTGATGTCATAAACATCATTAATGCCTCACCCAAACTTGAAAATAAGAATTGCCAGTAGAAAATTTTTATGAAGTAAATAATATACTTCACTTACTAAAGATCGTTGGAATCTCATCTACAACGGCTGAACACATTATTTCTTTATTTTTTTACACTGATCATTAAACTGCTGGCCTTTTTGACAGAAACTCTTGCTGTGCTATTTATTGTGTTGTACAGTTAAACTACTGTGTGTGTCTACAGCAGCACTCAACAGTATTGTTATAGCAAGATTTGGGGTGAAAGATATGATTTATGTGCTTAATAATCACCAAAAATATTGGTATAATAAGACGCAATACAGGTGAACTTTCTTTCATTCAGTTGGGAATTCTGTGAAGATTCAGTGAACCTGCAGCTCTAGGAAATACTGCTGAGCTCCAGTTCTCTGCCGCAAAGACCCTGTTGAGTAATGAGGTTTGAAATTGTGATGAAAGAAAACCAAGACTGATGCCTTTACTTGTAAAAAAAATTTAAATGTCTTCATCCTGGTAGCAGCTTTAAGAGGGTACACTGCAATTTCAAAGTTAAATTATTTCCTAAACTCACTGGTTATAATACAGCAAGATTAAAGGATTATATATATATATATTTGAAGCAAAAAAGAATGCATTGGTTTTCTTTCACCATAACTTCCTTGCTCAGCTTTTTCTGTGCCCACTATGTTTTTAGTGTCTCCAACAAGTGATGAGGCTCTTTAAAACTTTTCAAGGAATTTGCTTTGAGGCCAAGGCCTTGTTAGTTTTTGGATAGTCATCAGTGTATTAAATGCCGAAATGCCTGGATGTCTTCAGGAAGAGCAAGGTTTGAATACTTAATGAGGACAGAGGATTCAAGATAATCTAAAGTTAGTTGAATCTGTTCAGCTGTATAAGCTGTTGAGAGGCTATGTCCTAGAACTTTCCATGATTAATGGCAGAGGGAGAGACAATGAAATTGAGAGAATTAATATGAATATTGTATGGAAATGGACTTTTAACCCTGACTTAGTGTCCAGGTCTGTTCATATGTTTAGAGTAACTTTAGGAACAGTTAGAAGCACAGATGCTCTCTGCAGTCCCACAACTATCAGCTCTGTCTCACTGCATTTCAGACAATCTGAGGCATCTGTATGAAACTTTTAAAAGCCATAATTTCTTTGAAGTGGAAACTTGTTCTGCAGAGGGCTTTGTATAATTCCACAGTTCACTTACTCGCTGTACTGTGAAAAGGCCTGCTTTTGCTTGAGATCGTGAGTGCCTCCATCCATACACAGAGCTTATCCACATCTGAGACCACTCTTTTTCTCTCCATCTACCTCACCACTACCACAAAACACGCAAGCAAAAGCACTAATGCATACTTCTAATAAAACACAACCTTTTTCCCAGGCTTTCACCTCAGCAGCCATGTTTTGTGCGCTGTCCACCTCTACCAGTTTTTGTTACTCCCACATGGTATCACTTGGTCAACCTGATCTTATAAAAGATTCACAGACCGTTTACATGCACCAAATCACACCTCATGCATTATGCAGTGAAGCTAGAGGTGTAGCTCTCCAATCCCCTTCATTTCTGCTGCTTGCACTTGTTCTTCCCCGCTTTCTTTCCTAGACCTCATGACTTCAAACCTTTTTGGCCCTCACCCTACTTTCAGGATTTTAATTGAAAAAGAATTGAAAACTGGTTCTTTCCTCTCAATATCCCCTTCACTCAGACATTGTTGCTTATTCTTTGAGCATCATAATTTGATTTTCTTCTTTCCTCCACTTGTTCACACTGGCTCAAACTATTACTGTGTGTAGACACAATACAAGATACGTTAAAGAGACAATAAACCAGAACAGCCTTTAGTTTAGTTTGACAGGAATGCAGATCTTTCTTGACTCTTGTGTTGGCAAACTGGAAGTACCTCTATAGACAGAGTTTAGGTTAACATTAATGCACGATATGTAAAATGCATAATTATTTTTGGAATAATTTCTGGAATTCATTTAATTAATTAGTTGTAATCAAGATATTATCTTAGATTACAACAAATACATCTTCGTTATTGTCAAGAAATTGACATAAATCAATGAGTGGCATTTAAATCAATGAGAGGCAGAGGCAAAAGAACAAAGAAAAATGCTCATGTTTTCATTTAATAGTTGATATTCTTACACTCCTGGAGTCTTTCCTTCTGTGCAATTTGCTGCTTCTATTCAATGCAGAGCAACAGTGTCAGAATTAGCATGTGAACCAGACGGTAAATACTGCATTCATGTTGCGCTTTTATCCAGGGCGCTTTGCAATTTGCCTCTCAAATGCACATCAATGACAGCAGGCTGCCGTGCCCCTAACCAATTTGGAGTTAAATGTTTTGCTTCAACATGTGGACAGGAAGACGTGGCGATTGAACTGTCAAACATGCAGTTAATGGCTGCCAGTGCACACATTTGGAAACAGACACAGAAGCCTCTCAATGTACGGTAAGATGCCAACAAGAGTCATTTTAACTAAACTCTGTTATTGACTGTAAAGAGTCCAGGTTGCAAGCAAACAGTAAAAGTGAAAAATGAGAAAGACTGTGACAGACACAGAAAATGGAGTGTTGCGTGGTTGCAGGTCACATCCTAAGACATTACCCAGAATTATATTCAGAGATCTATCTGAAAACTTCATAGCAGCCATTCGAGCGGATTTTTGATTATAAATTGCAATACCTAAGATATCACACTGAATGCAAATCTTCCTGCCACTTTACTTCTTTGTAGTCTTATCCTTCCACATGGTCAAAGGTTGCAATGCACATATTTTGAGTTTCTGTTACAAGAAACAGAAAATATATGCAAGAAACTGCATAAAGCTGTATTCCTTTCCGACAGCCATGTATACATAACGATAATAGCAGCCATAAAACAAAATATCCTTTATTTATCCGTAAATAAATAGATTACTTGAGGTTATTAGAGTGTTTTAATGTTTGTAAAGTAGGATGTAGTGCAGCTATGTTACATTAAGGGACAACTAACAAACCTAACAAAAGCCCAGTTCAATTTTGACTTAGGAAAACAAAACACATAACCATTTTTTCAAAATGAAGGACAGTTTTAATAAAATGATTCACACTAATGAATTCATTGTAGCTGCTGTGATTGATGAAGATCACAGTGGCAAATGTCCTCCCCACTGTCACGGCTTCAAGTCATTCCTTGCTGTCAATGAGAAAAGCTCCTGATCAAAAATCTAACTGCAGCAATCATTACACTGGCCTTAACTGACCCGGAGTGCAAGAGAACGAGAGAGAGAGAAAGAGACTGTTACGTGGAACCCATTTGATATTTTCCATCCATCTGATGCTGGATTATGGCCCTCTTCTCAGGTTATACACAAGTGAGATAAGTACTTTCCATGAACAGGCATAGAAATCTGCACAAACACAAGTGTTCACGTGTTCCCGCACATACACATTCACACTTTGTCCTTGGTGTAAAACACATTACATAAATCTCTCACTGGGGAGCCCAAACAGGCCTAAACTAACACATACGCACACATACTCACGCACAAACACACGTGCATGTAGGCCCAGCCCTAGATATCAGATTGGGTCATGGCAGCCCCAGATAAACGCAAACGGCTAATCAGGCCAACCAAAATAGAGCTCATCATCTTTAGGTTGAAATGAGGCTGAGAGTGAGGTTATCTTTGGCTGTCCACTGGGCAATCACAGAAAAATCCATTCGCACTGTAGAAGCACTGATGGTGTCAGTTAAACTTATATGTGCAAATAATTACAAGATCTGTATCAAGCTGACAATCTTCCTCAAGCCTTCAGGTGATTAACTTGTACACCTAGGAAAATGGCAGAATGGCATGAAATTGACAAACGGAGCCAATAAACATGAGAATTGTCAATTAAAAAATGAGATTGCTCAGTATCATACTTTGTTGTGCTGTGCAGATGAGAACGTTCCTGTGGTGCGTAAAGGTACAGTACCTTTTTGGTTTCTTGCCGAAACTGCAGTAAAATTGGTAAACATGTTATTTTTTTAATTGGCCCATGCATACTTCCCTATAGAAAATGGGGGTATGAATTGTATGGAAATACTGTATGTCTGAAAAAGCCAAATAAAGATTATTGTGTTGTATCACGAGGGTTTGTACAAAAAGCTATCTCTTTGTTTTGACATTACTGTACCAAAACACAACAGAACATTTTGTTCATTTCTGTCATATATCCTTGATAAATGTAGTGCTGCTGCGCCTCAGATAAAAAGCTCTACTTCAGCAAGACAAGTCAGAAAAGGGCAAGAGTGTCATAAGTGTAGCCCATGGGCTATTTATCACTATTATCCAAATTATAAACTGCAGAGAAACTTGTTTTCTTTTTCATGTAATTACTCTGGTAAGAAAAAGGTAAGAAAGAAAACATGATTTGTCACGTGGCTTTAATTTAGACACATGATGCCTAAGTTCAAAAATGCACTACATTCCTACTGTAAGACCTTTTCGATGAAATACTTGTTTGGCCATGAAATCTGCGACCTTTGATTCGACAGCAGGTCCAAGCACCTTATAATGATGAATTGAATGCCTATTCATAGTGAAAAATAGGAAACAGTATAATTATATTTATATATGGCAGAAAAGGAAGATAAGGCAAATTGAAGTATACCAATTGCTAGCATTGTTGCCATCACATGCTAATGTCAATAGAAGTGAATTGCATTGGTACTATTCATGCCCAATCATTGTACTTTCATATTAAACCGTTTTTTTCCACTTTGAACTAAAGTCAACATCTCAATCTTAGCAAGTATATACCTGAACAAAAAACTGAATTTGACATCTGCTTGTGTATGTGAAGACTAATGTGTAACCCAACATAATCCACCTACCCCATTCCCTTTATGATACCATCTTTAATTCAATCATTTCAGCTAAAGCAATTTGCTCTGACAATGTCCATTTTGCCGCATTGTTACAACACAAGTTTTCATGTAACTACGCCTCAGTACGACATCATCTTGAGGACGTGTTCAAAGCAGCCCAGTCCGTTCGTATGAATGATCCCTGAATCTAGCCTGTTGTCTCCTCCTCCTCTCATCTCATTTCAGAGAAGATTGGGTTGCTGTGATTTACACCAGGACTGTACATCTTCTTTATGCGCTCTCTATAAGGAGAAATGTCTGGGAACGACATATGTAAATGAAGGATAGGAGGTTGATGGTGAAGGATGGAGAAACAGATGGTGGGACCAGGAGCAGGAGGAGAAAAGACAAGCATAGATAGAAAGAGGAAAGGCTGTGGATGTACTTAATGATAGAGATCTCTGAGGTAAGGAGCCAAAACACAACCACCAACATACTCAAAAAACACCCGTGGGACTTGCTACAAAACCTCCTGTGTCAAATAACACGTGTTCAAGGCTCTTAAGCTCTTTACTGCTTCCACACTCTGAATATCTCTCCCTTTCAATCTCTCTCCCTCTCTTACTCATCTCCTCTCTCTCCAGACCATTTTTTCCCTCTCACACTAAACAGTGATTCATCCATTAAGATTATTGATCAAAATAATCAGAGAGCAACAGGGAGAACAAGCGATAAGAGGAACGGGAGACGGAATTGAAGGCTGCTGCCCAAGCCTGCTAATCTCCCACAGAGATGCACAGACAACTTCCACCACTAAGTGCCTGTCAGAGTCGAACTGGAGCTGAACTTATGAAACAGTCATGACATGCTTTTTAAAGGAAAACAAAGATCATTTTGTTGTTACTGCTCCATTATTCTGTTTTGATTCATAGTTAGTTTTTAAGTTAACTTCATTTCGAGCTGGATGCTAACCTGTTTTTGGAAATGCAACGAAGGTTTGACCTCGCCAGGGGAATTTCTGCATTATTTCTAAAGTGCAGTTTTGAAAATTTACATCTACGGTAAACAAATTTTACAGAAAATGTAGTGACGTTAACTCCACCTAAGGGGAAAAAAATGTGCTGCTTTTCGTGTTTGTTCTCTGTGTTTGCATGTGTGGATGCACATTTGCACTGCACTAAACAGAGATGAGACACCAACAGGGGACATGTGCAGACAATATATATCCCAGTTTGACTGAGTGATAAACCCTTCAACAGGCTGTCGTGAATAATCCATTCCATTAATGCTTCCTCTCCAAGCTGAACAATGGCCCTCCTCAACTATGACCAATAGAACTTCATTACCTTGCATTGTGAAAGCGCCGGTCTTCCTATAACATTACAACAGCATGACCTTGACATCTTGTTAGAGCTCACATTAAACTTTATGAGCACCGCCTATGGTGTTTAACTATGTCTAAGATATATATGGAGTCTGCTCATATGGATATGGACGGGAAGGGGGAAGGATAAGGGGGGAGTCATGGGATCACAGATAGGTTATTTGGTTTAGCTGGCGTAAAAGGCTGAAGAAGTGTGCCATTGTGCGAGCAGCAACGGAAATCCTATTTCTTTTAATAGCTTACAAACCGCAGAAAAGCTGTGAATTAAATGCTGCTATAATACCATGCAGGCTTGTCCAAGATGATTGTGTTCATTCACAGCCACTGGCCAGTATTCCGCCTGCCATTAGCCATATTGTGTTGTGCTGCTCAACGTAAAGGTGTTAAGTTGTTCTGATAATTAAAGATTACAAGCACATAATGAGGCTTTCTCGGACAAAGTTGTAATCTTGGGCTGTATAAATTAACTTATGTTGTATAGATTTACACCACAGAACGTGTACTGTAAACTCTCTTAATGTGGAGTTATAATTACAACTCAATTATTGCCATGTTTAACTGCAGCTAGTTTCAAAAATCATCAGGCTTATGCCTCATTGCGTAACATAGAATGAACACGGCTGGTATTAGTCTCTTTGCCTAAGTCCCACTTGTTCACAGCAATTACAATGAAATGTTGGCCTGTGATTAGGGATTTACGCCTGGCAAATTAAAATGCCAGCGCTGCAAACCAGTACGAAAACTTTGCTATCGTTAAGTTGACAGGCAGAGCTGTATTAAATTTATATCACAATGGGCGTGGGTTTATGGATATTAGATTTATACACTCACAGAGCGGAAAAACTGATTGCACTTTTACAACTTGTGTGCATTAAAACTGAAAAAACTACCTGTGGAAAAGGAAGTAGGCAGAGTTGTGGGTGGGGTGTGCTTTAAGACTGTGATCAACTGCAATATAACTGAACCAATAAAGACTTTAATCAAGCCACAATCACAAAGGGAACAAAGCTAAGGAAACCATAATTCAAACAAATAATCTGATGTGCAGTACCTTGCCAGACATACACCGTCAGGGAGTCAGTTCATATTTCAGTGGATCCAAGGGCAAACCTTCTATAGCTTCAATGTTTTTAAATAAAAATAGCATTTAAGTCTTAGAACTCTCATCAAGTGATACCTTGATCAGAGCCAGCAGAGCCGTTTGCTGATGCAGTAAGAAACCAAATGTCAAGAAATGCAATAATTTTAATCACACATACAGAGAAGTGGTATTTCTTTTGAGGGATATCCTGTGCAAATGTCTGTCTTGTAAACTCTTGTGAAGTAAGTCAAAGAAACTAATCATCTTCTGTTTCTGTGAATGTACACATTAGTCTAAAAAAATAGTGTAATTTTGGTGTTTAGTATTATTCTTGGTTTTTTTTAAGCGTAAAGTACATTTTGCTCTTCAGTATCACAATGACATGCTTTGTGCAACAGTGGTATTGAATTGTTTGTGTGTATATCCTTTCTCTAACACTATACAGACCAGGGAAAATTTTTCCCCCCTTCCTCTCTCTGTCTATTCTTCTCTTTGTCTTTTATAAAGCTTGTCTCCTGGCTGAGAGAAAGCCCCTGAAGGCCACTAAAAACTGCATACATTCTGGTGTCTAAAAAAGGGAAAAAGCATTAGCATTACAAGGAGGAATGGTAGCTGTGTCCTCTGTTGAGACAGCAAGTCAGAATGAGTGAGTGAGTTAGTTTTCCGTGTATAGGACCAAAGCAATAATAAGAGGGAAAAAAAATACTTCTACTCCTTGTCAGTGGGATGTGAGGATGAATTTGTGTCCCTGTTTAGCATTGCATCATTCAAGTCATTGCTCTCTGAATATGGAAGCTTGTATTTCTGAACCTGCCCACCTGTCTGACAATGCATGGCTAACAATACATGCACAGTCACAAACACGCAAGCATGTGTGCACGCACTGACTCTGCTGTGGATGGCAAGCAGCTCTCAAAGAGCCCCAAGTCTTAGTGAATTAGATTAAAGGGAATACAAGATTTGACATATTTGGATTTGGTGAAAGCTGGAACAGCAAAAGTGCACATTTTGCTAAAGCATTATCTATATTCAAATAGAATGTGGAGACCAATGGAATTTGGGTATTGAGTTCTCTAAATAAATTTCAAAGGAATGAGAAAAGGGGCCTGCTGTCTCCTTGGTTTTTGAATTCCAGTCACTTATGTTTAGACTCCCCAACTGTGTAATCTGGGACTGGCGCACTGAGAAGGGAGATCCGTCACTGTTCAGGCATTATCACATCTATTTGAAGAGGAGAATTGGTGAATTGCTTCATAATTCTTTTAAACGACTTGTTTATGCAGAAATGAACTCCACTTGACTTGGCTCTTAGTACTTTTGATGGTTTAGTTTGATGCTGACAGTTTTCTTCATATAGTAACAAAATTATCCCTTTGACTGAGCAATAATGAAGTTTCAGCCTTCAATGAGAGGCTTTCAATTTGTAAGTTCAACCGCTGTCAACGTGTGCTTTTTTTGTTCAAAGGTAAGTTTTAGTCTATTATCTTGCACGCCTCCTGAATATCTGAAGCCAATAAAATCTGCCTCATATTTCGTGTTGATACAGTATTTGACTCTTAACTGCCTCAGCAGCAAAAAAGAAGTACAGACTATAATCAATCACTGGTTCATTTTTCAAAATTTAATGGGCAGTATAATATTCTTGCCTCATTTCATAGTAAATGCAATTTTGAAGGTTCACACTGTAGCATATTGCCTGAAACTGGATTTATAGCACTGAAAGATGCAACCTCCACAGTTTATTGATTGTAACTCTGACTGACAGAAACGCACAGACGTATAAACGTGCACATAAACACAAATAAAGTTCAATATTGATTGCTGTAAAGGTCAAATGGGTTTGGATCATTTTGGTTTGTTTGTCTGAAATTTGAATATTTTCCAAATGCTAATCAAAACGCATATGAAAATGTCAGTTATACAAAATCCTGGGGCTTCCCCTTAATAGTGCATTAAACCTTATCCACCACCGAATATTTTGAGAGCTCAGTCGACCACTTTGAAGTCGGCAACGGTGAATCTTTGGTGCATAGCAATGATTCTTCCTTGCAAACAGTGCAAGGCTGATCTATATTTTAGTATGTGACTGCCATATTTCATGTTTATCAGCATTTAACGAAACAAAGTCTGGATTCAACGATCAAAGTGCATGCCCAAAGATACAGTAGTAGTGAACAGATCACAATATACAGAAAGAATACAGAAGATTAAGTTTTTCAGACAGCAGGGGGTAGCAACATAGCAGAAAACTGTCCATAAAACTAAAAGAAAGCTATGTAATCCTACAAATTCCCTTTTTTAAAAGCTGAAATTATTATTATTATTAAGTAATATTTTCCCCTAAATGATTCTTTTGCTTAACTGGTAAAGAAACTATGTGCATATCATCCTCTTAATGTATTCTTTCTTTATCTGACAGGCTAATAATTCACCAGACATTTCATTGTGTTCCACATTGTGATGTTTTGATTAATGCATTTGAATTTCAGCGGACTGGATGTCAGCTAAATTATATTCTGTTTTAACTTTCTGTATTTGAATAAGAACACCAGGATCTTCTGACAAGTCATTTTGTTTCAACAAATTAAGGACATAATTTGTATCAATTACTGGCAGTTTTCTGTTTTTAACCTCTAACAGCAGCTTTCAAAGCACCACAGAGTGATAAGAGAAATCATACAATTCTAAAAAAAATTTAAAAAAAGGAAACATTTACAGGTTGACAAATTTAATTTCTAAAATCATGAGTTTCAAGAAGAGGCTTAAATGTCACTCATAGTGAGAAGACACAAGTCAACCTTTACAAGAGTCATGGACATAAGAATAACATGTATATTTGGTTGTATTGTAATGAATTGTTATCAAAGCCTTATGTAAACCAAATTCTAAGGTATATTAGGTGTTAGCTCTGGAACAGTTTCTTTTGATTGGTCTGATTTGAACACATTTTAAATGTTTGCCCAAAGCTGAGGAATTTTCATGTCCTTTATAAACTGGGGGAGAACAAAATTAGGAAAATAACAATTAAGGTATCTCCTCATAACCAAAAACACCTCTGACAATAACATAAATTTGAACATTTAATACAATACTTGTATGAATTGCTACTCATATAAAGCTAACAGTAACAGAGAAATTCATTACACTTATCCAATCACATTTTAGGCTTCCATTAGCATCAGAAAGGAGACGCATCACCTATTTAAAAAAAGGCTACGGCAAGTTTTTCGTTATTCAGATAAGATTATCTTTTTTATTTTCTTCAACAGGTTCCATTTTCTATTTACAGTTTAACTAATAAGTTGGTATTTAGAAATTGCAAATGACAAACTCTGCTGATATTAAATTAACCTTTAATGCCAGAGAAACAGCTAATAAGAGAAAATACAGATGAAACATAAATAGAATCCTCCCACAGCTTCAGCAAGGTTCCTGTGTGTATTCCCTACTAAATTCACAAACACCCTGCATGGTACCATATGCCACATGTATATGTACACAAAAAATAACTCTAGGTCATAATTTAGTTAATTTTGTAACCCTTTTAAAAAAAATCTTTTAATCTTTTTTTATTATACCAGTCATCAGGAGTCCATGAAAAGACAGAACTTCCAAATACTACATCTGTATGAGTTTAATGATTTTATAAAACCGAGAACAGAACAGATTTATTCCATAATATTCTGCATATTAAAATGACAGTTTTGAAATCATTAAAGCTTCCCACTGTTTCAAATGAAGATGCAGTTGGAGGTTGGGGGCTTGATATGTTATTAGTTTGGGATAATCGCTGGCACGATTCCTCCAAAAGGGAATACACTGATGCTGTTTTCTAAGGAAATAAGGGCTTTCTACTTTCACAACACCTCCAAGTGTATTAGCCATTCAAAGAAGGCCTTCTGTTTGCTTGAACACTCATTTGATATACTTGCTTTATTGGAGTATGCACTTACTAAAGAACACAGTCTTCAGCATACAAAGCTTTCACTTAGTCAATTCTTTTTGCTTTAAGGAAGATTGCACGCGTTTGTGCTTCTTGGCATTTCAGTTTATTGCACTCACAATCATGTGTTATCATAAGTGCAAAAGTGCAAACCAATTTGCAAGCAATCAATACAGATTGTGTTTTGTTTCTTTGTTGTCACAAGGTACACACACACACACACACACACACACACACACGTGCACAAATGGTTTTGAGGGACAATGCCACAGCTCTTTTTTTGCATTGATATCTCTATATGAAGAAGAGAATTGTTGAGATTGCTATCTTTTTTATTTAATTTCTAACTAATTATACAGTGACACCGATAGTTCGGTAGCTCCCAACATATTTTGGAGCCACGATGGGAAAGTTTCATAACAGTGATTGATGTCTTCGTGCTCAGTCTTTAATATTGTTACTGTTAGTCTGCCGGCTGCACGTATTGCAACAGTCCCAGTCAATCTGTCTTTGTTTCATTTTGCTGCTTTGAACAGAAGAGCAAGTAATGGCCAGATAAAGGGCCTTCCCCCTGCACTCCATCTCTCTTTTGCTTTCACTCTGGAGTGGATATGTTGCTGGGCAGCAGCACTTACATTTCTCTCTGTGGATGTGTATGATTAAGCTGCTGCTGCTGCTGCTGTTGTTGCTACAGCACCTCTACTGACAGCACTGACCAGAAGGATTATCTATCCTTTAACTGCACAGAAGAAGATCAGGAAAGAAAGTCTTAGGTAAAGATGCACCGCAGCTGCCCTAAAAGTCTAAGCCAACATCAGTTTCTCTAGTTGCTCTGAAGCTGCAGTGCAGGATTACATTCAGATTAAGTTCAAAAGTAGCACTTTTGAATCCTGTTTAACACACGTTTGTACAGGTTTAATTTAAAAAATGGACTTATTTTGTCTCTCTTTTCTATCTCTATACAATAGAACATAACTAGATTAGTTAGGGATATATATTTGTTTGCTTTCAGTAAAATAAAGTCAAAGGAGAAATACACATTTAGTAAGTGATGTGTTTATCTGTAATCAATGTCATCTTAAATTGAAAGAGCCTGCAGGGGTTTCCAAATTCCCTGCTGTCGAATAAACCTAATTAATTAACATCCGTTTTTTTTCTTGTTTTTTTTTTTTTTATTACATCTAATGTAAAACTGTAATGTCATCAGCAATATATTTTGATTTCTGCCTGGTTGAGAGAGTTTTGATTTCTTTTCCTGACGTGGTAATTGTTTGCTTAGCATCTCAATTACAGCTCAACTTGACTGAAAAGAGCTGATATCGGCATTCTGTTTAACTGACAGGTTACTACAGACTCCTGTTGATTATAAAGCCACTTTGATTTCAGATTGTGTCACTGTTACTTTGATGTTAAATCAGCGAGAGAATACCATTGATTGAAATAATATTGAACACTGGTGGGAAATCAATATTGCTTCAGACTGCAAAATGGATGCTAAATGGAAGTGTTGATGCAGTTACACAGATTCTGCGTTCTTGCTGATTACATGTTAGTCTGCTATTTTTGCCTCAGGGAGAGACAGCCCACTTATTCAACTGTCAAGGCTGAAATGTGATCCCAATTAAAGGCAGCTGCAATTGTGCATGAGGTCAGGCAGAATGCTGGAAGTAGCGTTGCATTTTATCTTCTGAAGCACACTGTCTTAGATTAAGTCAAGTTAAGCCTGATTCAAAGTATAAGTTCTTTTGTTGATGTGGAAACTACTCAACAGAAAAATGTAAGTCTCCTGCACTTGAGACAAGTCATAGAAACCTGACTCATATATGAGAACAAGGTGAGGTGATGAACTACAGTAAATGTCTAGTCATGAGTGATACGTGGGGAATAAAGACAAGCTAAATTACTGTTACTTACATTACACGGTGTGTGAGGTCGCAGGGCGAGTTTTAAATGGTTCGGCAATATTTTATTCCTCCATTTCACAGATTTAAGTACAAATTTAGCCTTCCAGCTTTGAACACTGAAGGTGCAGCCTTGCACATCTAGTATAGGAGATGTTGCATGGCTCCATCTGTGTGTTCAAAGCATTTACAGAGGACACACTGACTCAGGATCTGTGCCAATGCAGCTTTATCCATGACCCCAGAAATCACAGAGGGATTTCCTATGAAAAGTGGAAACTGTTACAAAAAAAGACCTGTGGGTTGCAGCTGTGTCCTGAATCAACAGTCAGCAGGCCTGAAACACAGCAAAGCACATTCACAGGAATAATCCACAATTTTAAATGTAGCTTAAATCAAAATCCTTAAAAAGGAGGGGAAATGGCCATAGTACTTTGTGCACACTGATAAATCTGTGTCTGCCTTGTGACCATCAATGCTGAACAGATTGAAATTGTCCAGTCATACAAGTATCTTGGTGTTCACATCAACCACAAACTTAACTGGAAACAGAACACAGGCTGTTTTTAAGAAGGCCCCGTCTAGGATGTTTTTCCTAAGAAAACTGAGATCCTTTGACATTAGTAGGAGGCTCCTTAATGTCTTTTATCAGGGGGTCCTAGCCAGTGCCTTGTTGTATGCTGTTCTTTGCTGGGGGTGCAGCATCACTGCTGATGACAAATCAAAACAACAAATTGATCAAAACGGCTGGTTCAGTGATCAGTTGCAACCTAGACACACTTGAGGTCACCTGTGATAAATTGAACTGAAAATTGAAAACTGTGCTAAATTCCGAAGGCCATCCTTTTCACAGCATTTTTAAGGAACTACGAAGTTCATTTAGTGAGCGTCTGGTGATGCCTAAGTGTTCCACTGAACGACTCAGAAGGTCTTTTATTCTGGCAGCAGTCTGTTATTTTAATGAACACTTGTGAGGGGTTGCTGCTGTCTGTGCTCTTACAGCTCTTGTGCTGCTCATCCTGTTTTTCTTGTGTAGGTGTTGAGGGCAGCCAGTGCACCAATGGCTTTGCACCTGCTATTCATGACTATGGCGTTTGATATTTGTTCTGCATTTATTGTAAATGTCATGTTGTGTATTGTACGAGTGGACTGTGTGACTTGGTGGCAGGTGAGTTTCCCCATCAGGGATTAATAAAGCTATCTTGTCTTCAATTAAAATCTGTATGTTTGTCTGTCAGTTTATCGTCTCATCTCTATGTGCAATATTTTAACAAGTCTCTCTGAAAAATTGGAAGATTTATATCTGAGCAATAAATCAGAGCTAATAAGTTTGAACTGTAACATTTCCAACAGGTTCATAGCACACACACAGGCTTAGAAGAGATCTCCAGTAAGTTTGCAATGAAAATCTTTGTTCCCACATATTAAACAGCAGACTATCATTTATGCCAATACTTTATCCTGAGGTTACCTGAATGAAAGAAATGTTAAACAAATATTACTGAACAGTTGTGAGATCAACTTGGATCTTGTTCAGATAAAATCCAAGCAGATGTTACAGAGGTTGTTCCAAACTCCACGGCTGCTGCTGCAGTGTTTAATCTTTAAACTGTTTCATTAATCTGCAGTATGTTTACTCCCCCCTCATTCCCCTTTTTAATGCAGTGTTGTTTACAATGCTTTATTTACAATTGAACACACACAAAAGTTAACTGAAAAACAACTGGATTGTAATTTTGTATCCAACTTAGCATCATTACTGAGGTAAAAACTGTCATCCCTTCTTTTGAAAGTACCTGAGGCATTGTTATGCACATCTGAGCTGCATCATAAGATGGTTTTACACAATTATTAGGCGGCTTAGGTTCAAAGAGTATTCACTTTTATCTTCCCTGCTCACAGTAGACCCTTCCAGAGTTTGCATGAGAGATCAGTAAATATCAGTGTACTCACCACACACACAGTCAGAGTCATGCAGTGTCAACACAGCACTGTCTAAAAAAACATGTCAACTGTTTCAGCCAACATCTACTGAAACAACAATTTTTCCTTTTATCCTCCAGGATCACCACTGCAATGCCACCTCAGTTAATTAGTTATTACATAGTTATTTACACTGTATATCTATTTAATGCTGCCTTATCCTCAGTCATTTTCTTCTCTCACCTCTCTAGCATATTATATTCCACATGTCTGTGTGTCTTCCGTGTTGAACTGTGTCATCTTTTGTTTACCAGTTACTTCATCTCTCTATCCCCGCTTCAACCATTCAGTCCATTTCTGTTCTCTTCAAAATTTCTTCCATCCATCATGTATCTTGTGAATCCATCTGTTTCTTTCAGTCTATCATCCACTCTTCATTCTCTGATCCTTGGTGTTATCTGGCTATCTTCAGCTCATCTACACTGTCTGTCCCACCCAGTTTTTATCTGCATTTGAATGCAGGCGCTCACACTGGAAAGAATGAATCTCTTTCTTGGCATTCATCTGCTTGTAGATGTCAGTCATTGCCTTATCTGCGGTTGTTTTAGGATTCTGATCGTTCCCTCTTTGGGTGCTTTGTTTCTGTCTACCTTTTCATGTCGTCTGCTTTTTATCTGTGGTTTGTACTCCTGACCCTATTAAATTCTGCCATCTAATGCTCTCTTTGATCTATTAAATTTCTCCTATCAATAGCTAGTTTCATTCTAATACTCGGTGAAATGTAGTATATGAAAGCTCAGCCCTTTTCTGTTTGCAAAAACATTTCAAACTACATTTCTCAAGCAATAACCATCTTTCTCTTCTGTTGGATTTTTCCACTAAACCTGCCTGCCTTATTTATTGCTTATCATCAAAAACTGTATTGTTCCCTGTGGTTGCAGGACATTTGAATTTAAATAATACTGTATTTTCAGAATTTAAGCAATTATTACGGTACAATGGTAAGAACAACATATGTATTGTGGAACATTGTGTTTGGTCTCTGCTCAGATGTCCTTTCCTACTGGACTTTGTTGTCATGATGTTGCAATGTTTACAAATCTCCCCTTTTATATCTTTTTTTCTTTTCTGGTGTAAAACTAGAAACAGCCTTCAGATTAAGAGGCCTTAAAATTCAGCAAAATAAGCTCCAGATATAAAAGCAAGTCTTCAAAACATATTCCCAAAAACTGCATTTCTTTGTATGATCTTCGCACATTTCCCTTTCACCCATAAATGATAAGCATTCCAATTTGAAAAACAAAAAGCCAGTCCTTGTTTCTGTGTGTATGGCAAATGCTGGGGGAGTGATTTGTGTTGAATATGTGACCTGAACATGTGAGCCTCTTTCACTTAACTTCTCAAGTCACAGGAACACACATAAACTATAAAGCAAGACTTAAGCATAGACACAGAAACAGGCTGAAGTGGTTAGTCAAACTGTTGTGTTATTTAGCCGACAGGCACATTACATGCACTCTCTCTTTCATCGTCTTACACGTTTCCTTGCATCTCCTGTCCCATTTGGCTTCTGTAGTGAAATCAAAAGCCCTGTAATAAGATGGAGATGCTGCCAACTCAAGTCATCCCTCTGGCTGAGACAGCCAGAGAGAGACAGGCAGGCATGCACCCAGGAAATTACGCAAGCACATGCACGCATACACAAAGAGCCAAACAACACAGTGTATATTAACAAAAAGTAGAGAAATATACAAGTTGGATCCAAAAAAATGTAAATTCCTTTATAAACATGACTTTAACTTATCAAAGATTACTCTGTAATGCAATAGGCTCAGGAGGCCATTTGCCAACAGACTGTTCTACCAATGGCCCAATCAAGTTTTCTGGGCCCAATCAGAGTATTTTTAATATTGTGTGTCCCTGATACACTGATATATATATACTAATATAACATTTATCTGACATTTATCATGTATCTGATGCACTGTAAACCTGACCCACTTTACCTTTATTCATCAAAATACTGAAGGCTTCAAAACCATTTAGCTGATAATCTCAAATTGCTGATATATAACCAAAACTTAAATGGAAGAGTGTGAGTTCTGAAACTGATGTGACCAGGTAAGACACAGAGAGGATGTTTCACTCTGTTGGAGTAGTTGGGAATGCAAAAGCACTTAGTCTACTTATGACTGCACAGACGTGTTACAGCTGGATGCCTTTTTATTTCATAAATAGTCTTTATTGGAGTACAGACCACAGTCTGTAAATAAAAATGGATGTAATGGGTTTTAGGCTATGGTTGGCACCATCTTTTCCAATGAGGTGCCAGGACCTTCCATATAGAGAGAGCAGCATGTTCCCTTTCACATGTTGGAAACATGCCCAGCTAGTCTGGACCAAAGCCAACACAAGCAAGCTTGTTAAAAACACAGAGTAGTCCGTACATTTGCTATGTTGTGCTAACTGTGCTACCATGCAAACAGGGCACACATTAGCAGAAACTACTCACACTAAAGATAATGTAATGTTGCTTGATAGCTTCCTCTGAGGAGTTACTGTTACTAATCTCAAAGACAGTAGAAGTGCGTGAGAACAATCACCATTTATTCTGTTAAAAGGAGTTCCAAAAGTTCAAGACAGGACAAGTTCAGGAGGTAGAGAGAAGCGGCAGGTGAGTGAACTGTCGGTCACACATCATTGGACACATGGCAGACTTCAAAGCCTTCTGGAAAGGTTGAAATCTTATACACAAGGCAGTAATTTCAAAAATGACCACCTGCACACTAAAATTACATAGCTCATATCTAGTAATTGAGACAATGATGATTCTGAAAAATAACTGAAAGTATTTCAGACGTTGATACTTTCCAAATGGGATTCAAATGGAGCCTGTTATTTTTTAAAACCAGCACATAGCAGTAGTATTAGTATTCCATCAATAAAAGACATAATGGAAAACAGCTTTATAAAAAAGACCTGTATACTGTACTCGTAATGAAAACAAAATGTATATTGCCATGGCTGAGTAGCCAGCTTTGTCAAACATACAATTGAACAAGCCCACATCCATGCACTCATATGTAAAGAAACAAAACATGCAAACAAAGCGACTGTTCTGTAGCCCAGAGTAGGAAAAGTGTTCTTTTAATCTCAGGTTGGAATGATCTTAATGTTACACTTTCAGTAAACACTCGATCCTGTGGGAATTTCTGGCACTACACAAAGTACAGACTCAGAGAGATTTGGGAGATCAGGAAACAGTTCAAACACAGCCTCACACTCAGACGCAAAGACACTGATACACACACGTGCACAGGAGACTAAGTCCATCCATAAATCATTTCAAGGTTGTGACCACAGCTCAGTGTGAGATGACTTTTGTCAAAACATGTCAAAATTTCCACTGTAAACAAATGAGGTGTCTTTGTGTGTGTGCAGAGGTTTCCATGAATATATGTACTGCACCTGACCATGTGATTGTGTCTAAATACGTAGCATTTGTCATGTGATTGTATATTGCATATTGATTGTAGATGCACATGTTCATATCTACACTATGTATTTGGGAGTATGTGTACTAACAAAGTTAAGTGAAGGCAAGGTCGAAACTGGTGACACATGAACTCTAATGACAACAACACACTTCAACTGTTGCAATTGGTTGAAAAGCTGTCATCAAAAGACATCAATAAAAGAGGTAGATAAAAAAAAATACCAAAGCAAACCAAAAGTTTGAAAAACTGTAGCCACATAGAGACATTGGAGCAATACAGGAGCTGGATTACAAGAAGGGAACATGTCTACAACAGCATACAGTAACCTCTGAAACTTGCTCCTGATGTTCCCTGATGAACACAAATGAATGACACCGTGACAGACCTGAACATCTTCGATAATGTGCTGTTCAAGGACAAATTGTGAATGGATGGCTGGAGACACAAGCTTATTAATAACTACCTAGAGACACAAGTTCATAATAACAGTACTGTGACAGATTGATGGGATAAAAACCCATTCCTGGTGGTTGAGACAGTCCCTCTATCCATGCACATTAATTTGAACAACATCACATTTCCCTTAGACAAACACCCCATTCGCACTGACGAATACCTGGAAAAGCACTAGATACTTTATTCGCTGCTAACAACTGTGACCTGAATATGTCGCTACCTATTCTCAGATTGCTGCAATACTGGTCACTGAATGATGAGCTGCATTCTGAGGCGCAAGCTCTAAAATCATACTAAGCATGCTGCTACGACTGCTGCAGCAAGCGATTCTGCACAGTGAGAACAGCCTCTTTTCATTAGTGTGCATGCTGGTATCTTGATAAAGTTTATAAAGATTAGAATAGTTATCTAACAGCAAAACCCTGATGAGGACTTACTAGTTTTCATAACTTGCTCATCTATCTTTAAAGTATTCTACTCCTATAGCTTAGAAGTGAAAACACTCGGCCATAACACAGTGTAAAACGTTTTTCATAGATTTGATAATATGGTTGAACAGAAATTATAGACTCAGTGGATACATCAGTTACCTCACAGAGTAAGGAGCCCTAATTAAAATGTTGTTTCTGGACAATTGGCTGTTTAAGGGGGTTAACATGGTCACATTTCATTTGTCCTGGAGAGTAAAAGTTGGCCTGAGTTTAAACATTTAACTGAAACATTGGCCTGTTAGGGATGTTTTCCCTAAGTGGATCGATAAAATGGTTGCATAGTAAATACTGAGGTGCTATCGATATTGCATAAATATATATACACTCAAAATTTAAGAATTAAATTTAACAATTAAATTTTAAGTTTGAGTCCATACGAAGTTCACCTTCAAGACTGATAAATTGTAAACTATGGAGAAGTGACAGACTGTGAATATTGATGGGATCTGATGCAGGTTAAAGTCAGATCAGCTAGTGTTTTGTGTGTGTTCCAGTATGATGGGGTGTCTATTGGATGACTAAATTTAGTCATCCCCGCAAGCTGTGACGAGGTTTGATTCCTCTGTGCTTCGTTTTAAGTGGAACCTTCTAAAAGAATTATCTGCTGTCACTACAATTCTTTATGGACACTGAAGACCGTATAAAACCCTTCATCCCCACACACACACGCACGCACACACACACACACACACACACACAAACATGCACACACAGAGGTGGCAAAACATATCACTTAATTTCAGCACAACAAAACAAAGGCTACTGTGCACACAAACATACTCAACTTCAGACTCTACATTTTCTTACTGTCGCAGAACTAGAAGTGACCAAACAGATGCAAACCTCTAAATAAGATTGGTGCTTATGTTGCTGCAAAGCATTGTTGCAAAGAAGAACAAAAAACTCTAAGTAGCTGTTTAGGAGATGAAAACTGTTCATGAAAACAACTTGTATCAGTGCACTGGATTTGCAATGCATGCTAACAATGATATAAACTGTAGGCCTGCCTCTCTTATTGTGCAGCATATCCAACTGTGTAGTCCTACACCAATTTTCTCAAACGCCACTGCACTGTTGCGATAAACGTTAAATCAATCTTTTCTGTTTTGTGTTGTTTGTTATGACACTTTCTCTCAGCTCACACCCAGCTTGTGCGGACCTCTGACACCTTACAAATAGAATTTTACTGAGAAAGCTGAGCGGGTGAGAGAGCGAGAAAGGCATAGAAATAGAAAAAAATGGAAAAGAGACAGCGTACAAAGGAAAAGGCAGTGGATACTGAAGAATAGGGTGAAGAGAGATATGACAAAGAAAGCAGAGAAATAAGGCAGAGAGAAAGAGAACAGTGAGGATGAAGGAGGAAAAAACAACCCACAACAAAGAAAACAAATAGCTGATGTTGTGCTTACATTTCTGTCTCTCCATTTATCAACCCCTGGCATTCTCCCACAGTGATTAACTTTGTTCTTGAATGCTTTGTAGTTCTTCCTGTCAAAGAATTTCCTTTTTCACATTTAGGGAGAAAAAAAAACAAGGTGATTTTGATGTTGCTTTCCACTGCTGTTTGCCCCAAGCTGGCGACCTTGGCTTTGAAAATTATGTAGATGAAAATCTTTGGAAAGTAAACAAGAGAGACTAACAGAGGAAGGGAATAAAAAACAGATGCTTGAACATGACAGAGGTGCTGAATTTGGCTTTGAGAAACAAAAAGAATCGACATGTTGAATATGCAACCAGCGCAGGGTTGATACTGTATAATTTGGTAAGAGTGTTCCACATGGATTCACGTACATATATAGTTCTGCTTAACCCACCCCTCCCAAAAAGACAAGCAGAAACGCTACCTAAATGTAGAAAAATACCTCACATTTAAAAATATCTCTCTGCTATTAATATTAATCACTCCATTCTAAACCAAGACATGCTTTTGCTCACACATGGATAAACAGAGGAGACAGAACCAAATCTTGGGGAGGAATGACATCCTGCACAAAGACTGAGTAGAGAATTACAGCAGCTAGTTGGTGAATTGCCAAGGACAGCAAGTGAGAAAAAGAAAAGGGTGGCAGAGAGGAGAGACTCAGATTAAAAATAGGGGAAGGTATGCAATGCACTGCATTTACATGCACACAAAACAACCGAGACTGGCATATTTTCAGTGTATTAATGATATACTACAACAATTTGGTATGCAAAGCTTTTCTCCCCATCTTTTCGGAGAAACCATTCCAGTGGATGGTACAACTGATTTCTCTGGTTTCTTTGCCTCGGTCCAGACCTTTGAATCCATCCACTCCACCAAGTGGACTGATTCATCCGGCATCGTGACATGGAACAGTGATTTCTCGGCTGAAAAAGCAGTCGGTCTGTGCGAGCACCACGGGAGAACTAACGATTAACCAATCATCGCCATGGGCAGGACTAATGCCGTTGTCAAGCTGTTGTCAAGCATTGTCAAGCTGTGCACTGGAAACAAAGAGGAGTAATACCATAACAAGAATGACTTCAGGATGAGGAGGACATTTAGAAACATGTGGGCTGCAAAATAATATTATTGTCTATTTTATAGACAACATGTATCCTAAATGTTGTCTTTACTTCGCTCTAGTCCACTCCTGAAAGCCCAGTGAAACCAATGTGCAGGCAGAGCAGCACATCAGTGTCAACTTAAAGGGATGTTAGTTTTAGGCAGAAACGTCGGTTGAACCCCCTCCCTCACAGAAATCATTTAGAGTGCAAGACATGTCAGCCTGAAGATAGAAATGGAGTGTAAGGATAGTTTCATATCAGGCAACTCTTTGTCCCTTAAGGAAACCAGGTGTCTCATTGTCATGCTGTTACAGAGGAATTCTCTTACTGCAGCAACTCAACAATAACTGAGGTAAAGAGAAGAGAAGAGAAGAGAAGAGAAGAGAAGAGAAGAGAAGAGAAGAGAAGAGAAGAGAAGAGAAGAGAAGAGAAGAGAAGAGAAGAGAAGAGGATCACAACTTCTTGAGTACAATAGGTAGACATGATTTTTCAGGATTGATACAAATTATTAGTAATCACGAGACCCACAACTAACATTTGGAAACAACATGCATTTTCACTGAAAGTTTGAATCTTGGTATGAAAATGTCAAATAACACCATCTCCAACACAAAACTTAATCGACTCACTCCACATAATGTTAACTACAAGCCTGTTAGAGGCAGTCTTTGCCCAGCCTTGTTGGCAGATGGACACCAAAATGCATTAAAGTTGTAATATCTCAGTCTAACTGGGAACCTGGGCATGCTCGTCCTTATAGATATAGATCATAAGTGTTTGTTGAAACTTCCAATATATTCTTTATTAACTACAAAGCACAGCATCCCTTGTTCACCAGAGCTGTTCCAGTCTGCAAATGCAATCCTTTGTGCCCAACCGTGGCCCAGTAGCTGTCAGTACTGAAGACTCAAGATATGTAACCACTCAGATTTTGCATCAGAGCCAAAGGACTCATTTTAAACTTTTAAGCTAATTTATTTTATCAGGGATTTGTATTTTTTTTTATCACAAAAAATGCTTAACATTGGATATGATGATCAGTTGACCCCTAATTTGTATGCTAAGGCTTCAATGTAAAATTTGTTTAACAACTATAGTAACACATGTACTGTTCAAATGAATGTCTTGACAGTCCTACCCAGAATATTTATTTGGGCATATAGACAGAGATCTTTGACCCTTGAATAGCAAATCAAGTATCATGAGGAATTTAAATTGCTGTAGTCATATCTACTGAAATCAGCACTCACTGCTTCTACTCCTCTTCCACGGGCATGTCACTCTTCTCCTTATGGTTTATCATGCAGTGCAGGAGGCATCATAAAACATGCTGAAGTCACAATCTGACTTATAACCACTTACCAATAGTCAAACTCACTGTCAATCTGTATCGTTTTTAGGAGTGTGCAAAGAAAAGTCCAATGTCCTGTGACACTTGTGCTAATTAAAGAGACATATGTACATGTACTTCTATTTTCCAGTATGTAAAATTTGTTGAATCCTGGCTTCCATCCTTTCTTTCGTTCATGCTTCACTGACTTTATGTAACATCTGGAACAACGTAAAATGTTATATATGCTTGAAACGGCTTATGATTTCCACATGAGAATCTGCAATACGGTGTACAAGATTTAGGCAGTAAAAGTAAAGTGAGGATGCCTTTAAAAACAAATCCTTAAATAGATGCCGAGCTCAGGGCATCTGTTGCAGGACTCCTTGTTCTTTTCACTGAACATAGATCTTTGCGACTCTGGATGTATGTTTGGCATCACTGTCAGGCTGTGCAATAAACTTGAGACCAATCACATTCCTACCTAATGACACTGTGTGAGAGATAAAAATCTAAACAAACATCTAACAGATTTCCACCCATCATCTATGTATCATTTCCCTCTAAGGGCCAGATAAACTGAATTGATTTACTGCACTGTAACAATAAATGCACAAAAGCTAAGAATATGTACGCGCAATACTAAACACACGTGCACAAACAACAAAAGAGCAAGAGGGTGAGAAATACAGCATCAAAAATAGAATATTCAGGCTGAACTGCCCACACTAAGCGGTCCAAAAATTGTAGTTGGGGTAAAGGGCAAACATTGCCACAGGGTGTTTGCTTGGTGATTCTAAATATCTAGAAATGCCAGCTTACAACAGTATGAAAGGCCTTTCTAGTAGGTAGTGCTACTGCTAATGGGCATATCACAAAACACTGGCAAGTCAGACACTAATGCAGGACAGGACAGACAGGCTATTTGTAATGATCGTGTGCTCACCAACACGCTAAAACTGAAGTGATTTGACTCTGAAAAATGAAAAAACGGAAGTTGAATTTTTCCATTTATTAACCAAAATTGAAGAAAAATGGAATCAACGTGTCTTCAACTGCCCCCAGGTGTTACAAACACTAGAAAAGAAAAATGATAATACAACAGACTTTAGATATTTTAGTGCTTACGTTTTTAGGTTACTTGTCTTCTGTTTGGTTTGTGGTCAGACCAGGTTATTCTAAAATACTCTGAATTTTAGTCATGAGACTGTTGGTCACAGTTGAGTCACTTTTACAGAATCCTGCTACTGCTAGTGATTGTGCCAGTGATTTGGATGAAATATCACGATTCAAAGCATAGATTTGGTTAAGGTTTTCTTACAGAATCCCACATCACAGATCAGTAGTTCATGGACCGTTGGAGAGTTAAAATACGCAATCATTCATTTTGTTTGTGTGTAATTTTGGCAATCTGTTAAAGACAGAATGCCTTTCAAACTCATCGACAGGTTTTGTGGAGTTCAATTTGTTTAAGAACTAGTTCATTGTGATTTTTGGGGTTGTCTTTTATTTTATTTTATTTTTTATTAAAGAGACAGCGGTACATCTGAGCCTGAAAACTCATATGTTCATTCTTACACTGTATACAAGTATAAGGTCATCTGTGGAGCGCTCCCACATTAAATACAGAATTATTGATTGCAAAAAAATCATCCTAAAATGTCAAATCAATCAACAGAGTTAATGCACTTATAAAGGTCTCCTAAGGCAAGTAAGGATCAGTATGGCACAAATGCAGGCATGTTTTAATCATTATGTATTGATTAAAATAAAGTGAATCGAACTCTGATCAATTCTTTTATGTATTCTGCTGTGTGTTGTCCAAGTCAGCTTGCTAGTGCCACTGTGCTTCTCTCTTTAATGACAGCAGAGGCTCTACACAAGGAGAATGTTGCTGCAAGAGCGAAAATGATTTGACCATGGTGGTGGGCGATCTGACATCTGGGCTGGTGAAATTTGCTTAGCTTACCATATCCATTATTCTTTCGCTCTCTTTCTCATTAGCAAACATCAGCATACAAAATATTCAGGAAGTGGCTTCTCATTTCTTAGCCAGCTCTGATTGTCATTTTCACTGTTGACAAATGTTCCGGTGGCAAGTCATATCAGCTGCTGCTAATTAACCGTGATTCCGCGATGAGTAACTTGACGGGAGGCCAAAATAAAGCTGGACTTCTGTTTGGTTTCTGGGCTTTCTGCAGTCTGCTCTGTACTCTGCCAAAGACTGGTTTTGAGGTGAGTGAGTTGTCTTATTTCTAGCTGATTGTCTCTCATTACTGCAAGGCTAACATTCCCCCAGTTTAATTTTTTTCCCCATATCAAAAACTTAATCCCATTATCCTAATAGTTGTGAATCATGGCCTTCAGTATTTTGATCAAGGAGCTGATGAAAAATAATGTGTGGCAAATATATATTACAGTGAGCCAGAGACATATTTAATCTGCTTTTAGGTAAGTAAAGTAATAAATCAGACTCTGTCTCAGAGATACCCAGTATAAAAAGACTTGAATAGGGATTGTGTCCCAAAAATATCCCTGCTTACTATGAATGTTAATTATTCATATCAGAATCATCCATTAAGCTCCATCAGGGTTGATAAATAAACAAGGCTGATCTAAAAAAGAGAGTCCCACAACAACAATGCTTTCTACTTCATTCATCATTTTCTTTGGTGTGGTTTTGCTCAGCAAAAATCACTGGATTTCTTTTGTTTTTAAGCTTTCCTCTGCTTTGTGCCTTCTGAGTCATGGATCCCCACCCCCCACCCCACCCCCTCTTTTCTCTCCATTTTGTACAAAAATGTCCAAATCTGGGGACCTTGCCACTGCTATCTTCAACTGTTGCTTATTTTCACCGACAAGTTGATAATGGCTCAACTTTTTCAACTCTGTCACAGCTCTCTGCGTGACCATGGCAACCACAGAGACTACATCAAGTAAAATGAAACTGGTGCTAATTTCACTGTGTCTGAATTCACTGAGTGACGCACCTCATCATCTGCAGAGAACAGATGGATCATTGAGAGAGAAATGGTTTTGAGAAACATCAGCCTCAGCCTTTGATTTGGGGCAATGATCAGTATTTATGACACCAATCGTGTCGTGCTGTTAACTATTTCCGCCATTTTTAACTACAATACATGCTGTTTAGCTGCGTGATGAGATTATAGAAGGTGAATGACAGCAGCCTGTGGCGTAACGGCCAACAGAGTTGGAGGGGTAGAAGCCACATTGGCAACTGCTATCTACCTGACAGGACAATCAGAAATATACACACAGAACAATAAGATGTCAAAATAACAGCCCTTGTTTCTGCCTTTTATGCAAGCATACCAACCACTAGTTCTTGCCAGTACAGTAACAAAGACGTGACAACTCACTGCCGTCTCATGTTAAGATGACAAGTGAGTTTATATTATTACCATTTCAAGCCGATCATCAACAATCAACTCTCAGTGGGGAGGAACTATTACTGCTGAACCATTATATATCTTCACCAACCAGTCAAGTCACAGTTTACATTTAAATAACTTTCTGTTTCTCAATTACAGTGCTGAATGATGGCTGGAAAAGAGTTTTTGAAGAATATTATAATGTCTTTGACCGGCAAAAGCTAATGAGATCACCCTTGAGTCCAAGTCAAACTTGAAGAGATTCCCTTAAGGTTTTAAAGAGATATCACATTCATGAGAATGGAACAGACGGCCAGACGGCCAGACAGATGACTGTCACCAGCCCGGAGGCATAATAACCAAACAGTGAAGAAAAGTCAACCGTACAGGGGCTGTTGATTTTTATAGATTGATTCACATTCAGTCTTTCAAGTCATATTTTTACTTTGCCAGAAGCTTTTTATTCAAGGTTCATGAAAATTGAGTTTTTAAAGCCTTAAGGATAGGATGTGAAAACATCTGAGTTTGATGACTAATATGAAAACTTGAAATCTAATTCTGCATGTTCACAAAGGTAAAATTATGGGTTTGCTCCAATATATACTGTCTGCACATGTTATCACACCATTTTTTGGTAGTTTTTTGTTAGACTATTTATGGGTTGAGAAGCAGCAGCTGTTCAACAAAGCCATGCGACAGTATGATTTTGTGTTTACTAGATACACTGGGTTTGTTTTATTTCTCTCTGTTTTCATCGTTGTTAAAGAAACTTACAATTCACATCTGTTATTGACTCACAAGCTCTTATTTGGTGTGAACCCCATTAAACAACAGACCTGAAGTTGCAGTGAGTATTTGATTACAGCACAGTCTTTGACAGCAGTCGGAGGACAAATCCAATTCAATTCACTTCAGTTTGGTTTGTATTGCAGGCTGAGCTAGTCTGCAGTCTACTGGGTTGTATCTTCACTATGGCATTTTTTTTCTTAAGTTATTTTCTTTCTTGTAATAGTGTAGCAGTGAAACAAGAATGAGAAATGAGAAAATGGCCAACTCTTTCTTCCTTTGCCTTTCCTCCTTCGTGTAAATCATTGGTCGACAGCTTATTGCATGTTGTAGTCATATAACATGCTGGTACAGCTAATGTAGTGTGAAAATGATTTCATTCAACGAACGAATCAGGACCATTTCTTTACAACTTGGGAGGTTTTCAAAAGGCTTTCTCAGTCATGCACAGATGATTTTCAGTAATCTTTTCATTTAGTTTTTTTCTGTTGAATGAAATGAAAGACAGACAGGAAATTTTATGAATATATATACACTCTACCGGTCAAAAGTTTTAGAACATCCCTATTTTTTATAGTTTTATGGAAGTTTTACATTTCAGTGATTGACCTGAAATGTAACAAAAAGAGTGGTAAACTGTCAGAAGTACAAAAAAAGTTCTGGTCACAAAATAAAAAGAAAAATTATGTATGTGAACAAGTACATCTAAAAAACCTACAGGTTTTCAGCAGAAATTAAAGTATATAAAGTTGATGCAAATAATTCTTATATGTGTACAGACTTTTGCAAATGCTCTACCTCCACAAAGACAATGTTCAAACAGACAGCTTTACTATCCTCTGAACCATAATTTGGACAATACTGCATTGCAGCACCACCCAGTACCCTCTGGTCTACATCTGCAGGTCATGGCTTCAACCTACAGTAAGAAAATGACTCAAAAAATATCTCCAGGTTGTGTCAGTTTTCTAGCATAAAAGACGAGAACAAGATGGTAGGCTTCACATGACAGGATGACCAGCACAGTCTGCACACTTAAACTTCAAAACAGCCAACATGAACAACTCATTTATATGAACAGCTGCAACAGTGTTGGGAATAACTTTCTCAGCAATATTTGATTTCCATGATAGAAAGAACACCACAAGTACTAAGCAGTTATATCTGCCAAAGATGGGTGCTTTGATGAACTGAAAATGTCAAATAAATTGTGTTAAATAGAACAATTCCATGATTCTTCTGTTATCATCAGCTGTTTCTTTGTTCTGTGCTTTCATTTCAGGATACACCAAATTATTAAAACGTTTAAATTTCAACAAAAACTGGAAAAATTGAGGTGTTCTAAAACTTTGGACTGGTAGTGTATATTTTATAATTCGAATATAAATTCATCTCTTTTAATATTAATCTGTTAATGACTTATTCATTGTAATCGCCCTCGGTTCTCCTCAGATCTTTTTAACTTTCTTTTTTCATTTTCTCATTTCTCACTCCAAATTTATCTGCATGTCTTACCTCCTAATTCAAAACTTTCACATCCTCTATACCATTTCTCTTCTGTTTTTCCTTCCTCTTCTGTCCCTCATGTCATCCATCTTATTTTCAAACTGCAGCAGTCACTTTAGGTTAAACTGGCTCAAATTGTTTCCCCACTTGACCACAAACAACTTGATGATGAAAATACTTATGAAATGTCCACAGTACATACAATAAGCTAAAAAATAAAATGCCAGGTAACACCATAATCCTGAGTTTGGGATGATTTTCCATTCTGTGGCACCCACTGGTTGATAAACAAAGGCAGGAGACAGAAAGGACAAAGTTACCCCAGAGGCCAATTTAATCTAAAATGGCTTTATAAACACTCAGAATAGCCAGGGATGATAAACTAACTAAAACTTATAAAAGATTTTTTTTACAATTTCATTTTCCCACCACAAAAATGTCTCACTTTCATGTACACACACATTGTGAGCTGTTAATTTCATTGCAAACTTATAAGATTTTGTAGTTATATAGTTTGTATTTACATAGCTTTGTTACCGTTGCAGTGTATTGAATATATTTATTTTTTTAAATTAACAAAATCGATGAATTTATCACGTCATATTTTTAATGTTGATAAATGAGTTTGATGCATTGTTAGCACAGAGGTTGAGTTGTAATCAGCAGTCATCAGACCCAACCGACAGCTTATCTCATTACAATTTGAAAAACAATTTTGGCACAAAGTCGCCCACAGAGGCCATTTATTCCTTTCCACACTAATGTTGACTCTAATGGCCCCAAGTGCAACTCTCTCCTTCCTTTTCAAATGTCAATTTAAACTCTTTCTTTTTTTCTTTTTGCCTTGACATCAAATCGCATTTGTGCATTTAAGAAAAGACTGTTCAGGATTCCGCTCACTCCCGTTTACCAATTTCCCCATCTTTTTGTATTTAATTATTGCTTTACCCTTTTCTGCAAACAAGTCTTATCCACTTTCCTTTTACTTTTTTGAGTATTTTCACCCTTTTCCCTCCTCTTTTCCTGTCATCAAATCATTTCAAGCACCAGCCTTGTTGCTTAGTTACTAATGAGAGAAAACCAACGTGAGAAATCATCTGCAGCATGTTCTTATAATTTCAATTTCAATTTTAGGGAATGGATAATACAGGAGATACATGTAACACCACAACATAATTAGATGTTGATATTAAGAATGTCAATGGAAAGTAACAATTAAGTGACAGAATGGCATGAATAATGATAAGACTACAGGGAAATGTAACAAATATAATGTAAACTCTTGTCATGCCTCCCACACACTTAAGTGTAGATGTCAGTATAAGGTTTAACAGGTACTTGGTGAGGCAATCCACTGAGTCAGATTCTAATTTTTAAACTAGTAACTTAATCATTTCCACTGTTCTATTCCACAAACTGACAGCCCTCAGACATACCTAGAACGCTGCATGGAATTCGTGGGAATTAGTTGTATGCACCGTGGATAAAAATCAGCCAGTTTGTTACTTAAAAAAAAAAACATTTCACATCGGTAACATTGACTAATAATGTTCCATTCATCCTCCTCTTAAGTCTTCCTGCCCTATAGCTATATTCACTCCATGAGCTATGCTAGTTTTTAGTCTGTAACACTGCTTGTGTGAAATTATGTATCGACTCAATACGCTATTGACTATGACAGTAAATGCTATCCACATTCTATGTCTAACATCAGCAAAATCCCAATCTCTCTCTTTCACTCTCTGCCATTTCCTTTTACATTCCCAGTCCTTTTTTCTAGCTGTGGTTTAATTTCTTCCCTTCAGCTCCTAGCTGGGTTTCATTTCTTTACTTATTAATGCAACCATGAAATTCTTGTGCAAGTCGCCATGTGGGTATTACGAAGCGCATAAGAAAAGTTTCCAATTAAAAAATTAAATACAAGAAGTTTTCAAAAATGAAAGCGAAGACTCTCATTGTTTCTCTTTATTTGGAGAACAAAGTTCATGAATGTCTTATGAGTATCTGCTTTATCTAAGAAAGGCCTGAATAAGAACTGAAGGAGCGGGTGAATTACAACTGATGTCTTCATGAGGAAAAGAAAGACCACATAGCGGCATGAAGCAAATTAGCACTGCGCTACTGTCACAACCCTGTTCCACTTCAGCAGTGTGGCTCACATTTTAATAGCATTTGTTTTGACACTTCTGTAATGCCATGTATGTGAAGTATGTTGTGCATGGCTATTAGTTGCCTTCAACGAACACAAACTACGGTGATTTATTTCCCTTTTTTGCATTACAAAACCAAATACACATATTAGCCACAACATCAGAACCTGAGTTATACTGTACAAGTCCTTCATCGCATCACAAAAGCAGCTCTGATGTCAGAGCTGGGGACCTATCAGGGTGTCCTGTGGCATCTAGCATCAGTTCATTGGCATGTGATCCTTTGGGTCCTGTGAGTTGTGGGGTGGGGTCTTGGTGGATTATATGGATCAAGCTTGCTTGATTAGATTGAGATAAGGACAGTTTGGAGGTCAGTTCAATGCCTTTGGCTCTTTGTCGTGGTCCTTGAGCCATTTCTAAGCAGCTTCCGTGCTGTACTGAAGCACTTTGTCCTGCTGAGAGAAACCATTGCCATCAGGAAGTGCTATGGGTGAATGTGCTTGGTTCAGAACAATGTTATGATGAGGGGTCATAGTCCACACGAATGACAGGACCCAAGGTTTCCCAGCAGAACATTGCATTGTAACAAGATCCATCCATCCATCCATACATACATTATCTGTACACCACTTAATCCTCTGTAGAGGCTATTCACTTCACCTTTCTATGGTTTTAATGTTGTGGATAAGTGCATATTAGTTTTGATGGGCACTGAGTGAAAAAAAAGAATTTTAAATGGATAAATTAACCACAAAATATGTACATATGTGTGTACTCATCAGTGAACATAGTAAAAATAATACAATACAAAAAATATCCTTATTAAACAAGATTCAGGAGCTGGCTGTGATCTTTTGACAGTGATAGTAGGTGACAGGGCTTTTTGTTGGTAAAGTGACATTTAAAACAGGCCCACACAGCTAATTTGTGCCTGTGCCCTTCTTCTGCTCTGACAACAGTAAACATGGCCATGTCTCCAATAAATGATGACTGAAGAGGAGCAGCAGCATATGTGCCACTCAAGTTAATGCAGTGCAGAGTGCAGTTTTGGTGTCAGGGGTTACCTGGCTTTGTACTTGCTTTGCCTGCCTGCTCAAACCAAGTGAAAAGGAAATGGTGCAATTTGCTGTCATATCTTGTGCTACTTCCATGGCTCTGTCAACCGAAGCATGAATGCACCGATCCCACTCAAAAACTAACCAGCCTGTTTAATGGAAGCTGCATTGGGTAATCAGATTTCCTGAGAGGAAGGCATTCTGTGGTAGATCTGCTCCAGGCAGTTCTATCCATTACATTTTTAGAGTACTGTATTGCAAAGACAAATGTTTTCACAGAAGAAACAGAAGAAAAGAATATACTAGTACGACTATACTCACTATGTTCTTTGGAAATCTAACCCTCTTTACCAGTGGAATGTAATTTCCCTGTCCATCTTTGAGCTTAAGAACAAAAATCAATTACTACAACCTGTGCACTGTCACAATGCGATGCAGCACACACCACTGGTTCAAAGGCCCCTAAATGCCTTGTTCACAGGATGAATGTGATGTGTGCCAATCCAAATTGGCCTGTGATTTGAAAGACAATCTCAGCATGTTATCCCTCTGCCAAATACATTAGTATACAGTTTCTTTGATTAACCTAATGCAAAGAGATGAAGTTATTTGTTCTTCTGTCTTAACCATGACCCAATGTGCTGTGCATCACTGTGTGCCACTCATTTTGTCTAGTTGAGCGAGTACCAACAACAAAGACATGTTTCATCAGAAAGTCTCAGGGGAAAAGAAAAGGAGAGAAAGGAGACGGAGAACTAGAGAGATGTTAGAAAGACACTGGAAGAAGACGCTGGCAGACAGGTGATTACATTCTCAGTGATGTTCTCCAATGACCATAGATTGACCCTATCAAAGACACTATCAGACACAAACATAATTAAGAAGACAGGAGTTATCTGGAAAACTAACCTCTTTGTTATTCATTTTCCCCCCTTTTCTTTGTCTCCACTTTTAACCTCCCGTTCCTTTTCGCTGTTTCCCCATTTCAGCAGTTTTCTTTTTCCATCTCTTTTATAATTGAAAAATAAGAAAAAAGACATTATTGCATTTTCACTAATGGAAAATGCTGCTTCTACGCCACATAATCTCTCTGGTCTGACATAATGGAGGGGTAAAACACGAAGCACCCTGCTTTGTCTTTTTATTAAGCTGATATTTTATGTCAGTAACAAACGCAAAGGAAGGGCAGACCCAAGACAAAGACACAGAAAAAGATTTGGTTTCTCCACAAAGGATTTTAACACAATATTCAAAGTATCTCACTTAAACAATATGAATTTATCAAAGATGCAGGCTTACTACCATTAATAAAAAGTTGCCAGCTAACTTTGGAACCCGATGTTAATGCTAATGTTAATGTGACTGAACAAGTGTTTGTTGTTTACCTTCAAGATGGAACATATTAGAGTTGCTGAAGTAGCTTTAATTGTCCCTGAATTTTTTATATTAAGAAAATACCTTAAGTTATGAACTGACTGCACTCTGCATTTCTTTATTCTCGAGCAACACTAAAGTAATTAAACAGTTAAAAATTATGAAACTAATACTCTTTCTTTCTAATGTATTTGTTGATTTCATTTCAGCGAATTCCATCATGATATGTTCTTGCTCAACGGAGAAATATTACAAAACAATGATAGTTATGTTACAGTGACGTGTGTAGCACCAATATTGGGCATTTGAACTGCAAAACAAAACCAGACATTCAAAATTTGGGAGTGAAAAAAGTGCCAAGGAAGCAGCAGCTTAAACTATAAATGATGAATCAATGCTGTGCCATTAATCATGAGTGGTAAAGTAAGGCAGATCAAGCTGGCTCTTTCGTGGATATCACACTTGATGCCAAAGACACGCGCCAGCAGCACCTAGCCTGTCTTTTGGCAAAGCAGGTAGCTGACAACATCTCATCAGGTTCCATTAATGTCCTGCCAACACAGATGAAGGGAGAGACTCATGAAATTCCTGGCGATGGCCCTGGTATAGTACTGCTGGTGAAATTTACTGAAAAGCTTCTGAGGTCAGTTAAGATGATTCATCCATGGAAATGGTAACTGTGATGACAACCCATTTAAGCCTAGAATTTTAGGATGAATGCAATATATTTCGAATGTAACAATTTGCTACCATTTGGGGGTTAAAAGTAAAACATAATGCTTTAGTTTTGGTTAAGATGACATAATTTTGGCATCTGTGCTCTGTAGATAAGTTAATGCATTCAATTTGAGGTATTTACTATCAAAACTTGTGTTCCCTAAAAAAAAACTACAAAGAGCACATTCATATTCAAAGGCTCAGGGTTGAGGTGTCACATCTGACCAAACATTTTGTTTCACAAGTCTCCATTCCTCCTATCATCTTGGTCTTGGGGGGTTGGGTGGGTTGGGGGTTGGAAGGTACTTAACTTGTTCTGTTTTGAATCTTGTTGTTGCTTTTTTGTGATTAGCTTGTGTGTTTTGTACAACATGCTCACTAAAATGCAGTAGAAGCTCACATGAGATGTTATTCACCAGGGCTGAAGAGTTAACTGAGGCACTCTTCGGAGAGGATGTTCTTTTTATTTCTTTTTACATGAATAAGGCAGATTTTTTTTTCCCCTTCCAAAACGTCAAGGTACCTTCTGGAACTGGTGGAAATGACAACTCTAAAATTAAATTACTAACCTAACACTGACACAAAATCATAGTTGAATCATTGCTGTATGGAGGATTTATACCCAGTGCAAATGGCAAAGGCAGGAGCCTTCAACTGATATGAGACAGTGGTGCTGAAAGAGCAGACTCTACCATTTCTGCCTCACTCTGCCAAAGGCATTCCCCTCAGACTACAGTCACTATCCATTGCATAATAACCTAAAAAAGCATTCACATAACCAGAAACATCCCACCACATGTCTTAAGGTCACAGCACAAACACATTGCTGCTCCTTAGAAAAAAGTGTGTACGCATTGTGTTTCTCAAGGACATCGTTCTCACTTTCCTCCCACTAAGAACTGATACACGATCAACAAAATCCTCCTGATACCTGCTGGTGTAAGACGACAGCTGTTACTACAATATTCGATAAAATTTCTTGGTTTTAATTTTTTTCTCCAGTTTGTTGGTTTTGTTGACATTGACGGGATTGCCATAAATATACAATAATTAGTTACAACATTGAAACCACCTGCTTAAAAGTGTTGCTGCCAAAACAGCTCTAACCCAATAAAGCATGGACTCCACAGGACCTCTGAAGGTGTCCAGTGGTATCAGGTACCAAGGTGTTAGCAACAGAACTTGAAAATTGTGAGAGGGGGCCAAATCTGTTGAATATAGAGACAGAGTCAGCACCTCAAATGCTTTGTCATGTCACTCAAGCCATTACTGAACAATTTTTGTAGTGTAGCAGGGTGCATTATGCTGCTGAAAGAAGCCACTGTCACCAGGGAATACTGTTGCCATAAAGGAGAGTACGTAGTCTGCAACAATGTTTTGGTAGGTGGCACATGTCAAAGTAGCATCCGAATGAATGCCACAACCCAAGTTTTCCTAGAAGAACACTACCCAGAGCATCACAGCGCCTGCACCTGTTTGCCTTCTTCTCATTGTACATCCTGTTGCATCTCTTCCCCTGATAAAAGCTGCAACACAATATGTGTTCTGACACCTTTCTACCAAGCCCATATTATGCTTCTCTTTAATTTGTGCTACTGGAGCTCTTCTGTGGGATCAAACAACCCATGCTACCCATGTGCATCAGGGAGTCTTAGGCACCCTTGACCCTGTTGCTGGCACATAGGTTGTCCTTTCTCGAACCAACTTCGGTAAGTACCAACTACAGCATACTGGGAAACGTCCCCAACACCTGCCAATTTACAACAACAATTTACAATTTGGCCTTCAAAAAAGTCACCTACATTCTTACACTCACCATTATTCCTTCTACCAACACATCAACTCCAAAAGCTGGTGCCAAATGTATCCCATCCCTTGAGGGGTGTCATTGTAACAAGATGATGAATGTAGTTTACTTATGTAGTGAATGTAGTTTTAACCCTTTCATGATGTGGCTGATTGGTGTACATATCACCTCATGTGTATCTTTTTTAACTCTATAGTTCACAAAGTATCACTTTGATTACGGCTATGGGAAATTGTATTGCATGCAATGACCAGTTTGGTCATCAGATACAACAGTCTGAGTTGATAATCCAAACAAAACTTACTAGCAACAATGTAATCACACTGTGCAATCACATTTTCACACATAAAAACAAAAACCTTATTAGTATCTATCACACCTTAATATCCAGCCATTTTTTCAGATTCTGTAATACCTAATTCAAAAGCAAAATCTGTTCAGAGCATCGAGTCCATAAGAGTCAACGTCTCATAACCATAGCGACACACTTCCAAAACCTTCACTTTCTCAATTCACTCGCAAGGTAGAGTCATTCTCTGTCTACAGTATATTCTGAAATGAAGCAGGTCATTACCAATATTGACTGTTAATTCTTGTCAAAATGACAATGGGTCAAATTCAAACTGCTACATCAACAGCTCTCTGACAACTTGGCTGAAATGCAAATGAGGGCAAATCAAATAAACCATGAGAAGACTACATAATTAGCTGCTGTTTAGCACCCACTAGAATGCATAATGTTGCCTCTTACTCCTACTGTTTTTCTCGAGTAAGGCTAGATTTCAGCAGTGCTGTCATTTCTCCCCTTAGGAGACTAAGGCCCATTACACATTACACCAGGGGTGGGCAATCCTGGTCCTCGAGGGCCACTATCCTTCATGTTTTAGATGTTTCCCTCTTCCAGCACACCTGATTCAAATGAATCAGCTCATCATCAAGATTTGCAGAAGCCTGATAACGATCCTGATCATTTGAATCAGGTGTGTTGGAAGAGGGAAACATCTAAAACATGCAAGATAGTGGCCCTCGAGGACCAGGATTGCCCACCCTTGCATTACACAGTTTCGCCCTTGTATGCTGCATAGGCTTCATGTGTACACACATAGCCGCACACACTGAAACATTCTGTATTCATGCACAGACACACACACACACACACACGTATGTAGCCAGGCGCTTTTGTGATACATCCTTGGTATGGTAACACACACAAGCACACACACATTCAAGCATACTGTACAGAGCATCGTGCACTGATGTGACCCTTATACTGCTCACACATACAGTACCAGAGCGTGCACACAGGCCTGATTTGGTTTGACTGCACAGTAACGCGCTGAGGTTAGATGGCTGTCCAGTGTGCATAACCTTCGGCAACTACATGGAGATGGAAAAATAAGACTGTCTGTTCTCATATTATGCTGAGCTGCTGAGCTGCACAGCCAGACGGGACAGCCCACAACACGAGTGGTGTGTCTGTTTGTGTCTGTGTATGTGCATAGAAACAGCTGACTGCCTCGGTCTACCATTTGAAGCATGTACTGTACATCTGATATGTATATTTATCGATACAGACAGATATACATATACGCAACATTTACAGTGTGCAAATCACTCTCCCATATAGACAATTCTAGTCAAACCCATCAAAATTCATGTGGAATCTTTTTAATCATATCCATTAAATAATATATAATAATAAAATTATAAGTTGCACATCATATTTCCTCCTGCTGCAGGATTTACTGTTTACATAAAGCTGCATTAAGCCTTGTTGTATTGAATTACCTTGATGTTACACTAAACTCGGAAATTTGTTTGTTGACATAATGCTATAATCCACCTGAAGACCTCTCACATGCGTGTAAACACATAAAACACAACACAAATCCATGACACAGTCCAAAAAAAAGGCCATACCGTCACGACAGGGTGGCCATCAATAAAAAATGAGTTAACATGTGAACATGCATTCATTCATTCACATCTCTGTATGTCTAAAGTTAATTCCACTTTAATTCTGTATCTTGACTCTGGACTCTGCCTTGTAGCCTTGATACATATTAATCCACTCTTGCTTTCCCTCTCACCACTAAACCTTTCCTGAATTACAGCATTGTCCTATTGTGCATGCCCTGTTCTAAGCTCTGCTAACTCCCTTAAATGTGAGTGTATGTGTGCGAGTTTGTCTCTGAATGCGTGAGTGCATGCACTATAGTTTTTGGATAATGACAGATAGATGATTTGGAAATGGAACACAAATCACTGTGACCTTTCCTCACAGGCATTTATATGCATACACAAAAAAACGCCCCCTCATATTCTCTCCTGCGCACACAAACGCACACACAGGTCACCGGAAATCAGTGGAATTAATAGGACCAAAAACAACAATATCCTGACGATTAGAGCTGGGACCTTCAGACTAAAGAGGATTTTCAGCTTAACTTTTTAAGATTTAGCTACAAGACTTATGCTCAGGACCACAGTGTAATTGAATAAGACATTTGCATAAGGATTACCACTACCCAGTTCTAATTCTTTTTATTTAATACCGCAAAGAGATATTTTCAGTCAAGTGAATAATGGTTATAAATAACAAAGGTAAAGCAAGCACACACTTTGTCTCACTGTGATGTGCAAGTAGAACAGAAATTGACTTGCTCCACTGGATGAGTTAAAAGTAAACAAAAAAATGTTCCACTCATTTCCTGGTTATTAAATAATAACTGTTAATTCCAGAAAACCAATTTGAAATTAATGCAAGTGTTCCCCATGACACGTCAAATTCAAAATGCCGTCACTGACTGATCAGGAGTTGATTTTATTCTTCTGCAGCGAAGAAACCAATCACAGTTCGTACATTCTTCCTGAGAAAAACAGTGGTGGCAATGTTCCCTCAGGTTTCACGATCAAACCAAATGCCAGGGAAAGCACCAAGAAGCCAAATTAACAATAAAACAATACATAAAACAAAAATACAACTCAAGCAAAGAGTGAAAAACTAAATAAGGAATAATGTTCTGCAGTGTCTGCAGACAAGGATGGACAATCCACCTCGGCTGACAAGTAAATGATGCTGGCTTGCTAGTGTTACCAGCTGAGTAATTAACACTGCTACACTACACACTTATACTTGTACACTTCACTATTTCACTATATACTATTTCATAACGTTAGCTGAGAACTAGCCTAGAGAACTGTGTGATGTGTGAAGCAGTTGCATTGACCCCAAAAGACATTTTGAGATTTACTAAGACACAAACACAGCAAATTGGAGAGCTGTTTTGAAGTGACCTAAACACAACTCATCTGTCACGGTTTGGTTAAAACACTCTTGACAAAATAATGTAAGTATGTTAGCCCACTGGTTCTCAAACTGTGTGCCATTGGAGCAAGCTTAGGTCCAGATGCATAAAAGATGTATAAAATAATATTTTACTGCAAGAATACATCTCACATTTAGCCTGAAAAGAGACTTTTGTGTCTGGTAAAGTGAAAGGTAAATTTACTTGTCCAAAGACCTAGTGTCTTAAAAAGTTAATGCCAAGCCCTGCTTGAAGGGTCAAGAGAAAAAGCAAGAGATTCGAAATCTATTCAGCCTTATGACTTGCATTACTGTGCTCAAAATGCAACTGCATTAGTGGTCGTTTTATTTGGTGCATAAACACACTGACAAGGTTACACTTCATACAGCATCCTATTACTTCATATTTTATTGGGTTCTAGCTGCACCATATAACAAGGACGAGCTGGAGGAGAGCAGAGGCATGAGAAAATACAGATGATGATAATGCAAATTATTAAATACATCTGCATAGTTAAATATAGATTTAAAGAAAAAGTGATTTAAACCCTTGATAAATCAGAAAAAAACATGTAGTTACCTTTCAACAAACTGAAGTAATAAATAATGCAGTAGTTTTAAACAGTACTTCAAAAGACCTCTTCTCTATTCTATACCCATTAAGCAGTTCTTTGTTCGTTGACTCCATCCTCTCTGTATCCGGATGCTACATTAAACAGAGACTGAGTCAAGCTGCAGACTGGTACCACGGTGACAAAGATAAAGGGACTAATCATTTTGCATAAACATTCGAGCTGAAAGATATGCACGTTTCTCTGTAAAACAGAGAGAAAGAGATTACAAATCTTCTCATAATTCACCCATGCAGCTTTGTCAGCTAACATTAGAAGCGTTGGCATGAACTGAGACAAAACTCAAGAAATTTATCATATTTAATGCAGCCAGGCATCATTAACATGTTTTTGATGATAGAGATTAATGGCAATGGGCCTTGCAGCACTCAAAGAAACATAAATCTTACAGATGCAACCCAGATGGCAAAATTATTTCCTTGCAACCGAAGTAGAAGTCAAGTGGATGCCCCCCTCTCAGAACTCTCTAAGGCCAAAATCCTAGGAGAAGCAATTGTCTGAATTTAAGTCTGGTTTTTACAAGAACAGAGAATGTTCCCGCTTTGCACATATACCTAGTATATAGATATCTTGCTTCCTGTGATTTTCAAATGCAAGATTGTTAATATCATTAGAAGACGAGTCAAATTGCCTGGATTGAAAAAGATCTGAGATCCGTAACGAAATAAAAATGCATGCAAGCAAGCAGACTTAATTTTATAGTGTATTGCATAGTTTTATATGAAATGACAAATATGGCAACTAAATTATGTAATATTACTAATTATTTCTACTCCAGTGCACTGCCACTACAGTTATTGGCAGTGGATGATTAAGTTCATTGATCACTAACTCAGGCAGCCACATTCTGATTGTTTTGGGGGGTTTTTTACATCTTATGTAACGAAACCCGTACAGCTGTAAAAAGTTGCGGTAAAAAGTCAACAAAAGGCAAAAATAGAGAAAATCTCCAAACTTCACTCTACTGCCACTAACTAGTAGGACAGGTATGCCCAATGGAGACAGACAGGGGGAAAGTGGACAGACTTTGGACAGTAGTTAATTTGGCAGGTTGAACAAGTGGGAAAAAGAATCCAAGATGCCTCAGCCACTCATAGCGTACAGTCTTGGAAAAAGCAGTAAACTATACAGTAGTAGTCTAAGTAAAGACTCAGCTATCTTGTGGCAGCATTTTAGTTTTTAGTTGCATAGATAATGGACCATTAATCGCTAACAAAGATATAGACAAACTAAGATATTGACTTTTATGTGTATTTTATGTGTGCTTCGCTTACAAAAATAAATAAATAAAATAAAAATAAAAACCTCTACACATAGAAAAGAGCCAATTTAGAAAACATCACATAATTTTACCTTGACTAAATCTTATATTAGTGTGCTTTATTTCACTTCTTTCTTATGTTCTTATGGTCTTTCTTTCTAGCAGGAATGTAGCAAGACATGGAAGTAATAGCAGTGCTCTGTTTATTTAAAAGTGAAATAGCAATAAAAATACTTTGTCCCTAAAATCAATTAATAATTGTGACAAATGATTGTGACCCAATATTGATCAAAAATAATCCTAATTATCATTTTGGCCATGATGGCACAGCACTATGACTCACTGTATATATTGCTGTATTCTCCAGTGCAACACAAAATACACAGATTTAGAGGAGGTAATAACTCTGACTCTGCTTGCAGTACAGACTTTCCTTCACTTACTGTATAAATGAGTGCAGCTATGAAATGTTCTGTCAGAGGGATTCTACTGCTGTAAATTTATGAAGCTGGAAACAAGTACAATACACTTCAGATATTCACTGAGAACAACAAAAAAGTGCCCTGAAAAGAATGAGCAAAAGACTATATGCTTGATGAAAAGAAGAACAGAGATGTGAATTTTTCTTTGATTGTAGGTCAGCAGACGGTTAAAGAGCCTGGAGTGAAGAAAGTGCATGTGTGGGTAGTAGGGGGGACGGAGACAGAGGAGTCAAAGAAAAACAAGTGAAAAGCAGAGTGGGGTGAGAGAGAGAGAGCCCAGAGGGCTGTCCACAGCAAGACAGGTTCTAATGATGCTGTCTCAATAACAGATTCCATTGTGCAGGAAGTACTGGTTGTGCTCCAGTGTACAGTGAAGTAACACATTTCTTTAGAAGCTTTTGATTTGGAATCATAAGGGAAGCATCACAGCATCACACAAAGAACATATGAGGAAACTGTAGTATATAGCACATAAAATGTATGAAATGCATGAAAATAGATTTTCTTCAAAGAATGCTGACTCATACAGCTTTATATTATACAAATTTAATATTTATTTGACGAATATCAATAATAGAAATGTAAAGAGTGAAGACAGTCTGAGGTGAAAAGCACAGTAATGAGTATGACTCCAAACAATGCCTTAATCTATATATATCTAGAATGATGTTTTTGTAAGCCTCAAAGTCCATCACACATAAAACAGCAAAACCTTTCCCAGTAGTTTCCCAACCATTACCTCATTTAATCTGGATGCTGTAACTATTACAGTGACTGTGTAATCAGCACAAAAAAATGCAGCCATAATCAATATGCTAGCCGCTTTGCTACCAGTCCCTGTGGCATTCATTGCTGTAGTTAACAATGAAGTTTTTAGTCAACCTGCTTGAGGATAGAAATTTGTAAGCCATTATAAGACTATGATTTATGTAACGTTGCGGGCATTTGAGTGGCAAGAACTTGTAGATTTATGAAGAAATGCTCACAAGAGCTATATATGCACTCAGAGTACCATGGAAGCAGGAAAATAACTGTTGCTGTAAAATGACTGTATACACCGATCAGCCACAACATTATGACCACTGACAGGTGAAGTAAATATCATGGATCATGTTGGTACTATGTGCTGTTCTGCTGGAAAACCTTGGATTTTAGCATCCGTTTTGATGAGACTTAGACACCCAAATAAACATTGTCCCACAACAAACACACTCCCTCATGAAAATGGAAATCCCAAATGTCACTGGCCTACTCCTGCAGGAAAATGCACCCCACTACATGGAAAAAACATCAAACAATCAGGAACATGTTGAGGAACATGACAATGGCCCAACAAGTTGATTTGACCTTCAAACTTCCTACACCCCATTGTGATCAAGCATCAACAGGATGCAGTGGAACAAGTTGGATTGACAGAGGCCCCACTGCACAAGCCAGAGTACCCAAAGGATCCACTGCCAACGTCCTGGTTCCAGACCCCACAGGACACAATGAGAGGTCCTCTTGTCCCTGCACAATGGTTCAGAGCATTTTTGAGCACATAAAGAGGACCAACACAATATTGGGCAGGGGGTCATAGTGTTATGCCTGATCGCTGTATATATTTATGTGGCACACCCAAAAATATTGGCCACATTTGGGGTAATGTAATTTAATTTTTCATCTTTTTTAAATGTCCTAATGATTATATATGCGCTTTATGACATGGACTGCACAGAGGGACAATAATAATGGCAGCACCACAGGCGGAACCTTTGACATTGCACTGTTGCGCCCGGGTCACCTAAGGGGGGGCAGTTTCCGCCTGCGCCTAAGATGTAATTTTGCAAGCTCATCTTGTCCATGCCCAATGGTTCAGATCTAGCGATAGCCTACCGTGTCTTCTTTGCTGCTCATCTTCACCTGGACTTCACAGGTAAGTTTTTGGTATAAACTGCTAATACATGCTTATGAAAAACAGAGCTTAATTTATGTTAACAGTAGTGCTGTCAAAAATATCGCGTTATTAACGCGTTAACTCAAATCAATTTTAACGGCGTCAATTTTTTTATCGCGAGATTAACGCGGGCGGGGGTGCGTGGGGCGGGGGCATGGTTGGCGAGGTCGAGGGCGAGGTGTTCGCCGTCGGAGTCAGACAGGATCTCCTGCTGGTGGTGGTACAGCAGCAATATTCTCGCTCGCCTTTCTGTCGGCTCCTTTTCCGCGTGCCGAACCGCGTGCCGCTGATGCAGATGCTCCGCCAGGTGACGGCGGCCTGGGGTGCGCGCATGACGATTGACAAGACCAGAGTTATGTGTATGTTGTCAGTATGAACTGAGTTCTCATCGTAGCATATCTAGTCTGTAATACCACTTGATGACTAAACACAGCTGACGCGAATTCTCCGCCTCCTCCTCGTATAAAATGATAATTCAAGGGACATTTAGAATAGATAAAAAATGTGCGATTAATTTGCGATTAATCGCGAGTTAACTATGACATTCATGCGATTAATCGCGATTAAAAATTTTAATCGATTGACAGCACTAGTTAACAGTTTACAAGAGTACATATGTCATTTTGAGAGATTCCGTGAAAATATGTAGGTTTAAAAATCCACTACAACTTTGGGCACAAGCTAGCAGTTAGATCGTGGGAAAATGGGGTATTGGTACCTTCCTAATATGGGATTTCTTAAAGCTGATTAGCTGTAGATCACAAAACTGAGATGAGCTTCTATACAAACATGAGCCAGGGCAAAACAAGTATTAACCTACAATAGGACCTGCAGTAATGCATTTAGACCCCTATCACGTCTTTATCATGTAGTGTTGTTTGAATGGCCAACGCAACCATCTCCAGTGCCCTGCTGTTACCGTCTGTCTAGCACATTCAAATTGCCTAACGCCGTTTGTACTGCATGCAGTGTCTGCATAAATCATTTCACAGGACAGCTTTTAAGCCTCAGGATCTGTAGTAATGTAAAGTAGTATATGCTTATCTGCACGAATGCACAACATGTAGAGCAATATATATTAAATTCACCAGGGGTGTACATGCCAAGATTTTATAACCTGGTTATAAGGGACAAAACTGTGAAATTAACATAAAGACAATACAACTATATAGTAAAAATATTCTGATATTCTGTAATTTGTGCTGTATTTTATTACATCATTGGTGTTCTGGGGTATTAATGGTGCTTCTATAGCAATGAATGAGACAGCAGGTGCTGCTTATATCATCTGGTCATTAGGACTAGAAAAAGTCACCTAAAATCAATATTGTGATTAATTATCACAATTACCTCAGTAACGACTCATTTTTCAATAACTTCTAATTTACACACAAGTGTACAGCATCTACCCTTAAACTAGAGATTTACTTATTTGGACCCAAAGGTAACATATTTTTAATCTTAACATTCCAAAAATTGCATGTGTTTCAGATATACATTCCACATGTTTTGCAGTACTTAACAAAATTATATTTGGGTAATTGTGATATTTAGGTGTTTTTTTAAAATCCACAAAGTATGGTTATGATTTTACTCATGTCACCATACAAGATGTCTGTTGTTTTGCACCAAAATATACTGCAATGCATTTAGTTCAAGTTAAAAAAGTTACATTATTCAGCTATGAGAGACAAATGTAAACCATAAACATGCATGCATGCACACACACACACGTACATATTTTTTTTCTTGCTCTAAAACCTGTGGATTAATTTAAATTTCAGAGTGGTTAATGGCAACAAAAACAAGTGTGAGATAATCAGTTACACTTTGGCTACAGTGGGACATTTCGTAAGAGCTACAGATGTAGAGGGAGGCTGTGGTCTGTGAGTCAGATAATTCCAGCCATGACTAACACACAACTGGTTTAGTTGAATCTGATGTGCGGTACAACACATTATATTACAACAGCAAAGAAAGAGGGTGTGCATAATCCACCTTCTATCAAGCTCTCACCTCCTCCCTCATGTCTGATTCTGGAAGTTAAATCATAGTTTCTACAGATAAACATTAAGTGTCTAACCATAGCAATCTAACATTGTAGACACGATAAGCAACGATAGCCTTTAATTATTAATGAGGGCAGGAACAACAGTGGCCAGTTCTTCCATGTCTGCAGACAGATAAGAGAATTTTCTAAACGCAAAAATGCTAACTATATGGAAATACCTGCTCTTACTGATCTCTCCCATTCAACTGTTGATTTTCTTTTTCCGACGCTAAGGGAACACTAGACTGAAAGCTACAATCCAGATGGGCACATGCAGGCAGCTTTGTGACGTGTTGCCAAGTGTGTCAGACAAACAAACAAACAGCACATTACAAATCCATGACAGTGATTAGCAAAGTGTTTAACACCTCTCAGTTCCGATGCCTGTTTCTGTAATCACTGACAGCATATTAAACATCAAGGGGGAGGTGGAGATAAAAGGGAGAGAGGAGAGCAATGGAGGGAGGGAAAACAGGGAGAGAGGAGGGGCAAACTATAAGAGGAGACACTGTACAGGTACTGAGGAAAAAAACAGCACAAAGTAGAGAATAAGAGGAGTCCTCAAGTGGTCTAAACAGACCATAGATATGCAAAACTGAACGTGAAAACAGAACAAGTAAAACTTAACTAAAGAATACCAGCCACCACAGTGAATTATGTCCCATCAGGAATTCAATCTAGTTGTGATTTTGTCAACTCTTTGGGTTATTTATCATTTTGCTGTGACCATGTACTGTATGTTTGTATCCTCTAGCAGCTGTGTTATCCACACAAGTGCTGCGGTGGCTGCACACAGTATTTACTCAGGGAAGCTGCAGACAAAATGACAAATGCTGGACGTAACAAACTTTATATTTTGGATTCACTACATCATGCCAACAGTAAAAGATATTGCCAGAAGGTCAGATTCCAAAATAGCTCAAGCAAAGTGACAATACGTTTCCTTTGTTAATAAGTTTTACTTTTTTCAAGATCATGTAAATGAACCATCCATCCATCCATCCATTATCTATACACCGCTTATTCCTCACTAGGGTCGCGGGGGGGGGCTGGAGCCTATCCCAGCCGACTCGGGCGAAGGCAGGGGACACCCTGAACAGGTCGCCAGTCTGTCACAGGGCTACATATAGAGACAAACAATCACGCTCTCATTCACACCTACGGACAATTTAGAATAATCAATTAACCTCAGCATGTTTTTGGACTGTGGGAGGAAGCCGGAGTACCCGGTGAGAACCCACGCATGCACAGGGAGAACATGCAAACTCCACACAGAAAGATTCCGGGCGTCCTAACCGGGACGCGAACCAGGGATCTTCTAGCTGTGAGGCAACGCTGCTAACCATCGCGCCACCGGTAAATGAACCAAATAAATAAAAATACAAAACAAAATATTTTTCCCAAGATAGACACATGGAAATGAATAGACTGCATTTCAGTTTAAATTCAGGTGTAAAAATGAGAGCAGTCTGTTTCAGCAATAGGCTCATTGCTACAATATGTTGCATCTCTGAAGACTGAAAACTGAGGTAACTTGACAGTTCTTGTACATGACATGAGCAACAACAGCAACTTGTTTATCCTCCACTTTCAAGCAGAAATTTGTAATATATCATTGCATGTCAGTTGTATTGTCAAAATAGTTTTTACTTTGAAATACCCTCTAGATATCTGCATGTACAAGTTTAATTTTGCACATGGCACACTTAGTATTGTTGTGTCATACTGACAATAAACCCTCCAAACAGATGAATCCTAAAAAGCAGCAAAAGAAAAGCAAACCCCCCACAAAAAAATGTTCAGCTTCCTTTTACATTTCAATTATCCTTTTGTACTGTACATGCCTATCAAAAAACTTTAATGTATAAACACCATATTAATAATACGAGGTTTGTGCAGTGTTGAATGTTTTGAAGACAGAAACACAATGCATCAAAAAAATTGTTTGTGTCCACATTTGTAAATTAACTTCTTTTCTCTCAATATATAGAAAGAGGATCCATGGGAGTATTGTGAATATTAATGGCCACAAGACATGCATGTGCTTATATTGGAGTGGCTTAAACACAACGCAGTTCATAGCCAGCCACCGTCATACTTCACTGTTCAATGAATCATTTACGAATGAGTGAAGCAAGAAAATGCTATAAAGGAAATCTTCCTTGGATTTTAAAAGTGCTGTATGTGTGTGTCAGTGTGTAGATTTTTGTGATTGTGTGTAAGTTTTTTTATGTGCCCCTTTGCATGTGCATACAAGCACACAGGCTCTAGTTTATATGCATGTATGCACGATGTAGAACAAACTTGCCAAAGCCATGCTTTCTGTGTTTTATAGTCCTATGAAAAGTCGCCTGTCCGTGATTTGTTGTAGAGAAAGTAATTCAGATGAGGGAGGTACTGCCAGCAAATCATAATGGCACTCACATACACTCATGTACAGAAATACATAAAAATACACACCCAGCCATGCTGGCATGTGTCCATGCACACAGATTGTGGTCTAGAAGTATGCTCACAAATGCACACTTTGAGATGCATGTGGCTTCAGACAAGATGCACACTGCTTAATGCATGAACATGCTCACATGCATGCATGCCTGAAATGTTCACACAAATGCAGTATATACATGAAAACACATTTTATGCACATTCAGTGCAGCCTCTGCGACAGTGCAGACTGCTAGAAAACTAAAACAGCATTTGTATCGACATAGAGATGGCGAAGAAGACCAGAACAAACCACAAAAGAGAAAGGGAAAGGACAGGGCAGCTGTAAATATTCACTCTATTGCAAGAATGTACAAAGTACTAAGCAGATGAACACCAGACAAGTACACTTACACCGTACAGTACAAGCCAGACATGTAAAACTGTGCATGCACAAAAACACACGGACAGTCACGCTAGTCCTTGAGAAGAAGACTGATCAAAGTTTTTCTCATCATTAAAATGATGAGATGCACACTAAGCATTCTTCCCAAAGAAGACTCACTGCATACAAATGATATCACTCTTCTGTATGAGAGCTTGATGGAAGCACGTAAACCCATGAATTTGACCATTTCTGGAGAAAGGAAGGATCCTTTGCAGGTTTTACTCAGTCACATGCAGGTCTATCCAGAAAACTGTGGATAGATCTGCATTTGTCTGCTTCTGTCATGTATGACAAGGCTGCAAACAAACGATTATTTTCATTGTCTATTACTCTGTTCATTATTTTCTCGACTAATTGATTATTTTGTTGGTCTGTAAAATGTCAGAAAATGGTAAAAAATTGTTGATCAGTGTTCCCCAGAGTGAGTGACTATGTCCTTAATTTTTTAAAAATTACAAAAATGCATTAATCCATTACCTAAATAATTGACTATTAACTTTCAGGTGCCACACAGTCTCTATAACAGCTAGCTTTTCTGTCCTTGAAAAATCATTGAGCATAAAATGTGAAAATATTTAAACTTAGAATATATCATGAGCACAGAGCCACATTTTTAATATTTTGTGTGTATGTGTGTACACCTACATGTATGTATAGAAGTGGTTTAACTCAATCTCCACAAAAGACCAGATGACACTTGTTCTGATGAACAACAAAGATTCTCGTCCTAAGATGACATTAAACGTGTGTCAACTACATTGACACACAACATACAATACAATCATCCGGGAACAAGGGCCTAGGTTGTACAAGTCCTTCCCAGGCCATCTGGTCTGTTCTACCTGCATCACTGACTGATGCAGTGAGATGAAGCACCTTCAGCAGGGCCAGCCTATCTCTCTTCGTCTACATCTGTGGTCAACCTCAGACAAGCAATCATACTTCTTCTCACAGCTATCTGTCAGTCCATCTCAACCTCAGAAGCACACACACACACACACACACACACACACACACCACAAACATTCTCTCTTTCTCTGTGTCTGTGTGGCCTGGTTAAGAGTTCTGCCTCAGTGACCAGGTACAGACGTCAGAGCTGTCTCTTTCTTTCCTTCACAAGAGGATGCATAACAGTCTCAAAAATCACACAAACATACTGAAACCAGACACACGGTTTGCACCTCTGTGAATCATATTCACATACACATAAAACACTAGTGTTCAAACACACAGAAATATGAGGTGCTAAATCCTCCCAGTCAAAGATAGCATGGACCAGCACATCTGTCAACACTCAGATATATAACTCAAAAGATATGAAGCATTTAACACACATCTCCTACCCTGCTAAACTGGCGTGTAACTACAGATTAAAATACATGTGTGCAAGCACACACAAACAGAAATGGATAGTTCCAAAGAGGAATCAGTGTTGACAGCTGTGAATCTTGTAGACAAAACCAGACAGGATCAGCCATTCAGGCATGCTGAGGTGTTTAGAAATTCTCCTCTAAGGAACAACCAGAATAGCACCAAAGGAAAAGATATACCATACACACCCCTCCAACAGCCCTTCAACAAAAATACCTCTTTCTCTCACCACTGTTAGGGGATTGAGCCCCCCCACTGTGCACATGCACTGCATAATCTCTACGTCAATCCCTCACTTCTTTCCTCATAACCTTAACAATAAATCCTTTTCATCTTAATAACACAATTCTATCATACCTGACCTTGTCCACAACAGGACATGGAAAATTACACAACAAACTGAAAGTCTATTTAAAGCCTGTTGAAAGATCGTAAAACATACTTGCATTACATATCAACATGTACAGTCTATGATGAAAGCATCAGACATTTGAAGAAATTATGGTTTCCAAAATCTATTGAAAGTTCTAATTATGTGGAATGAACCATTAGAGTTGTCTGTCAGCAGGTATGTTATTTAATGTGCAATGCAACAATCTGTCATTCTTGAAACTCACAAAAAAGTCTACAATTTAGATTTTGACTTTTCTGCCTAAAATCGGCACCATCCAACATTAGCTGTCACGTGTTTTCTATAGAAGTGAGCAGTCAAGTTATGCGGGCTAAACAACAGTACTGGACAACTAGAGCTGTAACAATGGATCTCAGTGGACCTTAGTAATGAGTGTCATGTCACACTCATTGGCCCAGTTTTAGGACCACATGTGCTGGTTTTAAGTAGTCAAATTAGGCAGGTTAAATGTTTAGTGCCGCAGCCATCAAACGCCACTATCAGGGAGGCATCTGACTGATCACAAGTGTATTCTACAGCAGGATAACAAATTCCAGGGTCATAAAGAACTATCTTGAGTGTCTTGTAAGAGAGTTCTGATCTCAACTTCACTGAGTCACTCTGGCATTACAGGAGCAATTGAGACTGACTAAATAAACAGCACAATTGTTTCAAGCTCTCCAAGATGTCTGGAACAACCTAACAGCCAAGCACCTAGAAAAATGTGTACCTTTAAGAACTGATGCTGCTTTGGAAGGTGGTTTTGCCTCACTTTAGTTTGGTGTCTAAAAACGCAGGAACAGTATTCTTCACCATTCTTCTTTAAATTCTTCACCCGAAGTTACTTTATGTGAAAGCATACAAAAATTTTGCAAAAGAAATGCTTGGAAATCCAAAATGTAATATATATATATATATATATATATATATATATGATAAGCCCTCATCATATAATTATGTATAGTACGATGTATGATATTATTCTTAAGTCTTATACCAAACAGTAAAATTCAACAGCACAGACATGGCACATCTAATATAAACCTTTATATGGCATATATGCTGCATATATGGGTGTCAGAGACAGACAAAAGTACACTACATGATACACACATAGGGTAAAAAAGCCAGCATCTTTGCCTCATCTGTGGTGCATGATGAGCCAGTGGATGCACTAAAAACCAGTGAGACTGCAAAGTGAGGACTTAATTTGGTCGAATAAATCGCTGTGACTTTTTGTGTGTAACTAATCAAGAAGACACATAACCACACATACGTCCAGGCTTTCTGTCTGTGTATGCCTCTTTCTTTCTAACACACACACAAGGAGAGTCCATACGAACTGCCCTCATAGAGCGCAGAGCCATTGGCATGCAGAACACGGCACAGTGAGGGCCAAGAGGCAAGCGGACCCCCCCTTCCTTCTGCATGCTGATCATTAGAGAGACAAAGTGAGAGAGAGAGACAGAGAAAAAGAGAAAGAGAGAGAGAGAGGCGGACGAGGCAGCAGTGCCAGCTCCCCAGCAGCTCAATCACATTTAATGCCTGGACAGAGCAAGATGAAAACGTCTGCCGGTCAGAGCTGTTAATATCGGCAAAAGAATGGCAACTCTGTTGTTGGATGACAGGTTTACAGTGTGGACGGCTAAAACGCTATGACGACACAAAGTCTACCTTCGTCGACGCCTTTACTTTTTCTGTCTCCCATCTTTTTTTCTTTTCTCCCTTTGATATACATCTCTCTTTGTCTCTCTTCCTCTCCTCCCCTCATTCCATCTTTAACAGCAACAAAGAGATTAAAGCGGGATTACTTCTGACATGTCAATGTGATGTGCCTGCTGGGTATGGTACTTTTTTTTCTTTCTCATGCAGTCCTAAGTCAATATGATACACACACATACACACACACACTGAGAGAGCGAGAGAGAAAGAGAGAGAGAGAGAGAGAGAGAGAGGTCAGCATTTTATGAGTTATAGAATAGATGGGTAAGGAAAAAAACTATCTCCATTTGCAAAATGCTAAATTCCAACATGAAGAAGCTTCTAAGTGTGGCTCTCCTTCCCTGAAACAATACCACCTTTTCAGAGAAAACTATAACAGAAAAAACTGTGCCTCCCTGTACTTGTGTCAACCGCATCCATACCCTACTTTATCTGCCATTTCCAATGTCTGCTGAAGAAACGAGGATAACAAAAGGGACAGTTGAGGGACGGAGTGTGAGGGAGAGAAAAGAGAAGTATTGTTTTGTGGGTGATAACCTTTTGTTGTGATTCAAAGTACTTGCGGCAAGCAGGGAAATGAACTATTGATTAGAAATAAGGTGGTGGGGAGAGAGAAAGGGAGAGAAAAGACACAATGACTGAAATCAGAGCAGCCAAACAACCACCCACACCGATCCCTTGTCCTTAAATACAGACACATGCATGCACATATACTTGGTTATGCAGGGAAAAAGCAGAACACTCTGCTCAAATGAAGTTGTAACAAAGAAGGAATAATTTCAGCCAACCAATGAACTACACAGTGACTCCACTGTCTATTCTCCTAATTGGAAACCACTCACTGCCCTGGTTTCCACTACAGAGTTGAGGAGGAATAGCTGGGTTTTCTCATTATTTGTGTCACTAAATGTGCTCCTTAAATATATATATGGGATTTATATGGATTATGTTGCAAACTGGAGGTGATTTGAGGGCTTCAATTTGTGCAAATCCCATGTTTGTACAGCTTAATACTCAATGTATTTACCTGGCATTTCAAGAACATGTTTTTATATTCTAGTACAAAAAATTCAATTAAGCTTACATGTTACTGGCCAACCTCTTAGAGTCTATTTGACAAACAATACGCAAGCGCAAGAACACTGAAAACTACAATATGGATCCAGTTCGCCTGTACATAATGAAGAGAGACCAGTAGGTGTGCCCAGAGAGAACCCTGACCCAGTTTTAGTCGCTGAAAACTGCTGTTAGCCTACATAGATCCGTATCTCAGTCTTGGTAAACCTACACAAGGCCTACTAAACAAGACATTTTCATCACACTGCCAACACTCTTATCTAAGGAAACTTACAGTCAGTGAGTCGGTAATGTTTCAGAGTCTTGCTGTGAGATACTTGCAGAGCATGAGCCTACTGCTGATATCAAACCATCCAGTCACAGGGTGATCTGTCTAACCAGTGGATTAACACCACAACCCCCACATGGCCACAACCACAGCCCGCAACTCCGGATGTAGGATGGAGCTTCTGTGCACCTATAACTTCAAGAATACCCCATCAGCACTGTGCTATACTGCGCTATATTTCTTTATAATTTACTTTAAAAATCATAAATCAAAAATCCACAAAGACGGTTAAACTGTCACTTCATAACTCAACACCATCAGTAATGTTTAATTTCCCCAACAAGGAATTTCATCTCAGATTGATTGGCACACCAGTCCAATATTTCATCTCCCATTGTTTACAAATTAGACAATATGCATTTACTGTCAACTTGACTCAATCTCATTCATTTGTCCATGCTGCTGTAAGTCTGATTTGAGGCAATAGCTTGGTCTGCAGCCCACAGAAGCCTTCTAACTGATCCAGCTCCTGGCAAACTGAGTTCAGGTAGCCACTAAACTGGCCTGAGGTCAGCTGTGTAAATCAGCAGGCGAGAAATGGATCAAACTGGCCAGTTGTCCCTCTCTGGCAGCAGAATGCAGCGGGTTTGGTTCATAATATTCGGGGTTTTTTTGGTTTTTTTTGGAAGCTCATGTGTGTGAGTGTTAAAATCTGGATGTGATCTTGACCGTGCAACGCGGTCAAAAAACAGTTCAACGCGCACAGGTGCTTATCTGTCTGCTGGTGTGTGTGTGTGTGTGTGTGCGTGTGCGCGCGCGCATTTGTTCGTCACCCTCACTCACGCGCCTACACACTGCTCCCCCTCACCCCCTCTCTGGTCTGTCGCCCATTCGAGGCCACAGAGTTGTGCAACGATTATGTGTGCCCACCACCACCTCGCGTCCTCATCTCATCCTGCAAGGCACGCTCTCCACTGTCATCCCCCCCTCTCTCTCTCTCCCTCTCTCTCTCTCCGTCCCCGACACCACCTCACCCTCCCTCCCACTCCCACTCTCTTCCCAACCTATAGTCGGAGCCGAAGGTGCCGCTACATCCACTGAAAGAGTCCTCTCCTTGATGTCGGAATCACACTCAACACAACAGTGCCACACTATGCCGGTGGTGGTAGAAGGCACAAAAGACGTTAGGACATATAACATTTTTTTCATTATTTCTTCTGGCACTGCAGCGACTCACGAGGGAAGGAGGTAATGCTATTGTGCTTCTGCAAAAACGAAATCTATAAAATTTGATGCCATCTAGGATAATCCCTCTGCCATGCAGGGCTACATCACGCCATCCTAAACCACCTGTTTTTTCGCGCATCCTGTGCTCAGATAGACATAATTACTGCACATGGAAATCAAGGAAAACGCCGCAAGTGCAGTCCCTTTGCTTGACATAACTGATCAGTTCATGGCTATTACTGATGTTAAAAACCACTAAATACAAACGACTGAGGAGGATTCGAGTTTTACATGTGCAACTGATGCTCCAAAACCCTCCAACTCAGATGCAAACTTGACATGACGCATTACAGATGTGCAGTTCGCTCTTTGAACAGCCAGTGGAGAAGTGAATTTGCAAAAATTAAAAATCTGCATGAAGCCCATTTCAAGAGTCTACATCCGGAATGCAACAGACTACATTCATAGAAAAGCCCACTTAATACCACAGTGCGTCAAAGGAAATCGCCAGCAATGCTGTGATTTAAGCAGCGCCGCGCATATCAAGGCTGAAACCTCCCGTCTGTTTCCTGAGAGACGCACACAGAGCCTCGTTGTGGCCGCAATTTAGTGAAGGGAAAAAAGCGCAGTAACTTACCGATATGGATGATCGAATCCGAGAGCGCCGACTTCCACTCCTGGCTCCAAAACACGGCAACGAGCAACACAGCCGCGATAACTTTCATTATGTCCACAGATATTTCCCCCCGACAAAAAAAGAAATAAACAGCGTAAACTACAAGCTCTCTGAGTGAGAGCGAACAGAGTTACAATCCCGAGAACCGAAGCTTCCCCTTTTTCTTAGTCCATCTGTAGGGTGGTCAAGGAAATTCCCGGTAATCTCTGCCTTGATGTGTTTCTCTTTGGAGTCTAACGCTTTCGCCTGTGGATGAAACGAGCAGGAGATTCCCGGGTAGTCATAGACTGGTACCCTGTTGAAATTCCTCCCAACATTAAATCATATTCTGGGCGAGTAGAAAGAGACGCTGAGCCGCAGAGGAAACAAACCGCATCCAAACGCCGACGCGTTAATGCGAGCTGAGGGGCTGGAGGATGTGGCCGCTCATTTAAAGGAATAAATCTGGAACCATTCGACAACGTAAAAGAAAAGGGGGAAAACCTTGTTATCTTGAAAAGCAGGTCCCGCTATAATGACCCGAGATCCCCAGCCTTTCAGACCTGGCGACGCAGTTTCCCCCCCTGCACCAATCACCAAACCACCACCACCAGCAGCAGCAGCAGCAGCCTCAGCGGACCAAGCCAACGGCCAAAACTTCCATTTCTCCCAGGGGCTTTTAAAAAAATCCTTCTCTTAGCCACTCTTTGAATACCAGCAAAACCAGAGCACACAGACGAACCCAGCAGCGACTTTTGTTGGAGGGGAAAGAAATGCCAATGATAAAAAAGCCTTGTCACATGGCATTATCATTGGAGAGGTACCATATTCCGAAATTGTCTGTAGCTTCCTGTAGAGATGAGAGAGAGAGATTGGGATGGAGAGGGCTCTGTAATGAAAGAGCCACTATTTCTTTTCTGCGTCAGGAAGAGAGGGAAAAAAATAAAGAGGTATTTGGAGGAAAAAAATTAACCGAGGGTGCGCGCAACGACACTCCGCGGTCCACACTCCGTATGCGGGTACTCGCGTCAGCCCCAGCTCTCACGGTGGCTGGTGAGGAGGAGGTATACTGCGTCCGTGTGGGAGAGAGAGAGAGAGAGAGAGAGAAAGAGAGAGAGACAGAGAGAGAGAGAGAGAGAGGAGATGGGGAAGAGGTAAGGGAGGAGGAGGAGGAGGAGGAGGGAGGAGACCCAGGAGAGAGGGAAAAGAAGAGAGAGAGAAAAGAGGCAGCAACTATGAGCAGCAGCAGTTGCCAGCCAGGGCGCACATAGACTGTCTGGAATTACCTTGGTGAAAGACAGAGATGAAATATGAGGGAAGGGTGGAGGGATGCAGAGCAAAGTCTAAGGGATAGACAGACAGATGGAGAGAGGTGTAATGTGCCAACCATAGCTCTGTCATGGGCACTTCAGGCGGCCATTGACCCACTGTCTACCCCCTACTCAGCCAAAGGTGTGAGCTCCAGTTGATTATTACTTGTAATATGAGTTTATCTGGGTCATCAGCAGTGGTATACCTTAACCTTGCTGTAGTGTGGTTTTGGCAGAAACCTGTATCATATCCTGTATTAGCACTCAGACTTTCAACTTTCACACTTTACCCTGAATCCTAATGGCTTCTATTTCTCATTATGAACAAATGTACTCCCTCTTCCTGCAGTTAACTTCCCATCCTCTTGTCCATCTTTTCTGTCCACCGCTCACTATCATCCATTTATCCCTCTCTGCCTCCCTGGAGGGCCGGAGTCCCCTGGGTTCCTCTTAATCTGCCCCAGACCTTGGATTAGGGATTAGGAGGGTTGGGAGCCTCAGGCTACCACAGGACTCGCTGTTTTGTACGCATTCAAGGAACGAGAGATTAAACTGACTGATGCTGTGATATTGATGCTGTGAAAGCTGCTCTCAAGTCTCCCTTTTTTGATGCTATTGATTTATTATTAAAAGTTGTAGCGGTACAACTAAAACTATTATGACGTACCCTACAAAAGTTCAATGTTCAAACAATATCAAACTGAACAACACAATCATTGATATACAACAAATTAAGAAGTAAACACAAGTGTACAAGTCAAGCCAAACATTTATTATAAATCCAGTCCGGGTGTTCATTCGTCCCTTGACCACTCAGTCCGACCCATTCTACATGAAAACTCCACTCCGGGTTTTCAAACAATCCAACAGAAAATAATCCAAACAAGGAAGTGGGATCGGCGGTTCGTTCAGTTCCAAGTAACAGTCATTCAAAGTAAAGCGCTGCCGTCCGGTTTGGGATGCAGGATGAACCATAAACGAGGGAAAAGAAAAATAAACCAAACTCACGGTTCTGGGTTCTTGTCGCCTTACGGGTGCGGTAAAGACGCTCGCTGCCGCTGACGTCCTTTCGGGCAAAGTCCGGCTTACGCCGACAAACGGTATCCAGTATTAGCCGACGGCTAGTCAAGACTGTATGTCAAACACCATCGACCATCTGTCTCTCACTGCTGTCCTGCCACCATACTGCTCTGGAGGCTGACAGATATGGGGAAGTCCAAGGGCTGGCTCTCCCAGCGCGCGTAAAAGCTAGCCATTTTACTGGCTGGAAAGCAGATGGGCGTCAAAGTCAGGTGAGTGCACTGAACACTACTTTTTTTTAATACATACACCCTGGCCATCGCCACACTCCCCCCCCCTTAGAAAAAAACAGTACACAGCAGGTCAATACAATAACTTTAACAAGAAACAACATACGTATCTCTTCGACCAACGAATACATAGTTTGCAAATACCCTGCTAGTAATTCAGCAACTATACATAAAGAATCTTATTCATCTTCTTCTGTTTTCTATTATAATTATTATTTAATTATTGTTATTTTACTTTATTACCAAAGTAAGTCAGGTGTTTAATACTCTGTCAACTTATTACGCAATTTTTTTTTTTTCTTTTTGTTGTTGTTATTCATTACATGACTGTCTTAACTCGGGCTGTCTGATTTATTATTGTTTTTTTATTTCTCTCCCAGGAGAGCTGGAAGGAGCAGACGGGAAGCCAAAAAAGTCCTCATCCTCTGTCTCCTCCGCAAATATGGTCCGTAGCTGATCTCGCTGCAGCTCATCCATTTCCTTAGCGGATGGATAACACGGTTTGAGGCGGGAAATATGGACGTTTCGATGGTCCCCCCCACTGTCCTCCAGAACCACTTCATAATTAAGAGGCCCAGTTTGATGGATGACGCGATATGGACCCTGCCACTTTGGAGCCAGCTTAGCAGTGAATGATTTTTCTGCCTTCGACAATGGATGAGAGCGCAACCAGACTCTGTCCTTCTCCTCAAAACTCATATCTCTGCGGTGTTTGTCGTAATTCCTTTTCTGTCGCTTACGGGCCAGAGAAAGGTTTTTGGAAACAAAGGCCTTCAGATCCTCGAGCTGAGAGATGTTTTGGTAGACTCCAGAGTCAGGCGCAGCATCTCGTGGCTGAAACACTACGTCCAGTGGTCCTCTCAGCGGTCGACAAAGATTGAGTTCAGCCGGGGTGACCCCTGTGGTTTCATGAACAGCTGAATTTAGAGCGAATCTGAACTCAGGAAGGTACTTATCCCACTGTTTGTGCTGGGAACCCACAAAAGATGCTATCATGGTTTTCAGAGTCCGGTTTACTCGTTCTGTGAGATTTGTCTGTGGGTGGTAGGCAGATGTTAATTTCTGGGACACGTTCCATGTCTTGCAGGTAGCTTGGAAGATGGAGGAGACAAACTGGGAGCCCCGGTCGGAAAGGATGTAATCCGGTATACCCCACCTAGTGAAAATTTCTTTGGTGAGGATGCGAGAGATGGATTCAGCTGTCGCTGTCCTCAATGGAAAAAGCTCCACCCATTTGGAGTAGTAATCCACAAATACCAACAGGTACTGATGCCTACAGGAGCTCCTGGGGAAAGGACCCATTAAATCCAAACCTAGCATTTCCCAGGGTCGTCCTACCTCTGTTTGCTGTAATTTCCCTGCTGGTTTGCGGCTCTCTGGTTTGTACAGTTGACAGACTTGGCAATGTGATACATACTGCCTGACATCCCAGCTCATTTTCGGCCAGTAAACCAAATTCCGCATCCTCCGGTAGGTCTTGTACCTTCCGAGATGGCCGGCCAGAGGGTCATGGTGGAACAACGTCAGTAGTTGTGATCGCAGGCTCTCAGGTATGTATACCTGGTAAGTAGTTTTATGAGGTAGTTTCACAATTCTGTAGACCATGTCCTCCAATACCGTGAAGGTGGTGTTAGTTCTCACCTCTACGTCTCCTTTATCCATCACTTTTTCATAGATGGCTCTGCTCTCAGGGTCTGTCTGCTGGGCGCTCCACACTGCCTCGATAGTAATTGGCAGTTCTCTTGAGGGATTTGGCATGGCAGACACCACAGCGGCACAAAGGGAATCATGGGCGGATGCTCCATCATCACTTGGAGCCCTAGACAGGGCATCTGGGACTGTGTTGTATTTCCCTTTCCTGTACTCCACAGTGAAGGTGAATTCCTGGAGTCTCAGTGCCCACCGAATCAGCCGCGTACTCGGTTTGGTGGTTCTGAACACCCACAGGAGTGAGGAGTGATCCGTTACCACAGTAAAGAGGCGTCCCTCCAGGTACACACGCCATTTCTCCACAGCCCATACTACAGCCAGACATTCCAGTTCTGTGGCAGAGTAGTTCTTCTCGGCTGGGTTTAAGCTACGACTGCCATAGGCCAGAATTTCTTCCTGACCGTGTTCTAAACGCTGAACCAGTATAGCTCCCAGACCAACCTCACTGGCATCCGTGTATACTAAAAATGGCAGATGGAAGTTAGGGTGTCCCAGAATAGGAGGATGCACCAGGTACCTTTTCAGAGTTTCAAATGCAGACTGGCATTCAGATGACCAAAAGAATTTCACTCCCTTCCTTTTCAGGGCATTAAGAGGTTCTGCAATCCGGGAAAAGTTTGGCACAAAACGGTGGTACCATCCAGCCATGCCCAGGAAACGCTCAAGGGACTTCCTGTTGGTGGGCACTGGAAAGTTTTGAACGGCCTGAGTTTTCTCCGGGTCCACCTGAACACCCTTGGATGAAACCACATGTCCGAGGAAGATAAGAGAAGAACGGAAGAACTTACTTTTCTTCATGTTCACAGTAAGGCCTGCCAGCCTGAGCTTATCCATAACATCCTGGACATCTTTGAAATGCTGGTCCCATGACCGAGAATATATGATAATGTCATCCAGGTACACAAAACATGTGCATCCTTTCAGCTTCCCAAGCACCATGTCCATAAGCCTTTGGAAAGTGGCAGGAGCGTTTTTTAAACCAAAAGGCATGACTCTGAATTGGTAAAGACCATAAGAACAAATGAAAGCAGTCTTTGCTCGGGAATCTGGATCCATCTCAACCTGCCAGTAACCGCTGTTCAGGTCCAAGGCAGAGAACACTGTGGCCCCTGCTAAGGATTCCAATATTTCCTGGATGGTCGGAATGGGGTAGGCATCTGTATGAGTTTTAGCGTTCGGCTTTCTGTAATCCACACAGAATCTAGGCTTCCCTGTCTTCCTGGGGACGATTACCACTGGTGAGGCCCATGATGAGGAGGATGGCTCTATTACACCATTTGTCAACATGTCATCCAGAAGGTCCTTTAGCACATTTTGCTTTTGTGGAGAGAGGCGGTAAGGTTTCTGTTTTACTGGAACTTCATCAGTCAAAAATATCTTATGTTTCAGCAAACCAGTACGTCCAACCTTGGTTGTACAGACATCGTCGTTTGCTTGTAACATCTCCAAAAGTCTCCCTTTCATCCCTGCTTCTAGGTGCGAGTCCTGAGTTGCCATCTCCAAGAGGTCGGACACGTCCACAACAGGAGGCTGTATGACCCAAGGTGCATCTGCCAAGAAAAGGGCAACATGGTAGGTAACCTTTACATCTTTCAATGCCATTGGTTGGCTGGTCTGGAAAACATACTTTACCGTTTCCCCATGGAACCAATAGCAGCGCCCTGCAAAATCAATTTGCATACCACTAAAAAATACAAAATCCAGTCCCAGCACTACAGGGAATGCTAATGCCTGAGGAGACAGCACAACCATAGGTATTAGCCATGTTTTTCCATGTAGCTCCATTTCCACCTCAGTCCATCCAAGAGGGTGTTCTGGTTTCCCATTAGCCAGGTACAAGGGGACGTCGGTCCATGTTTTAAGTGTGGCTTCTGGTGGCTTAATGTCCTCCCACAGCTGTTCATTTATTAGTGTGTATGAAGAACCTGTGTCCAGGATGGCGGCTCCTGTCCATGACCCGATGGTGAGGGACACTTTCAGCTGCCGTGGCAGCGGACTGTCAAAGGCAGAGGCCGCATGGTGTCCATAAGCTGGGGAAAATGATTGGACAGGAAGTAAAGACTGTTCTGCTGGACCGAGAGCACTAGCAGATGGTTGATTTGCCTCTACATTCCATGACTGTCGTGGTTGGTTTTGTGTGGTGGCGGGAGGTTTTGGTTTCCTCTGGCCGAAATTTGGACAAGTGTATGGTGGATGACTGCCTTTACATCTCCAGCAAAATACTGGAGAGGCACTGGGCTGCTCTGCAGGTGAGTGGTGTGAGGGGTGATGTGAGGGAGCAAATTCACTTTTGTCTTTTTGTTTACTGGCATGTTTTTTCCGTTGGTCATATTGCGTTTGACTTTGCTTGTCTTTCTCCAGCTGCTGTCCCAATTTAACCAGTTCCTCCACTGTATCAACCCTGTTCCTCAGTTGACTGGCCATGCGGGGATTGATGTTCCTGAGGATGAGTTTCATCACAGCCTCCTCTGTAATATCTGGTTTCCAGCGGCAGCACAATGAACGATACATGTATGCAAAGTCCCGGATACTCTCATCCTCCCCTTGGATACGTGTGCGCACCCTTTCTGCTAGTTCATCCTCATAATCCTCAGAAAGAAAAGCAGCGAGGAACTTAGCCTGAAATTCTGTCCAGGAATGTGTGTTGCCACGGGCAACATCCCACCAATCTCTAGCTGAACCGAACAGCACATTCCTAAAGGTAATCATCAACTCATCATCAGTAAGTGGATTGAGTGATAGAAAATCCTTACATTTTTCCAAATACAACAAGGGGTCCGAATTATCTTCCATTCTTCCAAAGGTAGGGAACTCCAGCTTAATAGGAAAATTTCCCATGACTTTGCGTCCGGAGTCACCAGCAATGAAAGAGTCCGTGGGCGAGGAAAATGCAGACTCAGCTATCCCAGCTTGCATCGTTGATTGTAAGCGTGGCCGCTGTGTAAGTGTGATTTGGCCATTACCACCCGTTTGAACAGAGGCATCCGACAGGGCAACCATGCGCAGGCTCTGGTTTTTGAATGTAGTGACCTCCGTGTGCACGGTCTCCAGCTGTTGTGAACATTTCCAGATATCATTTTGCAATTGCGAGACATGGTCAGCCACCGGATTACAGATCTGCTTTATTTCCTCCAGCATTTCTGTGTGGTGGTGCTTCAAACGCCAGTTCAACGTGGCTGTGAATTGTTCACGTACGTAGTTAAGCTGTTTTTCCATCGTTTTTTGTAATTGTTGCATTTGTTTGTTGTGATATATTGTGAGGTCTTTTGACATTTCCTGAACAATGAGTTTGATCTCCTCCTTGTGAGTGTTTTGCCCTGCTGCAAGTTTTTGGACTTGCTCCAGAATTTGTATTGACAGCGGTCCCTGTCCTGCATGTACGGGCTCTGGTGGCAATCCGGTCGCTGTGGAATCAGCACCACCTTGTGGCAAATCAAGGAGAGGGATCGTCAGGTCTAAGTCCCCACACAAATCCATATCCAGCAGTGAGTAGGTAGTTATTGGTGAACCAGAATGTCCTTGGGTTTCCTGCAGCTTCTCGGTGTCTAACCCAGTATTGTCTGTGCCAGGTCCCGGCTTCTGAACCATTGAAGGCTTCTCCAAGATGTCCCCCACATGGGAAGCCATAGTTTGACCACAGGCAAGATGTTTTGGATTAATCAAGTATACACTAAATAAAAGAGCTATTTTGATCAAACACAGTGTGTTTTTCTTTATTTTGAGATTAAGTTGATAGTTTAAGTTGGGTTTTTATACGTTGGGCGCCATTTATTTATGTAGCGGTACAACTAAAACTATTATGACGTACCCTACAAAAGTTCAATGTTCAAACAATATCAAACTGAACAACACAATCATTGATATACAACAAATTAAGAAGTAAACACAAGTGTACAAGTCAAGCCAAACATTTATTATAAATCCAGTCCGGGTGTTCATTCGTCCCTTGACCACTCAGTCCGACCCATTCTACATGAAAACTCCACTCCGGGTTTTCAAACAATCCAACAGAAAATAATCCAAACAAGGAAGTGGGATCGGCGGTTCGTTCAGTTCCAAGTAACAGTCATTCAAAGTAAAGCGCTGCCGTCCGGTTTGGGATGCAGGATGAACCATAAACGAGGGAAAAGAAAAATAAACCAAACTCACGGTTCTGGGTTCTTGTCGCCTTACGGGTGCGGTAAAGACGCTCGCTGCCGCTGACGTCCTTTCGGGCAAAGTCCGGCTTACGCCGACAAACGGTATCCAGTATTAGCCGACGGCTAGTCAAGACTGTATGTCAAACACCATCGACCATCTGTCTCTCACTGCTGTCCTGCCACCATACTGCTCTGGAGGCTGACAGATATGGGGAAGTCCAAGGGCTGGCTCTCCCAGCGCGCGTAAAAGCTAGCCATTTTACTGGCTGGAAAGCAGATGGGCGTCAAAGTCAGGTGAGTGCACTGAACACTACTTTTTTTTAATACATACACCCTGGCCATCGCCACAAAGTTTATATAACCGCCTACATTGAAGGGGAATGTCTCTTGTTCTCCAAGTGAGCTAGAAAATACACAGATTAAAAAAAAGCAAAGGTATTGCAAACAAAAATATACTTCGGAAGATTAAACTTAATAAAAGACTACAATTATGCAATATCCAGTGTTTGTGCTTGCATCAAAATTACATACTTATGGAATATAGTCAGGAAATTGGTGATATTAAAGGAACGATTGACTCCTAAACACATAAAGAAGATAAGCCATAGAAAGCATGCCACTTCTTATTTACCTCAGGCAAAATGAAGGTTTCTGTTGAACTTAAAAACAACTTTGTTTTTGAACTAGTGACAAGCTTGTGCCGTTATGGTCATACTGCTTTCATTCCACAACCCATTTAGTACGGCATCTTTTCAAACCTTTGATTTCAGTGGATGAGTTGAGCAACTTTTATTCGCACAGTCAACATACAGAGTTGCCCACACATGCCTTGAAGTTATGGCTCTCTGATCCATTTGTAAGTCTCGTTAACATAACTCAGTGTGTAATCACAAACTTAAATTCACTCTCTGGCAAAATTACAACTTGCTGAAATCATTCAGAGGTTTGCATAGTTTAAAAAAGAGGGTTCAACTTTCTGCTAAATTGATCAGAATTTAGTTTCATGAAGTTATCAGTAAAAACTATTCTTATTTTCATAGTGAATTCTCCAGTCAAGTAAGACCTTGGAGTTAATGCTTAAATGTCTAACATGGAAAATATTTGGACTGCTGCTGAGAAAAGAGACAAAGTGTTACCTTGAACAGCACTCAGATGATTGCATCCCCGCACAACACAGTTTGTGTTTTTTTTTTTAAATTACCAACTTGAAGGAGCAAAATCTTGTACTAGTTGAGCAGTGAAAGCTCAGACCCACATATTTATCCTGAGTGTTGGCGTAAGACTGATCCCTCACTGTAATTCCTCTATCGGTGGTCCTGGATGCTGTGAATGGTGTGGATGTTGATGAATGTGTTTACTGTGACCCAGTAATAAATACATGTACACAAGTAGCATCTGGCAGTTGTAAAAATAAATTTAAAAAAAACTCATCCTGCACAGCAGTCAGCCATAATATTAAAACCACCTGGTCCCCCACGTGCCACCAAAACAGCTCTGATTCATCGGGCCAAGGACATGGGACCTCTGGGGGTGTCCTGTAGCGTCTGGCACCAGCACATTGGCAGCAGATCCTTTGGGTCCTGTGGGTTATGGAGTGGGGCCTCCATGGATCAGGCTTGTTCTGGCGCTTCCCACAGATGCTCAGTCAGATTGGAATCAGAGGGAGGGGAGCTGGACGCCAGGTCAAGGCCTCAAACTCATTGTTGTGTTCCACAAAGAAGAGGCCTCTGACGTTGGGGTGGGCCGTTTCTATGAGGGGTGTGTTTCATCTGCAGCAATGTTTAGGTGGCAGGTACATGTCAAAGTAACATTAACATGAATGTCAGGACCCAAAGCTAATGTTGTAGCTGGTGGGTGTAAATGTGACTGTTACTGCTGTCAGGCTACAATATCAGACCAAAAAAATGTTCTACTAGGTTGCAGAATAGCAACAGTGAAAACTTTTTAAAATCATACAATCCTTTAAATGAACTGAAAATGGGGGGAAAAAATAATTTTGCAAGTTTGAGAATATAATAAATGTATTGTCTACTGTATATGCCCACACCTTCAATTATGTATTTCTCTCTCTCCTAATGGACTGCCATTTTTTTTATAAAATGAATCATTTGAGAATATGATTTTGCTTCAGTGAAAACATTATAGAACTAATTTTTAGAAACTCAGTGTCTTCTGTCTAAGACCATTTGAGTAAGAGAAGTTTTACATAATGTTAATGCCTTGTGGCAGTGTTTTACTTTTGCAGAGCCACTGTACTCTCTTCTCTAGGGATCCATCATCATCGTCACCACAGTGAGACTTTTTCAGAGTGCTCACTTTTGGTAACTAAACAAAATTAAAAAAGGCAAAGATTCCTTGGTAGAAAGTAGCCATGGACACATAACGAAATCAAGCAACTCTGTTATGTAAACACACAATTTCACACACACACACACACACATATATATATATATATAAGAAATGTCTGCAAATTCATTAAAAATCAGTATTCTTTCATTTATGAAAGCAGTCAGACCAAAAATTCAGTCCTTTGTAAAAATCCTTTTGCAGCAGTTATAGCTTCTGGTCTTCTTGAGGAAGTCTACAAGCTTTGCACACCTGGTTTTGGACAGTTTATCCCATTTCCCCAGCAGATTCTCTCAAGCTTTGTCAAATTGGATGGGAAGCCTTTATGAACTGTTTCCACTGATGTGCTATGGGATTTCATTTTGGGCTTTTGCACTCAAGGACATCAGACACTTGGCCTGAAGCCACACCAGCATTGTCTTAGATGTTTAATTTGGTTCACTGTCATGCTAAACGGTGGGCTGTCTCCTCAGTCTCAGGTTCCATGTACTTTCTTCAAGGACCTCTCAGTATTGAGATGGATTCATTCTTCCTACAACTGTGACCAGTCCCACTGTCCACATCACTGAAAAGCTTTCTTATAGCATGATGCTGCCACCACCGTGCTTCACTGTAGTGATGGTATTAGCCGGTGATAAGCAGTGCCCCTTGTTTGCCAAACATAAAAGTTTGGGTTCTCCTTGACAGTTTAATTTTGCCTCTCCTGGCCAGAGATTTTTTGGGTTAGGGTTTATGGATTATTAAGTGTAGATTGATTAGAAGAATGTAAATGTATTAATTTAAAATTAATTTGAAAATGTAAAGCACCTGTCTCATAGGTCCAGTTGTACCTACTGGGCAACATTGCCTACTGCTACTTTGTCATTAATGTGAAATCCCTGCTAATTTAAACATTTCAGAGGAAATGTAGAATAAAGTTTAAAGAAACAGCTCCTGCAACTTCAGAAACTGAAAAATCTGCTCGGCATAACAACAGAGACAAATTAACACCAAAATAAACTGCTTTCTGCTGCTACACTCAGCAATATGGCTTCATTCCACAGCAAATTATTATCTTTAGTATTTTTTAAAGATTGATTAAAAACAGTGTATGATGTGTAAAAAAAACTGGCAAATTGTTGTGCATATGTCGGCTACTATTTCAAAGCAATAATTAAGGTGCAGAGTTGCCTGACAGCTACACTGTTGTCTGCATAATCACAAGAAATGTGTTTCCCATAACTCACATGATCGTCTGTTATATTACCCTCAATGTCAATTTACAGACACATGGACAGCACCGCGCCTTTATTTGTACAACCAACAAACATACTCCAGAAAGTAAACCTCCAACTTATGCATATACTTTCTGTTTTAATAAAATGACTTGCATTGCAAATTTTACTCAAGTAAAACCATGGAATTTCAATTATAAAAATGTACTTGCTGTGTTACAGGTACTTTATACAGAAAATCCTGTGCTGGACCACTGTGACTGTTAAATTATAAAATTACACTATTATTACTGATGCATTGATGTGTAAGCAACATTTTAGTGCTCTATTTCGTTGTGGTGGACCAAATTTCTAACTAGGCTATTCGGTACAGGCCTACAACTAATTATTTCCAATTCGCATTAGTGTCCTGCTAATTCCTTTGATCTATTAAACCTATTCACCCAAGTGTTTGACTTGTAAATTTTAGGAAAACAAACCCTTTCACATCACTTGCTTAGTTGAACCAATAGTCCAAACTTGAAACTAGATGAGAATTATTAGAATCATTAAAAGGAAAACGGTAATCAGTCTCAATTTTGATCAGCTGGAAATATGAAACATTTGGCTTGTTAAAAATGACTTCAACATTATCAAAATTGTTACTGGTTAATTTGTTATTTTCTTTAGGAGTATAAAGTGGCCGAAAACAAAGTATTCATGAAAAGTACCTCAAATTTAGGTACACCACTTAATTAAATGTCTTAGCTGAACAATAAAATACAACCACTGGTGGAATGTTATCACGTTAGGTAGCTTTTAAGGCTGCCAAAAACATGTAAGTATGCCAAAGCTCGTGTCTGGTTTTTGCAGGTGACATTGCTCTGTTGGCTTCATCAGGCAGAAACGGCTGGATTGCTCTTTCTGGGTTTGGGCTGAGTTGCTGCCCCAAGTGAGGGAGTTTAAGAAACTCAGGACCTTGTTCACATGTGACATGGAAAAAAGCATGTGATGGAAAGATGGATTGGGGCAACATCAGCAGCAATGCAGGTATTGTTCCAAAACCTTCATGGTGAAGACGGAGCTGAGCTGGAAATCCAAGCTCTCCATTTACCAGTTAATTTATGCAGCAGCTCTCACCAATGGTCATGAGCTCTGGATAGTGACCAATAGAAAGAGATCGCGGATACAAGTGGCCGGCATGGGTTTCCTCTGAAGGGTGGCTGGGCTCGACATTAGATATAGAGTGAAGAACTCTGACATCCAGATGGAGCTCAGAGTAGAGTCATCATTCCTTCATGTCAAAAGGAGCCCACTGTGTTAGCTTGGGGCATCTGATTAGGATGCCTCCTGGGTGAATTCCTTTGGAGGTAGTTTACTGCTAACTGTGAGGAGACCCCTGGGTTACCCAGACCTTGCTGGGGAGATTGCATATCTCATCTGGCTTGTTGATCCCTCAGGAGGAGCCTGAAAAGGTTACTGGGGAGAGGGACATCTGGAATGCCCTCCTGTCAATATGACCCGACACCAGAATGGACAAATGGATGGACATTAACTTCTCCACCAATCTTTCACGTTATTACTGTGAGAATAAAATATGTGCAACACAAAGAATACATCAAACTATCGGTAGTAAATGCATTTTAAAAGCCGATAAGCTCCTCCTTTGTTCTTAAATGCTTGTTGCCCTTTATTTCTGTAAGCTGGTAGAAGAGTCTCATTGGAGGTGCTTAGGGCTGTGTGAGTCTAAGTAAGATTTTATCTGGGTACTATACTGAATATATGTGAAAAGCCTTTTGATAAGCTTACAAAGCTAAACAGGTACACATACACACTCACATGAAAAAGCAGACAAACATGCACTTAAACCTCAGAGAGAGAGAAATGGAGTAATTCAGGTGTGAGCTGGGTGGCTTATTAGTATGCATACCTACTGCTGTCACCAGCTCTCAAGGACATTGTCTGTCTTGGGGAGGGTAAAAGTAGATGCAGGTCTGCATCTGTATATTCATGTGGACTTGGATGTGTATGTGAGTTAATGTCAGATGTTTTGCACATTGTATAAAGCAACTAAGCTTGAAGCCATTAAGTGTGCCACTGAAGCCATTAAGTGACAGGGCAGTAAAAGCCAACATTACTGTGTCAGAAACAAAACCTGCTATCGTGAGCGTGCCTCCTCTGAGTGCGTCTGTTTGTGTGTACATGTATATGTGTTCGCTTGTACGTGCTTCCAAACAAAAGACCAGACAGCAATTATTAAGCCTGAGCACCATCAGACATTTTCAAATGGCCCACAACCCACAGAGATGATTTATTCTCAAACAGACAACAAAGAACCAAGATCAGCAAAAGCTAACGTGCATATTAATAAACAAACCAAAGCTGCAGTTTTCTTTTTGTTTTAACCATCAATAAAGACCAAGGTTGACCTGTGTCAAATCTTCGTATTTTTAGTTTGCTTCAGTCAACAAATGTTGATCACTATCCCTTTTCCTTTTGTGTTGCTATGCAAATAATTTGGTGCTTGCAAACCCACTACATAGTATTGTATACTATATTCAGCATTCTTTGTAAAAAATCACTTTGTGCTTGCATAGTTTAAAATTAGGCCACACACAGGAAGAACAATATCACCACAACCAAGAAGATGAAGCTCTCTATCACCAGCCTTCCTGGGAGCTTCATGAACTGAATGAATTACCACTGTTTAACTAAAAATTGGAGGCACCTTTTTATTTATATTTTTTTGTTTTTCTAGTAATATTTTAGAGGTGCTTCATCTGTTCACCTACCCAGGACTTTTGTGTGCTAATAGAGGACTAATGTGGCAAAGAGGGATGTAGTTAGGGTGGGCCCAATCTAATCCAAAGCACACCCAAGCAACATGGCACAATTCACCCAAAGAGAACCTTATTCCCAGCTGCCATAAATCTAACTGTGGCATTAAGTTCACACACACACACACACACACACACACCACAAACACAACCTAGAGCTAAACTCCTAAGTGAATAATTGATACACCCAGAGTTTTCCTTATCTAAGAGTGGTAGGACTAGCACACAGGGCAGACAAGTGGAGATAGGCAAGTAAAAAGAACAAAAGCTGAGGTGAAAAGAGCAGCAAAGAGTTCTTGGTCTTTATCCTCCTTTAAATATGTGGGATTTCTGGATATTCTCAAGAGGAAAGAAAAAGGTGTGTGTTGTGTGAAGATAAGGAATGTGATCAACGATTTAACCTGCATGTGCTCTTTGTGTATATGTATGCACTGTGTCTGTAGTATTTTCTTATTAGAAGTGCTGGCTAAAATCTTGATTCCTCACCATTCTGCCTGTCATTAATTAGTAAAATATTCACCTTTCTATCACATGTCTGGACTTAAACGAAGTCTTCTGAAGTGAACCATAAACCTAAATCCCTTTATCTCTTTTATTCCCCTTAACCCAGGAGATAAAGAAAAAGGGTAGGGTGGGGAGAACTGGAGTAGGGTGGGGTGGAGAGCCGGATACGATGGGTGCTGGCAGGCAGAGATTGAAAGATTGAGAAAACAGAAGAAAGACTGAGAGAAAGAGGCAGATCCTAGCCTGGGGCCTTGGTACTGAACTAACGCAGGGTGCAGAGAAGAGCTTCTAAGGCACAATTATAAAGGAACACACCTTTTTTTAACCCCTTTCTTTCTCTCCCTCTACGTCAGTATCCCTTGCTCCATGTCTCCTTATGTATGCAGTGATTAGGACTAACTATTCTTAAATTTCCATTGGGATCAATAAAGTATCCATCTATCAACCAAATACAAGTAAGGAACAAAATATTTTCCCATGATGACAGTGTAAAGGTAGATAATTTACCTTGACACTGCATTCACTGTACAAGTACGTGACACACACACTGTTGGACTTCTATCAAGCTTTTAGACACATGTTAAGGATATTTAAAGAAAATAAGATGTGTCTGACCACATTTTGTCTGTAGGGCTGAATACTTTGGTAAATTATAGATATTTTCTATAAATGTGATTTCTCTTTGTCAGATATACTGAATGAGTAGTGCAAATGTATTCATTTATTCATCATCATCATTATTATTATGTACTGGCTTCATTTCAAGGTGTGTGGAATTAGTACTTTGGGTTCACCGTGCGTAAAGACTCTCTGATGAAAGCAAGTGCAGGAATGTGCACTGATGTATTTTTCAGTGTATTAACCCAGATGTATTAAAGGTGTTTTGTTTTGAACTATCCATTTTTCATTCCACACCTTGAATGAGGGCATGGTCTTTCCCCTTTAAAATGATTTCAGCTATTGTAGGTTTGCCAGAAACTAACAGATGCACTTAGTGGAGCTGTCCTCATATAATGGTGCTGAAATGCTCTGCTCGACTTCAGCCTGGGAGCTGTCCAGTAGGACAGTGCTGAAATTAAACTCAAGCAAATCTACACCCATTTAAAGTGTGCAATGGTACAGCAAATTCAATCTTCCAGCAGCTAGTGTGCACCACTGTAGATTTAACCATAGTCCGCCACATCTGCTAAGAGACACACAAGATGTGAAATATTTTTTGTATCATTGGCTCACTGTGCATTTGATCCATTGGTATGGGGATAGGATATCATAACCAAGCGGCTGAACAGTCAAGGTTTATATAAGTATCCATGGTGATGCCACTCTTCCGCTTACAGTTGAGATGGAAAGAGTATCCCACTTTTAACCTGTTTATTTATACACTCTTATTAATACAGAGTGTCCTCAGTCTCTGCAAGTGTGACTTCAAGTAAAATGACACTTCACTATCAAGTGTTTATGGGGCCGGACTGATTGGGTAAAAGGACTCAATAAACCTGATGATGACTTGCAGCATTGTACCAGCACTGGAAATTACCCTTGTGTTTTCTCTACAACCAGATAAGAAAAGGACTTCTCAAAAACAGGAACCTTATGTAATTAAAATGTGTAATAGGTCTGAGCCAAATCATGACATGCTTTATAGCAGCAGGTCTTAAAATTCTACCTCATTCTCAGAGGTAACAACATCTAGGTCAGTTAGGTTAGCTAAAGGTTGAGCACAGAATCTATCTGGGTTGGCTCTCTGCTTTCGAATATAGAAGTGACACACACTATATAGACACTCTCTACCATAATCGTGTTATTAGGCTCTAGCAGTTAACACATGGGCGTTATTCAATATAGTGTTAAAACTGAAATGTGTTCACTCTGCAGTGTTAAAAAGTGGCACTTTTTTTAGGAGACTCAGACAGCCCACAGCACTGGAATGTTCCTCTGCAGATACTGTTCAACTCAATGCGACATTTTATCCATTTAGAGTGACTAACAACACCGTAAGTGCATACATTTTACAAACGGTGCCCAGTGGGAAAGCAAACATATGCTGAACACTATCAGTGACTTGCTGTGCCTGTGGGCTTACTAGCACATGAAGATTTTCTGCATGCTCTGCATCATACCAAATGTCCATGAGGAATGGTCAGGAATCCATTCAGTGCATGCACACAATGGCAGAGAAGAGCTTGACTACCAAGACTCTGCTTTTCCATATTCAGTGAACTGATCAGCTTCTTTTACACCAAGTAATGGAAGAATTTGGCAAGAGGAAGCTTTTGCAACAAAACTATCCCAGCAGCCATCCACCAAGACTGGAAATTTAAAACCGCATTCAAACTGCATTGGGAGCTGTGCTTGCTCAGTGGAGCTAAAATATGGTAATATAGGCCATTAACATGTGATATTTGGTGGATGCTTTTATGCTAAGCGGCTTACAGTTCCATGAGTGGGTATCTTTTTAAGCATGAGTGACCCCAGTGGAAGTTGTACCCCCTGTAACTACAAATGCTATTCTGTAACCTTCAATGTATAAGATCTTACTGCATTTTGTAGTTCTGCCAAAAATCTTCTTCTTTCTTTCTTCTATAGAGAAATAAATAACATTTGTCTTACTGAGTAATAATAAACAAGTGTAGCAAAATGATAGCATCACATGTCAGCATGTGCTTGGATAGCTCTATATTTTTACCATCACCACCAAAAAATCTAAATGCTGAGTAACTGGAAGGTGTGAAATGAGCTTTAATAACTGGACAGTAGAACAGCACACTTGAATCACAGGTGTTCTGTTATAATGCCACTGCATCAGTAATCAGAAAAAAATGTCTCCCATTCTATTTTTCCCAATTTTAAATTTAAACCAAGTCACATCAACTCTGTCCACCTACATCTACTTACCTAGATGTTGCTCAGTAAATTTATTAAATACTACTTCTGAGGCTCATGAAAAAACAGAATCGCAAGATCAAAACTACTTTACTTAGAAAATGAACTGGTGTATTATTAATTTGATCGAGTGCTATCCTTTATGTTTCCACGTAAAAAAAAGTACATACATAAATAACAAGTTTGAGTTTGTTGTTTTTAGCTCAAGAAACTAAGTCATTATTTTTAAATTTTATAGAATAAAAAACAGTTTAAGCTTTAAAACCTTGATTTTTATATGATTTGCCCCCATTATTTTGTAAGATACATTTAATTATTATTATATATCACAGAAGGTATATTATATCCTGTACAAAGAACCGTCACCCATTGTGCATTCATGCACGTAATGTGCATTTAAACTGAGCAGGTTAAAAATATATACCATCTTAGCCTCTTGGTAAATGCTGGGTCTACTTACAATGACAGTGTGCACCTGCATGTGTATGATCAAACAAGTGTTCCACAACAGTAAAACAGATTTAAGTCTTTGGTAAATAGACATGCTGTCTGATAAGCTACTTTAAACCAGTATTCCTACCCAGAGAAGCATTACAAATGCTCTCCTGCTGCTCTCTATCATAACTCCACTGCAGTTGTTGGGTCTGGTGCCTAACACCATCCCATCTAAAGCCCATTATTACATTAAGGAGCGCACTGCAAAGTAGAACCTATAGAGATACAAATTTGCTCTTTATCTGAAATCTCAGTGCAAGCTCAGCTGGAATAAGTACTATGTAGGTATTACCACTAACAGCATGTAAAACACAGAAAATACATATTTTCATTTGCATGCACAGCAATACTGGCACAACCTTGTTTTACCCTCTCTCCTATCATAATGCATTATTGGAGTTATTTGTTATGCTAACCTCCGGCAGTTAGCATTTTTCCACTGCCCACCCTATTGAATATGGGAAGCACTGTAGTATCCTGGCATTGTGACTGCTCGGCCACTTTCAAATTTAGTACAACGAGAAAGCCAAGAGATCAGTAAATACTGCATGATGTAGTGTTGTGTTCAAATGTTGCAAAGTATGTGCTCCTTAATTCAATTATCTCATACAAATAATTGTTCAGTCATTGTGTAATGTTGATTGACAGAAGGTGTTAAATGTCTGAATGTGTGCTGCTGTCCTACATGACCAAAAGCACCACTTTCTTCCAGTAGAAAGCATTAGAGCTGCCCACTGTGGCTTGTGCAGAAGAACAGATTGCCTTGTTGTGTCCTGGTTACTATATGGGATGGACTGGAGTGTTGTCTGTCTTATGTAATTTAGCTCATTGTAGTTAATATAACAATGGCTGCCACAAATGGGGTTCAAAACAATTCTACTAAGTTTTATTTATTCTATCTTATATAACTAACTTCTTAAATCTTGCAGAAATGCAACCAAGCCTCCCCCTTTCCCTCAGAACATTTCACAGGAGCTCTGTCTGCTGAAGTGAGTTGCTGAAAATTGTATCTTAGCATAATTTTAGTCTCTCAGCTTAACTTTAACACCATCTTTCAAAAAATATTTCAGCGGAAGGTTGTTCAGATCCTCCGTGGTGCTGAAATGTCACTTTAGCTAAGAGCTGTCCACTGTGTGTGTAAATAAGAAAATCACTGTGTGGTAATAGTGCAAATGTTTTCCAGCTGGGAGCTTTCTCACTTTCTCTTTCAACATCTTTCACGTCAAATGTAATAAAAGCATGTTCATTCTCTTTGTAAAGCTTGCATAAAAGCAAAGGACTATTCCAGCTCTATGATTGGAGCTGAGGAGGAACCACCTGTTGTGTTCCTCCTCAGCTCCTCCTCAGTTCTACTTGATTCTGTGTTAAACAGAATCAAGTAGAACAGCATTATGAACACTATGCATTATATGTAATGTAGTGTATGCGAAATGGAGAAACTGCTGTTTCAACCACCCTTGCTCTATATTATTTATACAAAGAAAGCTACTGTATGGTGGAATAACACTTTCTGTCTAAAGTTCACTGAATGTAACAGCCAGCATACTCATTAGCATGTATTGATTCATTTTGGATAGCCCGCTACTTCACCTTTCTGTCTGTGCACTCACTCTTTGCTACTAAAATGCCATTCCTTTCTTTGTAATGTAATCACAGCTGGACGCTTGTCCTCGGTGATGCTGATGAAAATAAGATTATCCAGGCTTAGAAACTTGCTGTATACATTTTCAACCTTCTCCTAGAACAATGGTATAATGTTCTGTTCAGTCTCTGTTGTGCTGAAAAACTCTTTCATGTCAACAGTCACAACAGAGAAATCTCTGGAAGGAGTAAACTGGAAATTCTGAGGTTAACATCAGCAACGCAACCAAAGATCACAACAAAAAAAGGCAGATTTTCTGACTCCAGAGGCGATATTAAGCATAAAAACAACATTCATCTAGGAACATCAAGCCATAAGTCATCAGAGCTCTTTGTGACTCATCTTTGAGTAGTTGCGCCAAACCAAAAATTGATTTGGAGCAGCTATACGAAAACATTTTATTTGGGCATTTTATTTCATCTAAGTATCCCTCAGGCTTCCCATTGCCGAGGCAATTTTTAAAGAATTTGTCTAGAGACTGAACGTAGCATCATTGTCCAACAAATTCCATTGCAACCTCAGGAAGTTTCTTTTTTCTATTGTCAGTATGTCAGCTGTCTTCTCTGAACCTATTACAGGATTTCCACTCCCTGTAGCACTTAATGTGTAACTGGAAGGGATTTCATAAAAGAAACCAGCATGAGATAAGCACTCAAGACCAAATCCTGAAAATTTTTCCAAGCTTGCCTAAGGCGGCATCTTGGCTAGAGGCAGCAGTGACAATGCATCATCAAAAATCCGTTTAACAAGGATAGAATGAAACTCAGTGAAGGCACAACATTAGAAATCTGTGTTTTAAAAAAAAAACAAAAACATTATATGAAAGCCCAGCTGGAGATGCCTAAAAAAATCCTAAAGATCTAGCTTTAACTGACTTGTTTGATTTAAAAAGAAATGAACAACGTCTTCCTCAGCCCACATTGGCTTACAAGACACTAGAAGAAAAAATAGCTCATCACAGGGCAAACCGTAATATTGAAAAGTTAAAATAAAAGAGAACTTTTATAACTAGGAAAATAGTGTACTGTCTCAGCTGCTTTACAGTTTAAATAAATTCTACCAAAACAAAAATATTCCCTTTTAAAAGAGAAACTAAAATCAATTACAAAAAGCATTTACTTTCAAAATGCTAAATAAAAACTGATTATGAAGAGGCATATCCAAATTATTCTCTCTCGTGAATTGCTAATAAAAGTTGATTTGCTCTAACCCAGACCTAATGTGTTGTTTAAGAAACCTGTGAGATAGGTAGGGAATGATGAACGGAGGTTGCCGGAGACTGGGACATACTGATTGAAGCACACTTTATAGTCCCCGTTCAACACTGTTGCGCTCTGTTAATAGCAGGCTGCCCCAGCTTTAGCCCAGCTGTGGCCCACTTTCATGCTGCTCAGCTACACAGTCCCTGCAACCCCTGCATCTCTCCCCATCTTTCTCTCGCTCCCATTCCATATTGCTCACCTCTGATTTCTCTTTCCCCATCTTGCTCTATCTACCTTCTCTCCAAATCCTCTCCTCTCCCTCTCCTTCTGCACTGACCAGAGAGTCATTAGTTTACCTCATGTTGGTTATTGGACACAGTTGTAACAAAGAAGGGCCTCTCCTATTGGAAATAGCTAATATTGCTAATATGTGATGTTTAGGAGACACAAGAACATGGAATTTGAACTTTAGGCTGGAACAAACATCCTTTGCTGTATTTGCTTTATTACAAATGTCCAGGACCAAGCTCACTGGTCTGATAGTGACACACACAAAGAGAAAATAATGAAATATGAGATGATAGATGATTGTACTATTATTATTATAGATGTTAGGGCAGAGCAAGCTGATATAAAGCTGATTTTACCATAGAAATGTGAAGAGTCGCTGTAAAATAGATTGAAAATAACACAAAATTAAAGTGAGGACAATTTTAAATGTCACTCTAAATTTAAATGTGATTTATATTTGAAGGATAGAGAAAATATAAATATACTGACAAAGAAAAATAGTCAATGATAATGCTAATTCATCACAATATTCACAATATACACGTGAATATTGCATGCACTGTAAGCGTACATGCAAAAACGTCCACGTTGCAACCTCTTTGACTGAGGTGGGAAACAGAAGAGGAAACAAGTAAAAACAGCTCTCTGACTCATTGTGTTCTATCACAGCTGCCAAGGAAAGAGGTAGGAGGGAAGGAATAAATGATCAAAGACGCTGCATATTCACCTGCATTTACTGCACAGTTTGTTCAAATTTAACTACATGGGGTGGTGGGATGATATCAAAATTATGCACTCCTGGGTTTCTTCATCCAACAAATAATGGACACATGCACAGCTTTAGCACAGATAATATTAATCAAAGCCATACACACAAGAAATATTTGTAACTACACATAACTTTAGATTTATACATTTACATAGTAATACTATTTATAAAAGTAATAACCTATGTTTAAATTCATGGCTTAGTCACAGATTTGAGTTGATGGCTGATTGCTCTGTGATGCAACAGAGAATAATTATTGCTTCTTGGAAGTCACACAAAGAAAAGCTGATGAATTCCTCACTTGTGGCTGAACTCAGTTGTGTGAATTCATACCTTCTCTCAGCTGTATCTTTCAAGGACTTCATGTAACCTTTGGAAACTGTCCAAGATGCTGTTCTTAGAGCATAAACATCTGGGAACATGTTATTTTCTCACAGCTTTATTGCCTTTCTCTTCCTGTCCCCACAGCCTCCCAGTCTGAGGTGCTGAGGCTCCTTTAACCACTCTCACACAGGAATGGTTATCTTTTTCTATTTTATCGTTATCCGTCGAAAACTGAATGGTAACGGATTGATTGGCGACCCTTTCTACGATAAGTAAATGCTAATCTCTGCTGTGCTCATACAGAATCCCACCATGTCTAACAATTACTCTTATCTAAATGTGGATGTGCAGGGTGAGAAATCCATGCTTGAAGCTTCGTCAACATGCTGGTTGATGGCTTATTTTATTGATCCTTATGGAACCATGATGTTGGCCTCAGCATTGGTTTACCTAAAGCACCTACAGTAAATATGATATATTATTAAGTCTCTATTGTCTTTGGTTCATATTTTTCAAAAAGGAAACTATTTTTGTCTAAACACTATATCCAGTTTTCCCTACTTAGCATCTCAAAACTAACTCCAGTGTTAGCAGTATGCAGCATATTTTAGGCATTAGAGGTGTGGAAGCCTGTTGCATTTTCTAAATTTGGATGACATGGTCTGCAGTAACCTGTAGTACCTCCAGCCAACAGCAGAGGACTCTGTTCCTGCTGTGTGTCTGATTTAAAACCTTGGTTCTGGTCATAAATACTATTTTAGAGTTGATGTATGGAAAGAAGGAGAGGCAACGCTGCTATAAAATCTGTGAAGGACAGTCCTCTTCACCTCAACACAACCTGTAAATATGTATTTTTCTCATTACTGTGTAATTTGAGAGACATATGGAGGAAAACTATATACCCGAGCTGTTAAATCTGGACAAATTACCTGCTGCAAACATTTATAGAAAAGTTTAAGAGCAGAGGGATAATACGTCTGATAGTATAGAGACACTGTAAATAGCTGCTTTATGTTATTCTCGAAACCTTAAGCCCATCTGTCTGCACTTCAGATGAATATAGGTGACAAGAGAGGGTGCCACATGGTGCATCTAAAGGACAGCAGGAAGTGTTAAGCCCCCTTAAAGCCGACGTATAGCCTGCGTGACAGTATTGTGCCCACCATCCTTCCTTTGGGTTCATGAGGATTTGGGGCATCGAATGGACTTTTCTGTAAAGGCCAGCATTGGTTGACCTTCAGTTTATAAGACTCACATGCAGAGAATTATGACACAAGATTGACTAGTCAGAAATAAAACATACTTCATATGACACAAACAAAGGGCTGCTGTGCCTCTGTAGTAGTATGATGAGCTTTTTATACCAAACCTGTCTAAATACAATTTAAAAAGAAGCTCCTATATCAAGTGTCATGAAATCTAGTCATGAAAAAAATCTTGTCCAGTACTATAAAATGTAAAGGATATTAATTCCTAAAAATGATAACTTGGTGATTCAAGATTTCATCAAACTGCATCAATATGCTGACCATGAAAGGGGACCATGGTAAATTTTAAGTCCACGTGTATATAAAGCCTAAGTTCCTTATCCATTTATTTATTCACATCAGTGAGGTAGAAGATTGCTAACAAGAATCATTACAGTTTGTGGCAGAACCTGACCTTCATTTGAAAGCAAGGCTATTATGTATGGCCTGTAAACTATTGTCCACAAAATCAGCGGAGGAAAGGGAAAGGGCCGCTCTGCACCAGGCTGATGCCATGGCCATATCAAAGGACAAACATATGCACCGTGGTTTTTCACAAACTATTCAATCAATTCACTTGCTACAAAAATGTATTTTAAATGAAGAAGACAGATTTGTGTCATCGTTGGTACTCACAGTGGATAGAGAAAGTCGCTGACAAACACGGCCTTTATCTGTGTTTGGCAGTGTAGTACACTGTATTCACACTTGCTCAGGGCATTTTAGCAGTAAGACCACTTAATGTGTGGTTACAGTTATACAGCGACTGTAATTACTGGTTAAAACTGATTGGTCTAGTGACTGCAAGGACATTACGCTGAACGGAAATGATTACATGCTTGGGGAAGGTATATGGCATCATGTATTGCATGTTAGGTTCCCTAGATTGCTGAGATATTTCAGAGTGAGGAGGAAAAACTAGGAAATAAACTCAGTGAGAACAAATAGTAACAAGCTTACAGTTTGATTTGACTGTGAGGAGTACAGAGATTTTGAGGTTTTATAAACATCTTGAGTGGGCTTGATATTAAGGCAACAGAATTTGGTGGAGAGCTTTGGAGGAGATGTGTGTGTGTGGTCTGCAGCTTATGCCAAGCTGAATGTTTCATTAACAGATGGTTGCTTATATGTCTAATAATATAGAGCTAAAAAAGACCGAAGCACAAGATGGATACAAGGGCTCCGTAATGTATCCTTTAAGCACAGACATCGCAGTGTGTGCAATGTGAAGTAAGGCAAACTAACTCCAGTACATCATGCTACAACTTTTGTTGCTGCTCGATACACGCAACACAGATACACAGAACACTTGCATATTTCTCATTTCCATGAATAATCTATAACAGAAATCCAATTGATGCAACATAAATGACTCCAATTTAAGTTTTCTTGGATTACCCAATGTGCTTCAACTTTGTGCACAAGATGGATTTTGTTAACATGCACACAAAATGATCAATGAACAGGAAATAAACACACAAAAGGAAGATTTTGCTGCAAAATACAACTTTGGCTTCATAGAAGCAGTTCGGCTACAGAAAGGATGATGTTGACCAAAAACATACTTAGAAGTGTCTTACAGTTGTCACCACATGAGGCAACATGACTAATATGTTTGACCATTTAAATCAGCACCACAAAGCTCTTGATGAGTCCACAGCTACATCTGAAAGCTATTCAAAGCAAAAAACTAGTTTGGATGCCTTTGCCAGTGTTACACCACACAGGAAAGGATTCAAATGACTTTTTAAAATTACTCTTCATTTTTGGTGCAGATGCACATCCCTACAAAATCACTCAAATCATTCTGGAATGATTGTTTCCGAATTGTTATTTCTGTATTTGTTCATATGTTTGTACGTTCCTTCGCCTCCATGAAAAGGTCAACTTCAACTTGTGTTTTAATGCTGATTTCGGAAAAATGAACGCAGATACATGGGCACAACATTACTCAGTGCTGTCTTTAATCATTTAAATTTTGTAACTTTGCCAGTAATGATGAATTTCAGGAAAACTGCTTACTCCATGTTATATTATCTGTTTGTGCATGAATGTGACTTTTATACTGTGTGACTTGCACTTCAAGATTCAAGGGCAGGGACCATATAAATTTCTGCTGATCTTGTTCAAAAAAAGTGTGCATGTGTGTGCCGTAAGTGCTGAGGGGGACAGAGAAAGAAGCATTCAGGCCTTGAAGGACTTTACAAGCGACATTGTTCTTTCATCACTTGTATCTTAAATCCATGCAAAGCACAGGTCACTTTTAATGATGGAAAAAAACTGGTAGAAACGGCATTTTGCCTCCATAGGCCGTATTATGTTATTCCGCCATCTGTGCATCCGTCTAACCTCTTGCAGTCTGAGCTGCAATTTCAATTTGATACTGCATTTGGAAATTACTAGGTACAATGTGAATGAGGTGTAAATGTAAGTTAAGAATGGTGTGGTTTAGTGGAAGGTACAATAGCTTAGAAGGGAGTGTGGTTAATTCAGTGTTGGGGTTCAGATGTGTCTACAATTTATCATAATGTGGGCTGGATAACGGCCACTGAACTGTATGCTTCAAGAGGAGAAAAGAAAATGTACTGGACAAAAATACACTCACTGGCCACTTTGTTAGGTACACATGTTCAATTGCTCGTAAACACAAATTGCTAATCAGACTATCACATGGCTGCAAATCAATGTGTTTAGGCATGTAGACTTGATAAGAACAACTTGATGAAGTCCAAACCGAGCATTAGAATGGGGAAGATAGGGGATTTAAGTGACTTTGAATGTGGCATGGTTGTTGGTGCCAGATGGGCTGGTCTGAGAATTTCCGAAACTGTTGATCTACTGGGATTTTACACACAGCCATCTCTATGGTTTACAGAGAATGGTCCGAAAAAGAGAAAATATCCAGTGAGCGGCAGCTGTGTGGACGAAAATGCCTTGTTGATGTGAGAAGTCAGAGGAGAATGGGCAGACTGGTTCGAGATGATAGAAAGGCAACAGTAACTCAGATAACCACTCGTACAACCAAGGAATGCAGAAGACCATCTCTGAACGCACAACACGTCCAACTTTGAAAAAGATGGGCTACAGCAGCAGAAGACCACACTGGGTGCCACTTTTGTAAGCTAAGAACAGAAAACTGAGGCTACAATTCACACAGGCTCACTAAAATTGGACAATAGAAGATGAAAAAACGTTGCCTAGTCTGATGAGTCTCGATTTTAGTGTGACATTCAGATGGTAGGGTCAGAATCTGGAGTGAACAACACTCCAGCCTGAACCATTGTGTCAACGGTTCAGGCTGGTCCTGGTGGTGTGGGGGATATTTTCTTGACACACTTTGGGCCCCTTAGTACCAACTGAGCATGGTTTAAACACCACAGCCTATCTGAGTGTTGTTGCTGACCATGTCCATCCCTTTATGACCACAGTTTACCCATCTTCTGATGCTATTTCAAGCAGGATAATGCACCATGTCACAAAGCTCAAATCATTTCAAACTGCTTTCTTTAACATGACAATGAGTGCACTGCACTCCAATTGCCTCCACAGTCACCAGATCTCAATCCAATAGAGCACCATTGGGAGGTAGTGGAACGGGAGATTCGTATCATGAATATGCAGCCGACAAATCTGCAGCAACTGCGTGATGCTATCATGTCAATATGGACCAAAATCTATGAAGAATGTTTCCAATACCTTATTGAAAGTATGCCACGAAGAATTCAATACAATTCAATTCAATTTTATTTATATAGCGCATATTTACAACATAAGTCGTCACATAGCAACTATGTTAGAATTCAGATGAATACATAGAATTAAGGGAGTTCTGAAGGCAATAGGGGGTCCAACCTTTTACTAGCATGGTGTACCTAATAAAGTGGCCAGTGAGTGTATAAGCATGTAAGTGTGTAATATTTTGATAAATTCTTTGAAGTGTTTTTAACATGGGGGAAGTAGTATATATTCTTCTAAAACACAGCATCCCTACATCTGAATGGACACCAAAAACACGAGCACTAAACTGAAAATGATAATAGGCAGATCAAGAGGGGGGTCACAGGCCAGAAATCACAAGTCTGTGTCTCCACCATTTGCATCACACAGCACCACACATCAGTGACACAGAGTTAATGAGTTTTTTGACATGTTGTCCCACTCTTCCTGTAGGGCTTGGCAAACTTGGCTAAAATTTTGGAGGACAGGATCACGTTGTTGGACATGTCCATCCAGAGCTGTCTGAAACAATTTCCACGATAGCAAGTGGTGCAGTAGTGGACATTCACGTGCCTGGCTGCAGCCTGAATTGACTTGCCAACAGCCAACAGCTCATTCTCATTTTTCTCTTGTCATCTGTGCCATCGTGTCATTTGAATAAAGCTGCATTTTAGTGTGACCTTTTATAATCACTGGTCTAAAGACTGTCTGTGTTCTGGCCACGCATTGTGATCATTGTCTTTTAAAGCTACACCTGACCAGAGTGTGGATTAAGTCAGTGGTCGAGTGTTTGTCACACGTCAAACAGTTTTAAAAAAAATTGTGCACAAACGGCTAAATGTAATCAATTTCCAACGATAAGAACAGAAATTAATTTTTTTCAGTCAGAGAAGATCATTTGCATGCTGTGCTTATCTTTTTGTTCAGTTTACTTTGAATGTCTTGTAATGCTGATATCCTTGATTGTAGTCTGAAACCCAACCTTTATCCAATGTCATCTCACTATCTTTCCCAAACTTTCCTGATTGTCTATACTTTTAAACTGCAACAGTCTTTGAGAGAAGAAATAATGGACTGCCCTTGAATCAAATGCACATAATGCACTATTTAATGTCATAGAGAATCAGTGCTAGGTAGAACATCGGAGACACACACTCTGCAGTCACCTGAGTGATTGTGAGGTAGAGAACCCTCATTAATCATTCCGAGTCAATGAGGAGACAGAGAGCATAGAAACACGTTAAATAGGAAGTAGGTTCCTTCCCCTGGCTTCGTCAGACAATTGCATTTGTGACTATGATTGAGTGTGTTTCCTTGCATGCATGTTGGTGGAAAGTGAACTCCTTTGAGAGACAGCCTCTGATGTATCAGTACTAGTAAGTAGCTTTCCTAAACATGCATGCCCTTGGAATAATAATACCATGGGAGGAAAGCATTAAAAGGGGATTAACTGTTTTACTATTTTAGGAAACTGAGATTTAAATCTACTTTTTTATGAAGGGTAACCTTTGCACATTCCTCCTGCCAAACTGTCTTCATGCAATCCTATACCATATACCAAGAATCCATAGCCTTTTCTTTTTAGACAGGTTTGTTGTTGTTCTCTTCATTGCTTTCTTCCTTCCTCACCCCCTGTGTCTTCTTGCCCCAGGCCAGAGAGGTGGCTTGAGTACTTGGCCCACCTTATGTATTTGCAGGGAGGAAATGAAAGCCACCTAAAACATCATGCATCACCAGCTACCAGCAGGAGGGAAGAAATTGTATACATATAATTTGCTTATGGGTTGCAAATTAAGGACTGAATTTGCTTCTAGCTCCTTACTGCATCTGCCTCTTCCTTTCTTTTCCCCTATGTCCTCCTCCTCCTTCTCCTCACACCCGTATCCCTTTTTCCTCTGTTTTTAGGAAGAGTTGTGAGGAAAGTAGGCTATTAAATCCTTGGATATATGAGGCAGAGAGAGTATCAAGAGCCCACGTAAATTATCCCAATATTTGCATCTGGGTTTCCCTGCAAAAAGGTTCTCACCACTTCTACAACCCAATTCCAATTTCATCTAGCGGATAATTGTCAATTCAACCAGGATGGTAAATTCTATCAATAACTCCAATCAATCCTCCCTCTCACATATACATTCATATTCCCTCTTGCTCGTTTGCTTGCCTGAATTGTTTCAGAGAGAAGGAGGGAGGCGATCTGTTTTCAAAATTTACTATTCTCATCACTGCCTCTGCGATTGTTCTTTCTCCTTACTTACAGATGGGATGAGAGGAGAGGAGAGGAGAGGAGGAGAAGAGAAGAGGGGAAAGGAGAGGAGAAAATATTGGCATTGCACATGTGTGCATACATCAACACACTACAACAATAACAAAAGGGCATGTAGCATATTAATATCTTCGCCATCAGGCTTTTCATCTCCCCCTGTCCCTGTCCTCTCCTTTGTCTGTTAAAAAAAGCTTAACAGCCTACAGATGTGCAGCTGTAGTTCAGGTCTGCTCCATTACAAGACTATGAAAGACTTAAAATAATAATGCCTACAGATGCCCTGCTGCATCAAATTGTCACATTGATAACATATGCACACCCACGTGCACATATGTACGCAGGGTCAGTCTTCCTGAGAGCGATGGCCTAATTGTCTGTCTAGCCAGCTGACCCTGAAAGCTAGAGATAAAGTGAGGGAGGAGTGGTAGGAGGAGGAGTGGGGGAGATAAAATGAAGTCAACTGTCTGCTCTATTGAGCCTGTGTCAGGTGAACACAGTGGAAAACATGGAAGTCATGTAGGATTCAGTGACACTTGCTGTCTAGAAGATCTTTAACCACTGATACGGGCTGCATCCTTATTTCGTTAGAGATGATGGCTGCCTATTAAAGGATTGGAGGTGGAATGGCACTTTCAACAACATGTGTTACAGTATTGATTGTTGAGGGAAATCCTCTTATAAAATCATCATCCACCACAGAGAGGTCAGAGTGCCGATTTGGGGGCAAAAAATGCTTATACAGGAGCTGAAAAGGATTCATAGTGTGTTAAGAAAAGGTGAATAAAACAGAAATGAAGATAATTTTTTGAACAAATGGAAAAACAAATTGTTCCTGGTCACAGTATTTTTTCCACTTAACTTTGTTTTGAAGGACTGTGTGGCTTGTTTGTTTTTGTTGGAGCTGTTTGGGGTTCTTAGCCATGAATGGACAAATAATAATGAACAAAAAGGTGAATCAAATCCTTTGCCATTAAAACAGTTTCATTTATTCTCTACCCCAATGCAATCTAGTTTTCTAGCAATTATATAATTAGAAAGTAATGACTGTATACTGTAGACTGTTTCATCAATAGCACAGTTTGATCCCTGGATGCTGCACTTTAAACTCAAAAACAAATGCAGCTAATTGATTCACTCTTTGGTTCTGAATATTACAACAGAGAGACCGCAAGTACGCACTTATAAAGGATTTGTGTCCTGTAAAACAAGCAAAGCAAAAAGGGCAACACACTCAGTAAAGTTGTGAGGAAAGAAAAAATGAACTAATATTAGCTCATTGGAGACTTTCTGCAATTTCAGCCATGCTGAAATAAACTATGATAAAATTATCCCGTGTAACCCAATGCTGGATTGATTTCTCATGCCACAGGAGCCACAGTGATGACAGCAAACAAATGGGCAGGTCATAAATCTGTCTCAACATGCTCCATACATTTACTGCAATTTCCAATGTAACCATTGCTTTCATTTGATTTGAACTCAATTACACAGTTGTTATGGTTACTCAGCTTAAAGAACTTAGCCGCTGAATCTATGTGAAAAACAATGATGGACTGGGGTAAAGTTTTACTGGTAGAAGATAAAAATATTTTCAGTTTTCAGCAACTGCTAATAAAATGCAGAAATATAGAGTTGCTTTGGGTAAACAGCTCAGTAAGGCAGTCCAAATGGTTCAAATCATTGTCAGTGATTAAGTGATCTTCATATCCTGTGCTGGTATCAAAATGTGCTAAATTCTTTCACACACCATCATGCTTTCACTCTTCTAAATAAGTTCCATTTATCTTTTCTGACTAATGCACTCTGTTTTATTATAGGAAGAAACACTCTCTTTAATAGAAAAAGTTCATAAACACACAAAGCACACTGATGATTGATTTAAGACATTTGTCAATGTTTGCCGAGTAAAAGGTAAAGACGAACAATGACCAAGCAAGTTTAACACAGCCAAGCCTTCTTTGTGTTAGCTGGCTAAACAAAACCTAAAACCCCAAGAAGAGATAACGGGTATCACAACGATGGAGTCTTTAATTAATCCACGGGCCTTTTAACGGATTATGTGATTCTTCTTCTGCACAAATTAGACAGATTATATGCCACCTACTTTAGTCAAGAGGAATGGGTTGTTGCAATGGAGAGCTATGAATTATTGTTAATGTTACTGCAAATGATGCATGATCGTGCAAGTTGATATGTTTATTTTACCACTCAGTGACTCTCAATTCAGCCACTTATTTCTAAAGGGACAGCTGCACAAGAGAGATGTTAAACTTTAAACTTCATACATTTAAACATGATACTGAAAATGCATTTAGGCCTAAAATTGTCCAATGATGAAGTATATTACTTTAGTTTGGGCCAAATCAAAGTGAAATTAATGTTATTGATTGAATATTCTCTGTGATAAATTTTCTAATCTGTGTTCTATTAGCTACAATACCAGCAGTATAAAATGGACTTGGCAGGAAATCAGGACCAAGTATAAAAACATATTTATGCATTTTGTGAATCACCAGCTGAATGCATGTTGGTTACAACTCAATGCATACAGTTTGCAGTACTGCCACTGCACCACTTCATTCAGCAGCATCACTAACTTACACCTCAACAGGTTTGCAGATATAGCATATTTCCTCAGCTGGGAATCTATATTGCTCAAAGAGACTCATCAGAAAAAGAACTGGTGAAAGGCTGAAACTGCTTAGAGCTGTAAAACTCAGACTAAAACAATAACCTCATCTGGAGCAGGTTAGCTGTGCAGAATAAATTGCTGCTATGATCTAGCATGTTAAAAATCAGCCACCTTCGAGGCATTGAAAACTCTGGCTTCAGGTGCAGCATACCTCACTAACGCATTAGTCTTGCTTGTAGGAGACCCCTCTGCTGCTGTCACATTTTTGTGCATATTGGTGACTGGATACAAAATATGTCACTCAACTCAAGGCTAAACACCAAACTCACAAATCTCTGTGTCCTGTTTTCTTTCTGAATTTATTCTTACAGTTCTGACCAGAAGTGATGGTTCATACCTCCACCACTTTAATGCTTCTTTTAGGATGTTAGCCCACTTGCGGCTATTCTTTGTCTGTCATACTGACTTCTGTTTACAAAGAAAGCTGCCAGATTGTATTTATGGTGGTCCTTGATGTCATTGAGCTGCCTCTCCAGTGAGTCGCTGGTCCCATGTACTTCACGATCTTAAACTGTAACTGGTGACAGTATTTGGCGATCTCATCATGGGCCGACTTTACAACGTTTTAGCTCTGCAGCCTTGGTGAACTTGGCATAGTGGCACATGAACCAGGTCTCCACCTACTGCAGGTTCTGTTTGGGGTGGAACATCCAGCCAGGAGATGGTCTCCAGGCTGGATGTTCAACTCCCAAACACCCCTTTTTCAGATAGTCCTTGTTCTATCTTCACCAACCCCAACCAAAAACGATGGATTGGGAGTCCATATGCAGAATTAGAATAGCACTGGAGAGACAGCTCAATGGCATGTATGACCACCACAACAGCAATCTGGCCAGCCTGCAAGTAGGGAAACATAAGATAGGATGAGGCAGTGTTACCTGGTTAGCAGGGACTAAACGTCCTTAAAAATACTTACATAGAACATTCCTGATTTGTACAATTCTTTAGCAAAAGCAGATCCTATGAAAAATTCAGATTGCCTGATCATCCACCCCTAATTACAGCAGTGTTAACTCCTTTATTGTCATTTGCTTGTAATTCGTTGTTGTTTTGTTTAATGACTTCTGTACTTTCTGCACTTTGTGAACTTTGGGACAGTCCAGGCCCAAGACAAATTTAGCCAAGGAACAGCACAATACATCTTGATCCTGATGTACAGCCTCTGTTGCTTAAATCCACTCCACCTTTTCATCCATCATACTATGTCTATGGTGTTAAACGAGCATTACAGCTGGCACGGCTGTGGAATTTAAACTTTTTCTCAAACTTGATGATCATACTAGAGGGAATAATATGAACCAAAAGTTTGTTTTGGAGGTGAATGAAAGGCAGCACCGTTAAAATGAATAAGTTAACACACCTGCAAGGTCCAAATATATCATCAGCAGGGCCTCATGAAAACACAAAAACATGCACACAACGTTCCACAAGTAGTCACACACACAAATGCATACAAGGAGATACACAAACACTAATTCAGTCACTCATGTAGACACACATCAGATTAGTGGAGCCACAGGCTCTAAAGCCACAAACAGCAGGAACTTAATTGAAGCAGGCAGGAACCAAAGAATGTCCTGAGCGTGTCAAATGCTTTCCCTCACCACTGAGATTGTGACATATACTTCTAAACCAACGGGTCATCATTATCAAATGGAGGCATGACTCAGTCGCTCACACTCTGTTTCTCCACGACTCTCTCCGTCCTTCTCTCCCTTTGTTTCCCCTTTTTCATTATCGATGAGACACATGACTGCTCACAGCTGCAATGCATCGAGGGAGCCATAAAACAGGTCAAAATAAATATTCTCCAGACACAGGCTTTAGTCTCAGAATAGGATTGGCTCTGATGGACTAAGGAGAGAAAAAAGTAAAGCAGGAGGAAAAAATCATCTGTGTTTGCTCACGATGGAAGGCTTTTTTGTATCCAGAGTTTTTCTACAGTTACACTGCTTAAGTTGTGGACTGGATATTGGATAGGTAGACATGCAGACAAATACAAATCATCCAAATCATTGACAGCAGCAGAAAATTGGTTTGTGAGTAGTTTGGCAGCTCAGTCTGTCAAGGTGAAAAACACACCGTGTTCAGCTTTTGGCTGATGCTGTACCGTTACTTTTCTCTCTGTTGTAACATCGTGAACACTGTCATTGTATAATCGCACATTAACTTGCTTTAATTAAGGGGGAGCAACAGAAATTACCTGAAAATGGGAGACACCTCCACATCAAAATGTAAACCCTTATTAAAGCCTGTTTCCTCACACTAATATTAGATATGTTACGGGTTTCTCATTAACTGCTGGCTGAAGAGAAGAAAGTGATGGAGTTTTGAAACTGAAGCTGTATTGAACCATGAGTTCTGCAGGCACACAATAAAATACTAGTGGGAAAAATAAACACAGAAGCCCTGATACAGCCATTAATGCTACATGGATAAGATCTGGGGCTTGCTATCACTTATTATTACACTATTTAATATAGCAATAAACAGATTTTCATTTTAGCTTCATCTCATTGACTGCACACAGTTTTCAGGTCCCAAATTTAAAAAGCATGGTTACACATCCAGTTAACTCAACAAAAAGAAGTGACTACTGAATTAACACATATCTGGGACTAACATTTGCATATCAACATCATTCAGAATGCACAAAATTTATACAAGAGAACTTCTTCCTCCCCGTATCGCAGCACTATTCCATCTGTCCAGTATAGATGAAACTGACATCAACCATCCATCAAATTCTCAGTAAGACAACAAACAAGTCAACTACCAAATGTCAAAGCAATAAACTGCAGCTTTGATTAGTAACTTGTAATTATTGTATCTCAAACTGATCTCTTACACTTCTTGCTACTGAAAAACATGATAATATTAGTGTGCCTAAAAAGGAGCTGGCAAATATTCCACCTACTCTTTAACATACAGCCAAATCACATGTTTGTGGATTCAGAATTGAACTTGAGCTGCTTCTGTTGATCCCATCTACGGGTAAGCAATCAATCAATACACAGGTTCAGATTTTCAGTATATGTTGAGTGAGAGCTCTGTCTAGAAACCTAGAGCACAAAATGTGGCAAGTCATCTTCAGGAAATGTTTTCAACAGTAACATCTGCAAACAAAATAAAAACTCAACAGTGATGGACAACAAAAGTAACAAGCAACGTAGCACATTACTTTGTCTTCTGAGTAATCAGTAAAGCAACGTAATTACTTTTCCAAAGAGTAGTTTTCTATCAGCTACTCATTAGTAACTGAATATTATTATTGTTGTCTAACACTGGTTCTCAAGTTCCGATACACAATGTGAAAAAAGTGATTTTAAGGAATTTTCCTTTAAATTTTACAGATTTTGTCTGAATTTTGAAATGTATGAATCACAATTGAAACACAGACTAAACAGACTTCACATGTCTCCAGGAAAATAAAGACGAATTTCTCTTTAAAGAAAACTGATTGTTTATGACATGAAAAAGACTTTGTATCCTTAACTAGAAAAGCACTCAGAGAGTACATACCTCCGCCAAGGAGCTTCAGTCCACCCCCAACACAATCTCCCAATTCACATATTTTGTATGGAACGTTACAGATACAAATGTAATTACATACAGTTGAAATGTCCTACCGACAATGCGGCGTGTCTTTTGTCTTGTGTCTGTGTTATACTGTGAGCTTTGTATGCATAGACAATAAGGAGTGGTGTGTATAATTTAATATGAGGATATGGATTGCAAATGCTTATAAAACTGAAGGCCAAGAATGAACAGAAAAGTGGTGAATGAAACCAAAAAACGTCCAAACAAACCTCTTAATGAAATAAAATCCCCACAGTGCTGTCCCCACTTTTTTTAAAAAATTTAACTTAGCCTATTCAAAATTATATGAAATCCCTGAAACTATAAAATAACTGTGAAAGTTTTTTAAATTATTAAACCCACCCAATGAATTTTTAACCCCTATGAAATGAAAATATTATACGTTTTATTGAACCCCGGTCCCCCACTTCACAGTCCCCATCCAGTCCCTTATATGAATTCAAGCCCTTTAAACCTTATTTTAAACCCATTAACATTAAGTTTAACCCCAGAAATCAAATTGTAAGCCCAGCCTATGCTAACTAAATGATTTTTAACCCTGGTAATGAAATAAAATTCCCTTAAAAAAAAGAATGCTCCGCTACGCTAATGTACGGCAGAAAACACCAAGAAAAACCCAAAAAACACCCAGCAAATGACAACTCAAGGCAGAAGCCCCCCACCCTAAGGAAATGTAAGGAAACCAAAAAGCAAAGCTAAAGGAACAGAAAATCTCAAAACCTCCCCAAAAACGTCCCGAAAAGAAGCCGAACGCTACCGATTTAGCCCTAGCGGCGGAGCTAGCGGCACCATAAGGTCCATCCAAAGGGACAAATAAACCCCACACTGGTGAAAAGTCCACTGTGAAATAGTGAACAATGTGTGCCAAGCAACGTTTGGACCCCACAGTGGGTCTTCATCAGGCCACGGCACACAGCAAGGTCTGCTAATAGTGAGCTAACACTGGAGCTTTCAGATATCAGATCCTTCTTCATCAGAAGTCAGACAGGTCACGGAGCCAAAAAGAACAGGAAATAGAGAAATAAGTTTTCCACGGGTGTATTTTAATTTTAATTTCCATTTACAAACACATCTAATTAAATCAACAAAATCTCATGTGGTCACAGGGGCTTACCCCAAAAACAAGAGTGTCCTCTGGTGGCTTTTAGAGTAAACCGCATGTAATTGTCCACCCGGTTACAGCTAGATTAAAAGAAAATTCCTGCATCGACACGGTGATCTGGAGAAGTCCCAAAATTTCATAATTTCTTCTTTGTCCCATTTCACACATTTCCTGAAAATTTCATACAAATCCGTCCATGAGTTTTTGAGTTATTTTGCACACAAACAAACAAACAAACAAACGCCGGCCATCACATAACCTCCTTGGCAGAGGTAATTAACCATAAAAAGATGATATGAAAATATAGTTAGAATTAAGGCTATAAATGAACATGAGCTTGCTTGGATTTTTCGCAGTGTGATGAATCAAGGTAAGTATTATTCAGTAACCAAATAGGACACTGCTCTTAGCCATTAGACTGCAAGTCTTTTATCAGTTTATCTGGCTGCCATTTAATGAAAGTATAAGAGTGAATGAGGAAACAAAATGCTCAGAAAACCAGAATAAGGTATTGTTTGTTTATAATTCAGTGATTTAGACAGTAGTAAATAAGCCTCCAAAAATATGGTAATTGTCACACCACTAACAAGCCAAAGACCAAGATTTACCGAACATCAGAAAGTCATATATTCTGGTTACTTTACATAGTGGTATTGTCACTGAGTACAACAGAGGCAGCAGCACAGAGACATTCTCTCTCATCATTTGGCAGCAAGTGAGCCTTTACTAGAGGTAGGAACAATTTTCAGTCGTTGGAAAAGTAGCAGGTACATGTCCATACCAGAGCTGCCTAAAATTACACTGCTGATTGCAGCCAGGGCAGCAGGGAAGCAAATGGAGGGTGGTGGGAAGTGGTAAAGAATGTGTGGACAAGGCACCTTTTGTCAGACTGCTCAGCAAGGCTTTTTTCTTCACAAACTTCACTAAATACACAAAAACAGAGTTCCAGTCAGTCATACAAATAGTACAGTAGCAGTTCAATTGTTAGTGACATGAAACAGCTTTTTGGCATGATGTCAACTGTAACGGCTTGTTCGGCTTTACATTTTAAGCCAACATCACAACAACAGTTTTGGCTCCAGTCATTGGTTAGTGCTACAGTTGGCACTATCAGCAGCAAAGTCTAACTCAGAAACTATTCAGAGGCGCTTTATGTCAGCTTGCATGATTTTATGATCACTACATCATCCAACAAATGCACCTTACACATAAAGACAGCTGTGTCAAGAATTCAGCTGATAGCATTCTTATCAACAGCACAGACCAACTATATAATAAAGAGAAAAGAAGTTGCTTTAGCTGGTCATGGGTAGTAAAATATATATCAAGTCCACTTTGTTGCACTTTGTTTAATATACAGACTGAACTTTTTCACTTTGTTAAAGGGTTTAACAGAATCTTGGATTTATTTTGGAGTTGTAAGACTGACTTAAAAAATAAGCATTCTATTTTCTAACACTAATGTAAAGTGTAGGCAAGTATCAAAGTGAGCAGAATACTTCAGGTCACACACAACCATAGAGGGCAAATGTCATACATATACTGTTGGACATCTCAGCATTTATAATATCAGTGGGCAGCGTACTCAGAAATTCCTGCTGATGTAGCACATGTTGGAACATTTTTCACATACAGAAAACTAAAATGTTATTTAGGTGAGGTGACCTTCACCTGACAAGGTGGCTCTGGAACAGATCTGCAGCAGGGCAACGAAGACATTTCATCTTTTACTGCACACACTGTTTTCAGTTTAAGAAGCACAGACGGTGGCCTTGATGATGCAAGGACACCATGTGCCTGAGCCCTGTAGTATATAGCTGTCACAGGGACCCTTTGGTTTGCTACCCAACAACTCAAACCACGTACTCTCATCACCCACTGCAGTTCTTACACACACAAAGTAAGGATTGGGGGACGGATGAACACATAGAGAAATAGACACATACTTACAGACATAATCACTAGCACAAACAGGGTTTACCAAACAGTGAGAGGACCAAAATGGCCAGTTTACAAACAGTAATGAGAATTTTGTGAACAGCATTCATGACGGCTGTGATAAACTATCACAGAAAACTCTACTGCACTGCAAACTAAAGTTCTATCTTCATAAGGATGACAAAGGTAAAACTTTGGCTTTACAATTATGTGAAACGATTTGGCAAAGTTACTAAAAGAAAGAAGCAAAAATGTGCCTTCAATATTTTTACTCTGTAATCTAACATTTTGGCATCTAAAATTGAGATTAATGGGAAACTACATGAGATTGTTGTATTGCATCCAGCCAGTAGTCCATCTTCACAAGGCTGCATATTACTTAGCTTAGATTTATCTTCAACAACTTCAGCCATGCATAGAATAAGCTGTAATGTTATCTTATTATCTTCACCTTGACTTGCAAACATTTCACTTCTCATATTCATGAATTATAGCCGCTCAGTGTGGAGTGTCTGCAGTGGCTTAATCTTGCTTGTTTTTAACAAACAAGTCCATTCCACCCCCTGACATCTGTTTTCTTGTCTTGGTCTGCAAGACACGGAGGTGTTTACTGACAAACAGACTTTCTCTTTGCTTTTTTGCAGCATACAGGAAATGTGCTTTGACTCATACTCTGATTCCGATAAATACCCACAATCATCATTTATACAAAAATCACAGACATATGAACTTAGACTATGCTGAGTCACATTTAGAAGCTGAGCAGCTTCATCTACATTCATTCATTTGCTTGATTTTCTTTGCTGGGAGACAGTGGTTGATGGAGGCTGGTGCCAGACAGCCTGTCACAGAGGTGAGATTTTCTAAACCAGGGGCACTAGGGTAGGATACCAACTTATACAGTGATGTGCAAATTGTGTAGACTGAGCTGTGAAATAATAAGGTCAAGCTTAGTTTTGGTCAGGCCCTCTGATAAGCCTTGGACATTCTTGGGCAGCTATTTTAATATTGAGTACGATACATTAGTAAGTGTATGTCCATCAAATTCAGTAAACTCTATTCTATTCTATTCACCTGTGCAAAATATTTCATAGCATCTGCAGTTCAGCAGTTCTTTTGCTACTGCATTAAAATGCAGTTTGTGTGTGTTTTCCATTCTTCCTCACTACAGCAAATAAAAAATGGGAACTAAAAAGTTGAATACATTCAATAATTTTCAAAAACACCATGGCACTGTACATGAAAACTTAATGGATTTCAAACAAGTGGTTTTGTCTCTATTGACTTTTCTTGTAAACTGAAGCAAAGTGAAAGTCCAATATATTGAGCTAAACAAGAAATATAAGAAACATGCACTCTTGGAGTAAAGAGAAGTGAGGACTGATGGGAATTACATATATTTATTGGACCTTGACCCTGCTCCTATAAATACAGAAGTAGTTTTCCAGACCAAGTTTTCCACTTGGGAAGCTAAGAGATCTCAGAAGTAAAGTATAAAGTACATACTTTATACTAAAGTATATACTTTATAGTACTACTTTAAGTAGAAAGTATGCCTTTGTACTTTGTTCTTAAAGTGTTATTATTCGCCCAAATTCAAAAACACTTCAGTGTAAAACCTCCAACAAAAAGCTGCAGATGTCATATGTGTCCATCTGCACTTGACTGCAACAGTGAAACAGTGCATGCTTTGTGCAAAAGCATCTAACTTTGATTACTGTGCGTACTAATTTATGTTTGGTAGGTGTCACACTATAAAAAGTTGAGGAGGCCTATGTGCAAGATAAAGTAAAATAGAAATAAACTATATCAGTCTATAAAAAAGTACTAAAATCGAAACACTAAAAGGAAGCAGTTGAGCCCAGTAGTGAGTCATAATAAGCACAATGCATGTAAATGCAAGCAACATTTGTTAAACTGTCTGTCATGTTAAAAATATCAAAACATATCAATTAAAACAATTAACACTTAGTTGTATGCATACGTCCATCATACTTCAGCAAACATGTAGTAAAACATGTATCTTGTTGATTAAAAACAAGTAATTTTTCCATTATGTATAATTGGACAGCTACGATTGAGAACTTTTAGTAGCCGTGATAAAGAGAGACGCAGACTGCCAAAGCCTGATGGCCCATTGTTCCCATATTAATGTGGAATTTTATGAGGAAAATTGCACTCTAGCTGCATTAAAATTCCAAGTTAGCTTCACAGAACTGTCAAAAGGTAAGCCTTTCGATTTCTAATATTTATGAAATAATGGAATAGAATAATGGAAGGAGGAGTTCGGTCTACTCAAAGTGATGGACAAATTTTAACACCCTGTGACAGGACTATGGCTCATTGCCTGCGAAGCATTAACCTTTTTCAGTGAGAGGAGTCGAGACACCATCAGTGCCCAGTCAGACACGACATGCATTTTCGGCAGGCTGCAAACATACCCATCACAAAATCTAAAAAGTTTATCCAAACTTGGATTTGCACAATTAATGTTAACATCACTATATCAAAAAGACAGAAGACGCCGGATATACACATTTTTTTTGTACACGAGCATCACTCGGTTTTGCACACATCAAAGCAAAAAGCACAAGCAGTCCCTCTCTTGTTTAGGCTGGTGCACATCGATGTGTGTGCGCAGTAGGTGTGAGCAGGTGCGGGTGCATCTTCTCATCTCTGTGGTGCTCTTAAACCCGAGGCTGCCTGTGCTTTTCAACACTTTAAAAAAAGTGGGTAGTCCATCATCTTTAGGAATCTAATGGATTTTACACAGGGTAACCGAGGATATAATCATATTTAATAGCCCAAAAGAACAAATTGCCATTAAAATGAGGATGACTGTATCAAAGATTTGATTTAGATGTATTCAGTTTGATAAAAAGCCTCATTTTTAAGAAAAAAGGCACTGAATCCCTGTAACCTCAAATTTAGAAATTCAGAAACATGCTGTTTAAATTGACTAATAAAACAAACATGACATCGTACTGACCCCTATTATCGCTAACATGTTGTTTTAAGTTCTGTTTTCTTTTGTTCTGCACAGATGAGCGATGTAGCCGCAGTTCTCAAATTTATGCGACAACAAATTTGCTGCTGAATTTTCTCACAGGTTAGCAGTGTAACAGTGTCGCCCTGTGACTTTGAAGGAATGCAGTGTTAACTTTCCATTACATTCATCCATAATTGATTATTGTAGTGGTAGTGTTGATATCATTACTCAAGACTGAAAGCAAGCTCCTGTCTTCTCAAGTGCTTCAGCTGATACTTGTATCTTGGTGGTTGCTTTTCAGCGTCTCTGCTTCCCTTCCATACACAAGATAAATTTGCTGTCCGATGAATAGGACCCATATGATGAAAATCTATTTTCATTGTGTTTTGTGTCTGTTATAAACTTGGAGGTGTAAAGTAAAAGCTATTAAAATTTTACTTTGTGTTTACTTCTGCCATTCTTCAACCCCCTCCACAACTAGATGGAACTTGCAGCTTTATCAGCCAGTAAGAATTTTACTGAGCTGTTCCATTCCAACTGAGGAACCAATAGTCTTCTGGCTCAACTTTTGCCTAATCCTGCTCCCCTACTTCCTGCAGCTTCCAGTTGAGTGATTATAAACAAATGCTACCTTACAGTACGCCATGTTTATTTAGTTTCTAGACCTGCTTCTCCAAACCTACAATGTCCTAATACCAAGCAAGGCACATCAAGTGTTCTGTTGTGGACTGCACCACTACGATCTTTCTGCAATCCCAGCATCTGAGGGGAAAAGTCCAATAGATTACTCGTATTTCTAAAAGCAATGTCACCACAGCAACTGGAAAATCCACCACGGCAGCGTGTTGTGTAGCTAATGTGGCTAATATTACCATGACTGTTCATCGTATGCCCACATAAATTGTAAAGTTGAAAGAGTTCCAGAGAGACTGGAAGCTTTAAGAGCAATCTGAAAACAGTAAACAAGGACTGGATGGTTTACTGTGTTTTTATGCTGCCTGTTGTGTCAGTGTTTACACCTGTTTGCTTCTCTCCTGTTCTCTGTGCTCACATATACTGCATTGCCTGGGCTGAATTCCCTATGAAGCTGTTTTTAGTTACATATTTTTCTGTTGTCCAACAACGACACAAGTATGAAGCAGTGACTGAAACGTAGCCCATTAAGACCGCATGTTAACCGTCAGTCACTTCTGAGCCATTTCTTAACTGTGGCTTTAAACTGCTAAAATACAGATTTTATAACCACATCATTGTCTGATAGACTCACCACACACATGAGTTAAAAACAATGGCTGTGCTGTGAATTTGCAATATGTCCATTTAAAATGCAGCTTTAATGCAGTGGACTGTTTTGGTCCATGCCATCAATCACAGATGCAGGAAGAGTCTTCTTCCTGAAGGGGGTGAGGACAGCAGCAGCTCACTGAAACAGCCCATTTTGAACATAACCAGGGCTGGTACAGTCATGGTAAAATTAACCATCTTTGCAGTATCACATTGTGGGAACATGTGAGAATTTGATTAATTTGCTTAAAAAAAGGAGGGGGGGAGGACAATGTGGGGCCTTTGAAGATCATGAAAGGGTAATTCATTAAACATAAGTTGACTAACTTGATGGACAGATAAATAGATACTTCTTTGATTCATCTCGAGCATGTTGCCTCAACAGTTGCCTAGACAGTGCTGGACTGTTGGCACTGGTTTAAGATTTCTCTTTCATTGTCATCTGCTCTGTGGCCTCAGGCTCAATCCAACTTTGTGTTATAATGACACCGTCCATACCCACACAATCTGCACAAATACAGATTCTGAACTAGCAGCAGCCATATGGCAGGTTACTGGCCTGCATAATTGGCTTAAACAAGAAACACTGCGTGTAGTGTCTTTGTGTGCGATTCATAGTGTGTGAGTACGTATGTAGGCGGCCACGTCGATAATCATGCAGCAAATGAGCCTGCTGTCATTGCTGTGGTCCCTTGACAGAGCTGCTGCAGCCACAGAGCACCCCACACTCAGAACACACATACACTGTGTCTTACACTGTCAAAAAGTTAACTGCAACACATACTCGACTGACAGAAAGCACACTCACACTTTTCTGGGTGGATTTGGTATCAAGTGCTAACTTGTTTTGAAATCCAAACTCCTAACCTCTTTATCCGTGATGCTAAGTCGTCACGCATTATCGTCATAATCACAGCACATCACTTTTCCCCTTGAAGTTCTCTAGAGGGGTATGTAGCATCATCTTCTTTCCCGTTGTATTTTTTGCTTCCTGAAATGCCCAACCCATCATCCCCTGACACTGCCTCTCTATGCGACTGTCAGTGTCACCTACCATCGTCTCCCAGCGGTGCCGCTCACTGTCTGCCTATCCAGCCATAATTCTCGGAGGGAATAAACCCAAAAGTTACATTAGGAATGGATGTTTGCTATGCTGCAATGGATGACATGGACATAATATAAATACTTTCAGAATAGCCTACTATGTACAACATTTTACATTATTTTTATTATTGATGATCTCATGTCAAGGTAAAATAATAAAGAGTAAAGGTCAGTTTTAATACAATATGTTTAGCTTGCAGCATGAAAAATAATGTTCTGTTAAGAGCATTTCCACGTTTCTACTCCAGACTGTGAAGAGCCAGATTATACAAAGATCAGAAAAGTAACTTTTAAATAACAACCAAGTTGGCAGCAATGCAAAAGTACCTTCTAGTGTTTTTCGTGTTATTTTACAAAACGCACAGACAGAGACATGCTAAACAGAGTGCATCAGTTGGGCAAACACAAACTATTCCAGCTAAAAAACATGAGGCTTCATTTGAAACTTTGCATAGCTGTCATATGAAATTAAAAACATTAAAAGTGCTAAAAAAAAAAGAAAGAAAAAAAAGGCGGCAAGAAACAAACTCCAACAAACCACATTGTATCAACAAATCCCATTTGTCAAAGATGAATAAAAAAACAACTTAGAAATTAAATAGGATGATTTCTTTTAGTTGCAACAAATAATAAAACGTTGTAGAAGGATTTCAGATTTTTTTTAAAAACCCAGAGTGAACACTGCCATGCACTGTTATACAAGTACCATGAATAACAGGCTCATATTGACTGGAATTAATATACAGTGACATAAGATATTATCTACCCAGAAAGTACATGTGTTCTGTAAAATATGATGTATAGCATTGATTCTCCTACATGCAATATTTATTCAAATAAAATATACCCAGTGTAATTTGTTTCATGTATTCCAATTATTAATTACGTGAGGAAGGCTCTTGATCAGGAAGTCAGGTACCTGATTCAACTGATCAAAAACCCTTTAATTCATTTTATTTCATAGATAATTTGGCCTGAGGACAGGAGTGGTGAATAATGTCTTAAATGATTATGTCTTCCCTGAAAGGTTGCCGTCTACACACAAGTCTTCAAGATCTCCTGTGTAGTGTAGGAGTAGTATGCCCTCAGTATTTCTAAAAATGCCGGCTACAGCTGGGATACAAACAAAGGCAGAGATAATAATGGTTTGAGCTGCACAAAGGTTATTCTCTCAAATCAACAATGCCTATTTCCTCTTCTGTCTAAAAAGAAAAACTTTGATTGCTTACATAAAGTTCCTGCAGGTGGAAATCACACATCACACAATAACAGCAGCATAAGTAGAGTCTGCTGACGATACGTTGATGGGTTCACATTATCCCGAATGAAGGAGGAAGAAAAGGCTGGGCAGCTGATGGAGGACAGGGCAAAAGGAAGAAATTAAAAAAGAATGGGAGAAAAATTAAGCTCTCCACTGCGCCAATTTCCTTTCACAAGCCAAAAATGGCCCATTATGTTTAATATTTTGAGTCTCAGTGGAGGAGGGAAAGAGCAGAGATGCTGAGTGGGCCGACTGGAAGAGTCATCAGTGTCAGTACAGTATCTTCGGCATAATACCATACCATCTGCTTCCAGTAAAAGCCGGGGCTAAATTTGTCTTGTGTTGTACACATGGTAGTCCGGTACCTTCAGAGCAGAGAGGCACTGAGTGGGCAACATGAGCACCGTTGAGTACGCTCACATAAAACTAAGCCAACTGTTACGCCAACTGCCTAGTTCAAACCCAAAAAAAGTCATTCTAAAAATGTCGAAATCGGCTATGTGTTCCTCTTTATTTGGGAAGACAGCAGAGCAGCAAAGAGTCAAACGATGCCTCTGTGGTAAGAAGTCAAGCCATATCATAAAAATCTCTGGTTTCACAAGCAGAACCAGGGAGGGATTTTAGAAGTGTACACTGCAGGCTGACAGGGCCCACAATGTGAATCACCATGAAGAGGCTGAAGCAGAGCAACACATAAACCCAGTGCTTGGAGTGGTGAAGGACTGTTGATGATGTGTGCCCTTAAGCAAGGCATACAGCCTCCAGCAGTATCATATTTTTGGATGCCAATGTGCCCACAAACTTGTTTTGAGTGTTATTTGTGGAGCTGTACAAGTGAGTGCATGTATGTGGTCATTATATCATGCCAATCTATAAAATATCTCTGTGGTAACCTCGGGAGGCCCAGGAGCAAAACACTCCAAAGACCCAGGTTCAGGGTTCAGTTCCCAACAGCTGTACCTCCAGCTTGGCTGTGTGTTCCAACAAACAGAAACTGGCAGCATTCAAGGGCGAGCAGCCAATAAGGGATCATGTCCTTGTCGCTGAACTAGTGACTCCCCTCGGGTGGTTTGAGGTCTTTTGCAAATATATGGTTGTGAGGGTGTGTGTGTGTGTATGTGTGTGTGTTTGTGTGGGGGATGGGGAGTAGAATGAACCTCAGCAGGCATCGCCCCCTCTCAATAAAGCTCCCCAGTGGCAGGTAAAAAGAAGCGGCTGGTGACTCCATGTGCATCCATCCCCAGGCCATCAGGGGAGCTAGATCATGTGGCAACAACCACGGTATGGGGAAATGGGGAAAAGGAGGATGCAGAAGGTGAAAAAGCTCCTGGTTTGAGGACATAATAGTTGATAATATTCAACATGCCTCAAAATGACTAGATTAAAACTCGATGAATTGAGTGGACCCAAAATTATCCCTCATTTCAACATTTGAGCAAAAACCTTAAAGCAGTAACAAGAAATTTTAATCTTGCCACCAAACTGTTATAAGATGGGAGATTCAAAATAATTTGTTTATAACATGAAGCCAAAAGCAAGAACTGATTTGAACATATATTGCCACTGGATAGTGTTGCACTGGCAACACAATGAATCAAACATTGTGAGAAAGCAAAGTCGGTGATGATGAGAAAGACCCACTTCACCCTGTGGTGGAAATAAAAACAGTTATCATTTTAATAAATCCAGCTAGGTTTCTCAAAAACAAACTGAACAAAGAAGGCATGGAATTAAAGCTATTCCTACTGAACGTGTGTACATATTAGAGATGCAAAGTTTAACCAGTTTCCTAAGTAGACTACGTTACTAATCAATAATCAATTAATCATTAAAATGAATGAAATACAAGGAAGTTTATCCATATGCTGATACAACAGTTTTTAACCATTGAAGTTTAATGTTCTCAGCTGAATCTGCTTGATTACAATAGTAATTTTTTTTAAAAACAGATAAAGCAAACACCATGTCAACAAATTAAGCACCAAATAAAAAATAATAAATTCATATACAACTGATATTTAGTGATTGACCAAACAAAATCCAAAGTATTAAACACTGCATACGAGTCGCAGTTATTCACAGTAATTAAACTGTAATGTTAATCCCTTCTCAGCGATACTATATCAGAATAATCCTGATATCTGATCTACACAGTGGAGTGATGCGTTCGCTGTAGTAGCATTAGTCCATATGCTGGAAACAGCCTTTAGGGGCAGTCAGCAAAAACACCTGTAACTCCACCTGATTAAACTGTACAAGAAGCTCCACTTGGGGATGTAACCAGGTACTATAGAAAGTCCACAATATATTTTGTGACTGAATGTTGTGCGTCTTCTGCACAACATGCAGAATAATTTTAATCAACAACATTTCTGAATGAATCGATCAGCAATTGCTCATCAACATCGTTAATCCTGACAAATCCTGTGTCAACGTTGGGATAATATATAATTATAAGTAATTAATGAAGTTTTTCCCCATGTGAAAATGAGTGCAACTCTTGTGGAGATGGAGATGCTCAGATACTGCTTCTGTTTGATGCTGCAAGCATGTAATAAACTCCCAGGAAAGACTCCTCTGGGACAAAACTGCTGTCTCCTGCAGGGAACCACAATTTGTGACTTTTTGAAAGACTCCTGTCTTTATTAAAATTAATTTGTTACCATGCAGTGTTAGCTCTAACACCGCTGCATCAAGTTAAAGGTAAAGTGAGCAATTCTAATCCAATACAGTCATTGTCTACAATGTCTACACACAACACTGTTCCAGCGTGTCCCGCACATGTTAATGCACATGTACAAGACAAGGAAATGGAGAGGGAGGGGAGATGCGTGGGGAAAGGGGGGGCAAAGGGAGCAATGGCATGGTAAATCTGGCACATGCAGACTTTTTAAAAATATGCTCACTGGTTAAATATCAACAATAAAAAAGTCATCTCCCCTTGGAGCAGCTTCAAAGACTCTTCTGCTCAATACAATACTTTATACTTCTTTACACAGGGATTAGGAAATTGCTCAACACAGTGGGAGCCAAAAGCTTCCAAAGTGCTATGCATTAAATGACAAGAATCACAAATTGCAAATATGTATAATCCAGATAAAATATTATACACTTTTAAACAATATTCTGATAAAATAATGTAGCTGCTTGTGTTTACTTTGTGCTGCATGATCTGACGTGGAAAAACCACATCGAAGTCCTCGAATTTGTGCGATATTCTGGCAAAAGATCTGTTTTGTAATAAAGCCAGTTTTCTTTTAAACAACACCTTCTTGTATAGAGCTTTATGAGTGAAATGAAAAGGAAACCATTCTTATAATCACCTTTATATTTGGATGGTTGTCTTCTCTGAATCATATGCCATCAGTGAGATCTTGGCTCAGCGTAGCACACTTTTGTCTTGCTAGATTGATGGACTGCTTTGGCTTGCATGAGTGAAACAGCCAAGATTAGTCATGAGGACTGCAATCATCTCGCAGTGTACAATAGGCATGCTGAGGGCAAAATGATTATTCTCGCTTTTTCTTCACCTCTTCTTCAGGAAGGAAAACTTAGCCAAGAGCTTACAGATGGCCATCTCTTCCTGTCAGTGACTGACAGAGAGAAGACGGCTCTCTTACGCAAAATGCCAAGTGAACCAAAATGGAGGAAAACTGTGAGCCAGTCCTGAAAAAAACTGCAACGTCAACAGAAAATTCAAAAAACGAGCTTAAATTAAGTTTTCAAATATCATACTTTACTTTTAAAAAACGATTACGCTCAGTGATTCAGGAATTTTTATTTCTTTAAAATTGATGTGTCCTTCTAAGTGCTAAAACACTGCAGTTATAATTAGACAAACTTTAATATGAAGACTGAACCAATTAATGAAATGTCACAAATCACTTTGTGAGCCCAAGTATCTATGAGGTTGAGAGGGGCAGAATTTAAGTCACAGAGTGCAGAGCTTGAACTTCTATCTCCAGAACCCCTGGATTACAGAAACCTGTGTTCAGCCTTGTTGGTCTGATCTATAGTACATATTGTTGTGGAGTTCTCTATGTCTACCACATTCACTGAACTATTCTTGCACATTTCAGAAGAAAATAAAGAGAGTCAGCGATTGTCTGTCCCCTTGTGAGTTTTGTTGTGCTCTACACAGAGAGCACAACAAAACCGAGCTGGCCTCGAGAGCAACTGAGGCGTAGAGGTCGTATATTTTAATACAGTTCCCAACCTCCATCACATGTATCAAAGAACCTCCTATTAGCAAGCTTTTGCAGCCGACTTTTCTTTTTAGCTCCGGCATGGTCACACATTTTCAGTGTCCCGTTTACATAAAAGAAAAAAGAAAAAGTTCAACTATACAGAGCTCTGAACTGCCTATCTTATAACCAAGTACAGTTTTTTTTCTAGGTTTGACAGAAATAGAGCTTACAAACAGAACAAGGTTATTAGTTTCCAACCATTTCCTGACATTTCACTTGTTAAATAATAAGGTTCAGTAACTTGTGCGTTTCCCATATATTATTATTTGTTCAGTCTTCTGTGTTCTCTTCGTACATTACAGCAAAAGTGATTATATATTCATTCATTTGTTCATATTCATTCTTAACTTTATATCATTATCTAGAGTAGACAGACATATAGATAGATAGATCAAAGTATATCCAGTGTATATATAGATTTTTTGTTTTTTTCATAGACTAGCTGTTCATCACCTTTAGCACCTTGAGCTGTGTCTGCTTTTAGCTCTCTAATTTATGGGCAGCTAACGACACATACCAAAAATAAGCCTGATTTTACAGTAAGTGGGCAGACATGCAGTGTGTTTGTGTGTGTGTTACTTCAGGCAAGAGAGAAGGCTGCGACTGTGTACCAAAAGTGACTGGCTGCCCGCTGTGCTGAGTGCGTATGTGTCTACTTTTGGTGCAAAGCGAGCAGTCTAATAGCCTTTTGGCCATGCAATGCAATAATAAAGTTTGCTCTGGACAGTTAGAGGGGACTACAAGAGTGATCTGGTCAGACAGACAGCGAAGGAGAGACGGGCAATGACAGAGAGAGAGACATGGAGGCAGGAAAAGCACAAGAGCGAGCAAGAGACAGATGGGGGGAACGAAGCTAAATGGATCCAACACGTCCACGTTGATTCTGACAAATGGCGTAGTGACAGAGTGAGACGACTGCGATGCACTCACACACACACTCACTGTCACACATGCACCATGAAACCAGTGGCATCAATGGTCGCGTGTCAAAGTGACAAACATGGTTTAAATTCAAACGCAAGTTCAGCCAGAATCGTCAAGCAGATTCAAGCGGGAAATAATTGAGAGCTATCTGAGACACACACTCACTCTAACACGTACACAAACACCACCCACCTCCTTCACCCCTTCACTGCAGGCTTGCAGACATAAGGGAAGCGTGCCTGTCACAGCACACTAAGCCAACAGCTAGAAGCGACAGTCTGACTGAGTGGTCTGGCACCGCTTCGGATACTGTTATTGATCTGTCCTCAAGTAATGGCGAGAAACATAAAAGACTTGACTAGTTAACGTCACATGCTACTGCAGAGCTTATGCCTCTACAGTCCTATTTTAATTATTTTACTATTTTGTGACTAGAGATGAACAATTACCTGAAATATTATCGAAACTGCAATATGGCTAAATGCAATATCCAAATTGCTGGAGCTGCAATCTGGTTCATGAAGGCACAATGTGTCATTAAACCTCCATATAAATGATGCATTGTGGTGCTACAGAGATTCCCTTAGCCAACAAATCATATTCTAAAGACGTGAGGCAACATGCTTGTCGACAAAAATAACATCATCATTTCATATTTTTACTATTTAAAGGGACTGAAATTGCAAATATAAAATTGCAGTATATATATATATATATATATATATATACTGCAATTTTTTTTAAAAACATATCTTTCAGCCGCATTTGCAACACAAACTGAACAAAAGAGTAAAAATCTTCAGCTATCTGGGCTTTGTTAATGTTGGTGATAAAAACACAGTCACAGCAGGGACTGTGTGTTGTTTTTATCTCACAATAAAAAAAATGCATCCAAATTAAAATTAACACCGGCAACTGCGCATATGAGGTAAAACAACATGTAATCTTCACACTGTGTGCAATAATGGGGACAACAGGCGGTGAGAGTATATGCAAAATGAAGGTCTTGGATGAGTAAAAACTCCACTAAAGTTGCTTAAAAACTCCAATAATGTTCTTAAAGTTTTTTTTAAAATGATGCACAAAATTTGCTTAAATCAAAACTATAACTTACTCCCATCTACTGGGTGCCTACATGCAAAATTCATTCATGAATTAAGTCACTTATTAAAGCCAATTATTCATACTAGAGCACTGCTTTAATACCAAGGAGAAAAAAAATTATCAAATATCTGCACAAGCTCCAAACACCTCACTGACAGCCAGGTAGCTGCAGGCATTTTGACAGCAGATTTTGATCATCAGAGCAAAAACACTTGGGGTGTTAATACTGTAAATGGCTGCTCTGTTCCAGTGACTGTGGGTGTTTAATTGCAGGTCTCTGGTCTGCGGCGGTTTGTAATGGAGCCATCAGTGACGTCGCTAATTAACACCTGCGTCATTTGTACGGAGCCAAAACAACGGGAGAAGGTGTGTAAACGACACGACAATGGAGAGCTATCCCTCCTGTCCGAAGTTTTCCCTCAATAGTACAGAAATAAAAAAACTACATCCAGGCAAGCACGGTACATTTTAACAGTTAAGATAAACAATTCAGGAAGAGAGAGATGCTAGTGTGCCTTCGCCTCACCTGTGTAGCTGAAGACCCGTCATGGTGGGGAAGTGCCGAGCTTCCTGCTGGACTTGCCGTCCCTCTACACATAACAGTCCTAAAAGTCTTTAGAAGTGTCCACCTCCCTTCTGCACACGTGTGGTCCGACTCAGTCCTCGTTTTCTACCTGGACACTGGTGCAGAGTCGAAGAAAGCGAGACTCCACTTCGGCCTCCCGCTGGTCCACTTGTCCTACTGAGTACTTCCGGTGTTGTGCCAATAACTGATGACCACTCAGTTTCTAGACATCTACAGCTGCAACATGCAAACACACATTGTGGTGACAGCAAAGGGTTGTCCTTGTGAAACTTTCTGATAACTGAATAATTGTGACCAAAGAAATGTTTGCAGTTATAAACAGGCATGATGTTTAAGATTATGCAAGAGATGCAATGATTAATCAATCAGTTACTCAAATATTAAATTTGTCACCTATTTTTTGATCATTGATTAATTGGTTTGAGTGATTTTTTGAGAAATAAACGTCACAATTGTCAGATTCCAGCTTTTTAAATTTGAATATTCTGTAGTTTCTTTCATTCTTTATGACGGTAAACTGAATCTCTTTGGTGTGTGGGCAAAACAAGACATACACCGATCAGCCACAACATCATGACCACTGACAAGTGAAGTGAATAACATTGATCATATTGGTACTATGTGCTGTTCTGCTGGAAAACCTTGGATTTTGAGATCCGTGTTGATGAGACTTAGACACCCAAATAAACATTGTCCCACAACAACACACTCCCTCATGCAAATGGAAATCCCAAATGTCACTGGCCGAGCCCTGCAGGAAAATTCACCCCTCCACATGGTAAAAACATCAGACAATCAGGAACATGTTGAGGAACATGACAATGGCCCAACATGTTGATCTGACCTCCAAACTTCCTACACCCCATTGTGATCAAGCATCAACAGGATGCAGTGGAACAAGTTTGATTGACAGAGGCCCCACTGCACAAGCCAGAGCACCCAAAGGATCCACTGCCAACGTCCTGGTTCCAGACCCCATAGGACACCCTGAGAGGTCCTCTTGTCCATGCCCAATGGTTCAGAGCATTTTTAAGCACATAACTGGGACCAACACAGTATTAGGCAGGTGTTCATAATGTTATGGCTGATCGGTGTATGAGGCCATCATCTTGAGCTTTGAGAGACTCTGATCAACATATTTCAACATTTTCTGAGATTTTACAAACCAAAGGCCTCATGAAGGTACTGATTTATTTCATTAATTCCACACATAACTTACTGTTGTATGATCTGTGGTGCTACATGCCAAACATATCTGAATAAGATTTTATTGATACAAATGAAATTTCTAAGAATTATGAATTTTTCAAATAGATTGTCCTCATCTGCTCCTCTCTTCAGGAAATGCAATCTTTTGACAATATGTAATGTTAAGATCTACTGCATTTGTTTCTTCATGTATAAATGTGTGCATATGTCCAATGTTATGTCCAGAGCTTTTAAATTTTTTTTCACATATTCTTCAGATGTTCATGCCTAGTCCACCAGGCATTGCAGAGACTTTAATCTGCCCTTCTGTTGAACTTCGGTCTGACAAAGTATACTCAAGTATAGAGGGCCTTACCTCTGGAATCATTTCTCTCCTGCTCTAAAGACTATATCCACATTTGACTCTTTTAAAAGACAGCTAAAAACAATGTCAATACATAAATAATCTTTATCAGTTATAGTTTTCTTTATGTCTGATGTCTGAATATGTAAAACATTGACTTGCCTGCTCTTGCCTGTTCATATTTAAAATGACTTTGGGGAAGTGGTCTTATAAGATCTGATGGTCTTCTCACTCTGTCCTACACAGTATGTTCTTTTAACAATTGTATAAATTCTGCCTGCTGTTATTTGTGCAAATATAATATCCATCCATCCATCCATCCATTATGTATACACCACTTAATCGTCTGTAGGGTCACGGGGGGACTGGAGTCTATCCCAGTTGACTCAGGGCGAAGGCAGGGGACACGCTGAACAGGTCGCCAGCCTATCACAGGGCTACACATAGAGACAAACAAGCACACTCTCATTCACACCTACGGACAATTTTGAATAATCAGTTAACTTCAGCATGTTTTTGGACTGTGGGAGGAAGCCGGAGCACCCGGTGGGAGCCCACGCATGCACAGGGAGAACATGCAAACTCCACACAGAAAGATCCCAGGCGTCCTAACCAGGACATGAACCAGGGATCTTCTAGCAGTGAGGCAACGCTGCTAACCACCGAGCCACTGTGCAGCCCCCAAATATAATATAATATAATATAATATAATGAATTTATAAAAAAAAAATCAACTGATTGATCAACAATGAAAATAATGAGTGAAATTAAGTAATTTTGATGCATTGTCAACATTTCACAGCTGCTACAGTCACTTTTTGGCAGGTGGAAAATGGCATAAAATGAGTTGAATTGGTCTTTTAAAGCTATTTCGGCTGGTTAAAAAAAAAGGAACTGGTCCATGTTCAACACAGAGGAGGTGCAATTATGCAGAGATATGAGGACAGACTTAAAACAGTTTTTGGCAGATGATCACTTTTTGGCACAACACCGGTACATCAAGGAAATTTGCCAACCAGATAGTTTGACAAAGAACATGGGTTATTCTGTTTAATCAGAGGCCTTCTTTTTTCATCATAAATTTTGGGTATTTAAAATGGCATCTGTGAAATTTCAGACTGATGTATCAAATATTTCCAAGTTTTGTTTTTGTTATTGCCTGTCCACCCATTATCAGTCTTTCTTTTCCAACACTGATATTTGAGGCTATGTTCGAATGACAGTATCTCAGGAACTTTTAAAGATAAAAGCCTGAAATTTTAACTGTTTCACAATATTGGACAATAAAAACTGATTCTGAGTAAGTCGAAATATGAAAACAAAACCGAAACCATCATGAAAAGTCACATATTTGTGCACAAATGAACACAACAATACACTGATCATGCGGAAGTCAACTGGTGATATTTTCTGAACTATATGTAGTTTCATTTCACAATAACACATAACAAACCTATAGAATAGCTTTAATATCAAATAATTGGTCACATTTTTTAAAAAGTTGCATAACTGATTGAGCAGGTATGACAAGCTGTACCACAAAAACAAAAAAATGTGCGTTCTGGAGTGCCAAGATTTTTTTAAAATTCATTTTTGTATCTTTTTTACTTTTGGAGCCCACTTCATAGGTATACTACTTGATTTGGAGGAAACTTGTCATGTAGTGTGTTTTGGTTAAATAATTTGGGAATTATTACTGCATTGGGTCATTTATATGACATCATCATAATATAAACACGACCAAATACATAGAAGTATTGCATATTCTGAATCAACAGCTTTATGTAATAAAATGAAAATGAAAATTTCAGGCCTTTTTTTTTAGTAGTTCCTGAGATATTGTTCTTCAAACATAACCTTAAATTTCATGTACAAAAAGCAAAAACAAAACATGAGAGTGGCATATATCTCAAGAATATCTTTATAAATATCCATATTTTATGCTGTAAAATTTTCAGGCAAATCTGAGATTGTTCAGCAGAATTTGTCTAAAAAAAGACAATTTGAGATAGAATGACCAACATGGTAGATGACATATGCTAGCATTAGGGTTATAGCCAGGGCTACATTTTAACCGAATGCCAGAAGCATAAGTAGAGCAAGATTTTTTTTTTTTTTACAGCTGTACATGTGTACTTTTACAACATTTTATCCCAGAAAAAAAATAAAGTTTCAGACATGTAGTTTTCTACAATATAGCCTCAGAGTCTGCATTCTTTCTAACAGCCAGCAGGGGGTGACTTCACTGGTTGCAGCAACATGTCAGATTGTGTGTAAGTCTATGAGAAAATGACCCTACTTCTCCACTGATCTGTTACCTCAGTAAACATCTTCCTAATGATTTTATAATCTTCATCACTAGTTTCAAGACTTTTTAAATACAGCACCGTAATCATTTTGTAAATATGGTCCCATTTATCAGAAAAATAAAGTCTGGTTTCGGGCAGGGCTACCATGCGATTGCCACTATATTCTCATGTAGTGTCCTCAAGGTCTTGTTTGGTTCCACTGCTTACTCACTGCATCTGGTTTCTAAAGACCAAGAGGGTGACAGCCAAATGACAAACTTGAGGCTCTGTATTTGATAGTTCATAAATCAGTGGGTAACATATTGGTGCCTACTTCCATCTTTTATATACAGTCTATGTCTATAAGCCAATTATGTACCAAATATTCAGTCTAAAGAATCATCCTTTCTTTCTTACCACCAAAACACTTTAAAGGCATTTTTGAACCATTCCTGTAAAAAAAAGTAGGCTCATCTCCTTGTGTGATGTTTCTGGGTTGGAAATGAATGGGTTAAAAAAATACAGTGGCCCAAGTTGATACAGACAATATATAACAACTCTATTCGACCACATTGCGCTGGTAGGGTTATTTTTAACATTAATATTTACTTGGGGGGAACCATAGTTTGATTTATAACCATGTCAAAAGCCTTTTTTTCACAAAACACAATTCATGCTCATTCAGATGCAGTGCAAGTGGAAAACGTCAGCCTGAGAGGGGAAAAAATGCCCCAGCGACAATATGACAACATGATTGTTGACGTCAGGAACCCAGTCACCTCTTAGCTGGTTATATGGATGACGTGCATCACTAGAAAACCTACAGACCCTGTTGTGTCTTGAATAATTTTGAGAATTGTTTATGGTATGACATGAACTTGGAGGCATCAGTGGATAAAACTGTGTCTATGAAAAAAAACAAAAATATTCATAGGCATCATTTTTTATTTGATATGTATGTATGGTTCTCTTTCATGAATATCAGATTATTAAACTGGATGCACCTGCACAAGTCTGATTTATATACTATAAAAAATGCCCCTGACTTGTCATTTCCATGTTGGTACTTGACCTGTTGATGGTAAGAGCAAAAAAGTGTAGGTGTGATTCCACCAGTGCTAAAGATTATAGATTTTTATTGAAACCATTGAAATATTTTAACTCAGGGTCCACTTACTAGCACTTCCCAAAGCTTTTACCACACCTCAAGGTCGTTTGCTCTGTTGTCATGTAGATTCACTGAGAAAAAGCTACAAGTAGGCCTTGGATTGCTTTCTCAATTTTTTGTCCTTAAGCCTCCAAAATGCCAGAAAATAGTGCACATATTCATTTACTGGAATACTTTTAAGTTTTATGTTGAATTTGTAATGACAACGTGGCAGAAAGCCTAACTTAAGGAGGAATCAACTGTCAATATTACTTGATTCATTTTCGACTAATAAACAAATCAGCCAATCATTTCAGGACTGAACTTCTCAGACTAGATACCAAACTGCAGAAATGTTAATTTTACAGCCAACAGAGGATTCAGCAGCAGCACAAATACACATCCTGTCTATTAACAGATCTCTTTGGACTTCAAAGCTCTGTTAATCAGAAGTGTGTTTACTGATGTGCTGACCTTCTGTCGTATCAATTACAGGAAGTTAGTATCAGAACTGCTGTCTTCTAATCCTGGGTGTGTGTGCATGTGTGCGCTACTCAGCCAGTCATAACATCACCAACACTAATTGAGTGAGTCCAGAAATGAGAAGCGTGCACAGGTCCTCCCTAAGGGGTAAACAGTCAAAGTCTGCAACCCACACACACATGCATGCACACAAACTCATAAGAATGTAATTGATTTTCTAAACACTTCCATACTTTATGGTCACTGCCAAATGAAAACTCACTCAAATAGGTTGGAAGCTGATGTCGAATGAGGTAGAATTACTTCTGTGTGAACCCACTGCTGTGAACAACCTTTTAAAGTCCACTCAAATGTTGCAGCTGGAAAAGTTTTTCTTAGGGAATTTTTTTCAGTGATGGTCCCTAAGATTCTTTATTCATTGCTTTTGTTGTATGTTCTACTTTCAGCCTTTGATTTTATTCATTCTTTTCTTTAGAGATTTGCACAGTGAAATTTACCCAGCCTGAGAGAAGGAACCTGGGTCCCCCAGATTTACTGCTACTTCGCAGTGCACAGAATCCATCATTCATTCCCAATGCTTCACAGTCATTCTCCAGACACATTTGATTTTATAATGAAAACAGAAAAAGTCAGTCTCAACTGAATGTTTTCATTAATTTTAATTGTATTAAATATTAGCAATAAGGACACAGTGGACAAAATCTTTTGATAAAACATTTCTCATGTGAACAAACAATTGTGAACATGACAAAAAATCTATGCTGGACAAAAACTAAAGAGAAATACTTTGGGTAAACATACACTGCAAGGTTTCTCATCCACAGATTAGCCCATTCAAAAAAGTTCTTGTCGAAGAGTTAAAATTAGAAGGCCCACGCAAATTGAAAAACTCTACAAAGACAGAGTTCTTTTTGTTCCTCCAAATTTGTGTGGGTAGATTCGGTTGAATGAATTTATAGGCTAACTGGCTTCACAGTATGAGTGTACCCAATAGCTTTATATACTTAGACGCAGATGCCAACCTGAACAGCAGAAAGCAGCTTTAAAAGATTATCATCATCCACTTTTCAGACACAGAAGTTCGCAAAGTCGTGTCTTTCAAAGTCATCTCGAGCACAAACAGCCAGAGTGCAAAGAAGGGATGTCAAAGAAGGAAAAAGCTGAATCACCAACCCCGCATCTATCAACGAGTGAACAGGTATTCACAGGTGAAATTTAACATGGAATTTATTACTTTTGTCAAATTGGTTTTCTGGTGTGTAACTACAGCCTGAAACTCTTTGGTAATAGCTCAGACCTCTGACTGCACTTGACAATGGAAAAAAAAATCTTCGTCATGTGTTTGGAACTCTTTGAGCTGTCAAAATATGTGAACCCTATTATTAACTAACGTGAACTCAAACTGTTCATGAACCAATATTAATACCGATCAATCAATAATTTATGTACAATTATACAATTTAATTATTACAGCAATTCGAAAGGAAAGAAAAAACAAATTACAATAAGAACCTTAAAGACCTACGACAGCATAAAATCTGTGATTCAATAAAACCATAACAATAATATGATTATTATTATTGTCATTTCCATCATGATTATTATCACGACTACTACCTTTATTCATTAGTGCCAAGATGCTTTTTACGAAAAAAAATGACAATAAATATAAATAAGGCAAAATAACAATAAATAATCTCCCAACAAGTGTAATGTAGTGTCTTAAAAGCGCAACATGCTGCTCAGTAAAAATGAAGAATTGAGGTTTATGAGGTCTGCCGACTTTTGCAGACACTTGTTTCCCAGCACTGAAACATCAATATTGGTTTTCAATTTGGACATTAAAAATGTCTTTGTAAAAGACCTGTATGCCACACTTTGAACTGCCGGCTCAGACGGGGCCTCTTCCTGTCATGACATGTAACAAAACCAGCAGCCTACCTCTGCGGTATGCTTCCCAATTTGGACACAGCTGAAATGAGTGCAGCTGTATCCAAAACGGTGAAAGTATAAAATCTGAGTGGGCAGTGCAAAACAGGGTTAAACAGTGTCTTACAGCATTTCACACGGTGTCAGCTACATTATGATGCATGCATCGATGAGGGATGCAAACAGCATTTCCTAAGAGGTCAGCCAGCGACAAAGCATCGCCGCCCTCCACCTGTAGACAAACCAAGCAGGGAATGTTTAGTTCACATTACAGCTGCAGTTCTCAGTCCAAGTCCTCGGGAGCCACATTACTGCTGCCTATCTCTCCTACTAGGTAGTTAATTGCATTTACCAGGTGTAAAATCACTCCCTGATTAGAAAGCTGGAATGAAAATCGGCAGCACTGCAGGTCCCAATGCCCAGAACTGAGAGCCACTGCAACAGAGTCTGTAACATATACGCTGAATGACAATACAAGCTCCGGGTAAGTAGGCTAGGCAGAGGGGAGAGATAGAGAGAAAGGAGCGACCAGGGAGATGATAGAGGAGGGAAGGAGGAGGCGCAAAAGGAAGATAGTGAGTGAAAAAAGAGGAGAGGAACAAAAGCAGCTACAGTTTGCATGCTATGGTGAGGGATGCTGGGGGACAGAGGGAGGCAAACGCACTGCAGAGGGAGAATAAGTAGAGTGTATACATGAAAAAATAAGAAAACAGGGTGGAGACAAACGGAGACAGAGGAGACAATGGAAAAAAAGAGGGAATTAAAAGTGAGGAAACGGTGTTGACGTAAAGTAGACACCCGCTTCCACTCAGGAGCAGAGCCGCCTTCTTCCAGGCTTTTCTTCACCTCTGCCAGGTCCTTGCCTCATGAGGTGTGCGTTACAACACACACACATGGTTTATGCAACTGCCTTGCAGCCAGGTGCCATTTACGGACAGACAAGGTCAACAATTTCTCCAAAATCTAACATGGCCTGTAGACGCTGGGAACTGTGAACTATTCGCCTGTATTCAGCAGCAGGGCAGGCTCCCACCTCCCGGCTGACACTGTAATGTTTGTTTACCCCAAAGCCTACAGGGAAAGATGGGATTGTTCAATAGTCCTGTCAGTTCGACAGAGCAAATTTATTCTGCAGTGGCGGATTGAACAAGTTGTTATGCAGCCCAGTTGTAAAAAAGGTGGGTTTTCTCACTTATTAAATTGTGACACGTATTGTCGCCAAAGTGTGAATAATGTAAGACTCAGCGGGTCACGGCAGTTACAGTTAATGTAAATTTCACTCAAAAGGTATCTGTCAGTGTCCAAACCAACATAATTGCAAGCCTTATTATACCGACAGACATCTCGTTAGGTCAGTTTTCAAAAATGTAACCAACATCTGAGATCAGGAAGATAAAAGAAGGCTAACATATAAGGACTGGGTATCAGTGAAAAACTCATGCTTTTTACCTATAGGATAGTTTATAAAATGTTTTCTTTTCCTGTTTCTTTGATAAACAACTTTCTGTGCAATACTTGTTCTATCATTAGCTTCTCTAAACTGAATCAGACTCTACTGAATTGACTGCCTCGGTAAACTTGTCACAGAAAACATGTCTGTCAACTGTAAAGCCATTATATCAGAAATGTTACTTTTTGAATCCTAGAAAATGGATATTGACACTGTCATTTAGCAAAGCACCAGTAGATATCCCAGGTCAATACTCAGCCCTAACAAAGATTCAAAAGGATTCATTCCAAAATCTGACACTGTTTTCCCTATTTCGGGAAAAAAACATAATGCTGGGTTTGCCAAAAATTTTGTTTGGTTCAAACTCACTGTCTGAAGTGTTTTGATTTGACTAGCCTACATAAGTGTCAAGTATCTCATTTACAATGAAACTCTTCATTTCAACTGCACTGTACTATTCTAACATTGCAGGTAGACATGGATTCTTTTATATGATGAAGGCAATATTGCAATATTGTGTTTCTACAAAGAACAGTGGTCTAGTATTAAGTCAAGAATACATCTAATTGTTTATGTTAGCAGGAGAGACATTTCCTTCTCAAAACACTATACAAACAGGATAATGTCTTGAAAGTTATCTGACGTATTTGTTTCCTTTCCTGAAACACTGAAATGAAAGTTGATACTGAGACATTATTATGAAAAGACTTTAAAAGTCACCCCAACCCCAGTTTTGTTGCAGTACAAAATGCTCAGCGGTATGTTTTTCCTAACTTTTAAAAAGCATGCAGTGAAAGGATTGTAGCTGTGGATGTTCACCTAAACACCTTTTCATCTGGACCTATGTAAGCAGAAGGAGGATTTTGTCTGATGTAGGACTTGGCAATGTGAATGTATATCCTTGCAAGTGTAAATTATGGTCAGTTCCTTAAGCAGCAAATGGTTTTCACTGGTAAAAATGGTCAAATGAATGGATACAAAATTAATCTTCAACAATGCACACACCTCATCTCTTCATTCAGTTACAACACCCTGTTATTTGTGCAGATGGTGAAGCGAAAGAGTGATCACGGATGACGCCTTTGTGTCAGAGTGTGTGTTCAAGTGTGCCTGACTACATTTGTGTACGTGCATGGATATGAGGTTGTGAGTCTGGGTGCACTTTGTGCATCTGTGGGCGTAAACACATCTAAACTGTCAGCATGACACAACGTGGGAGTTCTGATAGACGGGTGAGTGCCTTTTTTCACACTCGCAGCCTGATATGTGTGTGTGTGTGTGTGTGTGTGTGCGTGCGTGCGCTAGCAAATGAGTGTGTGTTTAAGTGAGCAAATCTATGAACAAAATGTCACCACAGGGCTGGTCTGGACTGCAAAGAGAGACAAGTGTGGTTGTAAGCGCATGTGGCTGATGATTTGGAGGGGGAACAGTGAAACATGAGCAACTTTTACAGAAAGAGCAGCAATTTTTTTTTTAAAGCCACACATGTTGTCACTAGAGTTGATGAAAGGGCTGCTAGTGGTTGGAATGGTGTGAATGTTTGTTTGCCCTCAACTGTCTCTCTGCGTCAGAGCTTGCAGTTCGGCAGTATGTAGGGAATGTTGGAGGAAGACGTTTTTACGACTGTAGCTATGCAGAGACAGAGGGCCTCGAGGTGGTTGTCCTAAACGGCCGGTAAATGTGGAGGATGAGGAGGAAGAAGAAGAGGAGGCCGAGGACGGAGTAGGAGGTGGAGGGGAGGCTTGGTCGGACGATGAGACGCTCGGAGAGGGGCTCCCTCTGCTTGCGAGACTGTGGAGGCTTGAAGAGATGCTGGCCCCAACTGCACGAGGGATATGACTCTGGGGATGGTGATCACCTCCTCCTCTCCTTGCCCCACCTGACAGGCTCACTCCTGGAGTTAGGGACTCAGAAGATGAAGACACCCCTTCTGGCTGCTTGGAGGACAGAGATGGAACTGGAGTGTGATTAGCAGCCCCCACAGCGGAGCCTGGATGTTGATTTGGACAAACGCCCGGGTGTGAAACTTGAAGCTGGGCAGGTGTAGTGGAGGAGGCTTGGGCTGAGGCCGCAGAAGTGGCAGAGGACAGGTTAGAGGAGCCTGGAGATGGGCTTAGAACAGGGTTACGGGCTGTGGATTGTGCCAAGACCCCCTGGCAGTGGCGCTCCTCCCTGGCAGTGTGTCGCTCAGAAGCAGTGGTCCGACCATGCAGAGGTGGGTGGTGATGGGGGAGGTGCTGGTTAGAGAGGTCCCCTCCGAGTGCTGCCCCCAAACCCCGCACTACCCTTTGATGCCTTGGAGCCAGGCTGCTGCTGTTGCCTAGTCCTGACCACCGGCCTGGATGATTGGTCTGAGAGAAGGGAGAAGACAGAAAAAAAGAGACAGGTGTTAAAAAGACTTTCTAATTTACTCTGCGTTCAGTCTGTCAGTGAGTGTGTGATGTGAACCTGCCATTTTTCAAAAATTATTCAATGAACATTTCAAGAGAAAATAAACGAGACAGAGGAAAACACAGACAGAGATAAATAGAGAGAGACGGGGAGAACGTGAGAGAGGGAGAGAGCTGTTGTGTGCTCAGTATAGATTGTTAATTGGGTGACATTTGGAGAACGATCTCTGTGGGCTCCTGCAGCTTCATCTAATTGTTTCTAAACCAACCGGAACCCTGCTCTCTAAAGAACAGACACACAAATGCAGACACACACACACACGTATTAAAAGAGAAACAAGTCAAGGTAACGTGCATGTATGGAGAAGTGAAAGTATGCTCAAATCGCTACTCACAAACCAATGGGGTCTCACTCCCTCTGTCTCTCACACACACACACACACACACACACACACACACAATGGGGAAGATGGCACATAAAGCTCGATGGCAGAAACAGAAGCCACCTGTTCTCTTTCACACTCCACTGCACCTCCTTATGCAACATATCTCATCGCTGCCCCCCTTCTCTCTCTCTCTGTTTCTCTCTCTAACTCTGCCTTTCACATACAGACACACACAAAACCAAAATCACACTGGGACACAAGTGTGCAGCGTTCACTAAAGAAACACAATCTCATCCGACACTGAACCTCATGGGAAAGTAAGCCGAGCTGACATTTACTAACACAACGGCTTGTGTGTGTTTTCCTGTGCGTGCGGTGTGCATATGCATGAGCGTGTGTGTAACTGCACACACGCGCGCACCGTGTACGCGTGTGCTACATGTGCTTTCATCACATTTCCATGTGTTCGTGCATGCAAATTACTACTAAAAGAAATTTAATTACTGTGTTGAGGCTGTCGACAGAAATTTGGTGCGAGAGGTAGAAATGTAATTAGCCAGAACACAGCTAACTGAATAAATACAGTATAACAATGGCAATGCTAATTCAATGAAACGGTCTCTATTCATGAGCTTATACTGTCAACCTGAAATCAAATTAACGAAGGGAAGCAAAGAGGAGCAAAAGTGGGTACATCACAAAAAATAAATAAATAAAGGGTGATGGTGTGTGTTACAAATTATGTTTATTGGGCAGATAAATGTTAGCTTTGATGTATAGCTGCCCACAGTATCACAAGCAAGATAAAATAAACACTGAGATGAGGAGTTAGGGCACCTTATTGCTGATTCTTGAATAAAACTCAACACAACCTAAATTTAAATCTTTTCGTACTATAATCTTAGGGGTGTAAAGGGCAACACACATCTGTTTTTTTTTTTTTTTTTTGAAAGCTCACACACCGCTGACACCTTGACACATTGCAATGTGCCAGCAGCCCTCAGGTCACTTTCACTGTCCCCTTTTCCCCACTGCTGACATGCATCAACGCTCCAGTAAAGCCACACTCCACACACTGGCTACTGTAATCTGACCACTTCATCTGTCCAGTGTGTGCTACAGGTGCCAATTCACAAGCATAAAATGATGCAACTTAGCCAGAACGTGTGTTAAAACACTGCCGTGGAGCTTTTTTTGTGTTTTAGTGTGTAGACTGAGCTTTACAGAAATGAACCAGAGTTATACTGGTGATTTGGCTTTGCACTTTCTATTTTATGGGGTTTTAAAGGACAAATTATGGTTTCAGCTTCACTAAAAGTACATGTTGGGTCATTAGATTTACAAAAATCCAACCATTCTGTACATGGTACACACCTTTAATGAGTATTTGGACTGACAGATTTAATAAAGTAGTCTTTTTCATGCAGTAAAAAGAAAGTAGTACTAATTATGCTATATGGTTGGAAAATTCTGTCGGTTCAATGGCTTGTGAAAAGCTTCCAGCCCCTGAACACCACCAGACTTTTAATATCTTACTGTGAGGTGCTATTTCTAGCTTTTTTTTTTTTTTTTTGCATTTCAAAGTATGAAAGGATTCCACGAGGATTTAGCTGTGACTGTGCTAGGCTCTAATTTAGTCTGAGGCAGTATGGAGTACAGGGTGAAATAAATATGATAAATAAACAAGGTCCTTGGGAGACAAAAAACGAACCAGTAACCAGGGTCAACCTTTCTTTGAACCTTTTTATTGTTGATATTGATCTTTAAGTCTAAGAAACATACATTTTCTTTTACGGCTTTAAAGATAGCACATTATTATTTGTTCTGATTTTTTTTTCTATACCTTTAATGCCTCACATAAGCATGTCCCCATTTCTGCATGGTACAAAAAGAAAACAAAACTATTATACACAATATGTACATCTGCTGGTGGGGTTTTGGAATTCAGACATCTAAGAGTCATGGCTCATTAAAAATATTGACTACAAAAAACATTTGTTAATACATACTTAATCTGTCCATGTGACACGCCTCTAAGTTTTGTAATACCCCACCTACAGTATACAGAAACATGAAAGCAGTGCCCATATGCTCATTGGATTCAGATTTTTTAAACATTGAACTGAAGCCAAGCAGTATGCACTTTAATAGTTCAGTCTCTGTACACTTTCATGTCCAGCTGGGATTTTTCTTTTTCCTTTTTTTTTTTTTTTTTACAACACTCTGCCAAAACATCAAACAATGTCGTTGTCTATACAGCTTATTTAAAGAGCTTTGGGAGTGCATCTCTGCTTTCTAATGGGCTCTAATGGGTGGATAAACAGTACAAGACTTCTTGCAGATTCCGTGATCTAATTAAGAGGAGTGTAAATTTCCATTCCAGCCAAATTTTCTACATGGGGTGCTGTGAAAAACATGAAGAAATTGCCATGGTGTGGGATACCTCCTTTGGTCTTATGTGGGATGTCTTAATTAGGGCTAATTCGCTAATCTCACGAAAAAAAATCTTTAGTGTTTTTACACCCTTAGAAAACAACAGAAGGTAAGGTGACAACGGCAAGACACAAATTGGCAGACAACTTTGAAAGAAATAATTACCAGGCTCATTAGAGGAGTTGATTGTAGAAGCATATGCTTTATATCAAAGGGACTTCTCAGATGGTTGAAAGATAATGAATCAAATGAAACTGAACTGTGGCAAAACTTAGAAGGTGTCTGTGTGAGTGTAAAGGAAGGATAGGCAGGGAGAGAAAGAAAAAGGTCAAGCACAATGACAGACAAAAGTAAACAAATAGAGGAAAAAGGGTGGGGAGACAGGAGGAAAAGAATGAGAGACTAGTGAGGAGGTGATTAAAACCAGAGATAAAGAAAAATGAGACCAACCATAGAACAGACAACGCTGTCCAGAGAGAAAGAGCGCAGGACTGATTTACAAACTTAGGTGTCCTTTCTCAAGTACACGCTCTGCGGCAAGCAGGCTGCCTCTTTGCCAGTGACAGAATGGCCTGAGTGTGTGTGAGTGTGTGTGTGTGTGTGTGTGCAAACACTAAAGAGTCTCCCTTTCACACACTGTCCTATAAATACGCACAAACACACATACACACACACATGCACACACACACACACACACACAGGCCTAGGTAAATCAGAGTGATTTAAGGGGGCCTTCTCCTGCAGCCTTAGCTTTTATTGGGCAGTGAAGAACACAGCAATGTTGTAATGGCCAAGTTTGCATAAAAGAGCTCCTTAAAACCTTAAACAACCCTATACAACATTTGCTATGGCCTGTCTCAGTAATTTTTATGCTGGGAGAAGAGAGGTAGAAGATTTATTTCATGCATTTTGTTTGCCTCAAACTGAAACCAAGTATAGCAACTTTTAGGTGTAACTCAGGTCCAGTTTAGGCAAAGTACCACTACTGTAATTGCCATCAATCACACACCATGGCTCAGTATCCTTACACCCACACACCTAATTCTAATGAAGGCCATGGGGATGAAATGTATCGGACCCCAAAAGTTTTCAGTTCTTTGCAGTGAGATTAGAGAGCCAAAAGTTTGTCAATGTGAATTCTTTATATTCTGTGACACCCACATTCTTTCTGAATAAAGTAATCCTGCAGTTCTTTCAAAGTGTGAAACACTGGGGTGTTCAGTGCAGATACAATAACAGTGCAGTACACCCACACAGATGGCACTCCTAAATCCTATTTAGACTATAACCAAATACATTTTCCAACCGTGATGCACGAGTCCAAACCATCCTGCCTCATCCTGTCTACCTTTATCTGAACAGACAGTTTCATTCAGATTTGTTTGCATATTTATGTCCACGGTGACAGAAAGATAGAGTTGGCAATATGCAAACACCCAGAACCCAAACAGTAAATTTGGCCTCGCCTCTATAACCATGATGATCCTGTTGTTGTTGAGGGATTCAAAAGACAAAGAAAGCGTCTTTGAGCTTTGAGGTAGTAGAAAGTACATCACAACCAACTGCCTTTTCTCTAAGACTTAAAACAAAAAAGCTCTAATTTACCACTAGTACAACACAGAGGTTTACAACATGTTTTGGAAACGGAGGAGTGGTACAAAGAGCTTGGACAAGCTGAGAAACATGATTTCAGCACTCGTGGAGTCCCACAATGCTCTACCGGGCATTTCCTGTGCTCTTGCTTAGATCGAAGTATTGAATATTCACAGACATTGTGTGTACAAAAGAGTCTCTAAGGGCACTTTGCTAGATAAATCATCAACAAGCAATAAAACGGGGGTGAAACTAAACTTGGGCCTGGTGTCTCAAGGCCAAAGCATACCTTTACTTTGAACTTGCCAGTTTTCATCAATGCACAATCCCCTTAGGAAGCGATTCTGTTGTACAGCCTGTAGCAGCATCCTCGCTTTTCCTCCCTCTCTTCATCTAGACTTCGTTTCGTCTTCCATCTTTGTCTCCCTTCTACTCCCTGAATCTCCTCATCATTTCCCTTTCTACAATTTCTAGCTGCAGCCTCACTCTGCACTGGATTTCTATGCAAGATAAAGTTACACTATATGATACTGGAAGCACATTCAAAGGCAGGACATACAGAAGTAGTTAAATTGCTATAGAACAGGACAATAACTGCACCAAAGTTAAAACAGGAGAGGACAAGACAAGGCAAGTACATGACATTAGGGCTCCATATTAACAATGTGAAGTGCTAAACAGGACACACATTGTGGGGAAGACATTAAAAAAGAGGACAGAGATATTAAAGAGCATTGCACATTGTTCTATTTTTTATATAGCTGCGGTCAATTACTTTGTATGAAATTACACTAAATCAGAGTTTCTCCAAACTGGATTATAAAATGGAATGGGATTTTATTATTGAAATGGACATCGTATTTTGCTTAAGCCGTGAGTTCTGGTGTACATTTAATAGGTTTAGCAGGAATATTACTTGACAATGTGCGCTTAATCTTTTCAATTCAGCCAAATTTTCTCTATTTAGCAGATGCTAGTGCTTTTAACTGTGCGACTATTTACATTTTGGAGGTTACTTATGTTAACAGGACACACGTTGATTTATAGCAGCCAGCTCAGAACCCTTAAAATACAAAAGTCTGACTATGTGGACCTCTTCATCACGTATGAGCGTAGTCGTAGTCTGTACTCTTGCTGTGTCTGTTCTTTAATTTTCTTGTCTCTCGCTTTCTTTTCCCTCCCTTCAGCTCCCTTCTCTTCACCTCTTCACTTGTTCTTCACCTCCTTCACCACTCTGTGCTTGCTTTTGTCCCTTCTTTTTTCTTTCTTCGTTATGTAACTTGGTGGTTAAGAGTGCCGGTGGCGGGCAGGCTGAATACAACCTGACAGGCAGAGGATTGATGGTATGCTACTGCAATCTGGAGACCACACAGAGAGAGCGAGAGAGCGAGAGAGAGAGAGAGAGAGAGAGAGAGAGGAAGGAACAGTTGTGGTGGGGTTTGGGCTGAGATGATCAAGAGAGATGGAGAATAAGAAAGGACCAAAGTTGAGCTGTCAATCCAGCCCACACTGCAGCAAACTGCCAACCAGCTGGCTGGATGTCATATCCTGGACCTTCCCGATGGAGGCGCACACTGAGAGATAGGACACTAATGTGATGCACTGCACAGCTAATCGGCTCATAACGCTACCAATCTTCAAGACTGTCACCGTGCTATTGCAAAAATTATCGACATTAGGCTGATGTTATATTGAGCAACAGAAGCCAAGCACTGTAACCTGCTGCAACCCACGAGTATCAACAGGATTGTGTCTGTCTATAATGTGATAAATATTTAGACTTACAGTATCTCAGACAGGGCAGCTCCATTGCATATCAATGTGGCTGAAGGCCTGAATATATTAGAATGTCTGAAGCTTAGTCATCACTTGCATGTTTTTCTACAAAGAAATTTGTAAATGAAAACAAACACGTTTTACAGCACTAGCTTCAGGGAAATGTTGCAAACTTAAAACCAGATATAGCTATGTATAAAGGACATAAACCATCATGTGCACTCACAGATGTTCAGATATACAAATGGGACCTGGACGGAGACTCGGCTTAAACTGGTGGTTGTATCAAGTATGTGAGAGGAACACCGACTATTGTGTCCACCTCGATGTCTTTGTGACATTACACATCTTCCAACAGCTTTGTTCTCATAAGAAATATATATAATGTTGTTTGTGCACACAATTTTTTAAAATCTTCTCTGGTCCAAAGGATTCAGATTCATAACACTTTCTACACACAGCATAGCTCCATCCTTTGCAAAGCATCTGAGCAGCCAGAAATCTTTTAAGACACCTAGAAACATTAATATCAGTGTTACAGAGAGAAATATTTTCTTCAGTAATGAACCAGACAGACCAGCTAAATTTTTGCATTTGTTTGTTGTTGCCATCTATGAATTCCTGAATGTACTTGCTATTTGACAGTTAATGTGTGCATCTTGCTAACACAACTGACTGACAGCTGATTACATGTTGCCTGGCAACAGCAAAATACCTCCTGCTGATAAAACACCTCAGTGAGATCTGAATCACTGCAGGAGGTGGGTGCATTACCATTCACCTTGGTTTAGAGGCTTCCAATGTGATCACAATCCAAGACTAGAGTTGTTAACCAAGGGACTGATCAGTGATTTTAAGTCACAACTTATGATTGTGGATGTTGAAAAGTGTATAGCCCCAGGATTTCAAATTCCTCCCAGAGTGAAAAAGGCAGGCTGGCAAGTATCGAAGCCAGTGCCATGCTGTGGCCAGGAGGCCTAATGAGGTTTCTTGAGCAGCTCTGATGGGCATGGATGCTGAGAGTCTGGCATTGCTCATCAACCACCATCTCCAACAGGTCTGAGTGTGCACGCACGTACACAAGTCTGTGTGTGCGTGTGTGTAATCATGGCATAACTCATCGACCACCAGCCTGTGCCAATATGCTTGGTGAACATTGCCCAGAACTGCAAGCAAGAGGAGTGGGATGGAAAAAGCAACGTGAGTGAACGAGTAAAGATGAGTGAAGGAAATGAGAGAGAGAGACTAAAAGGGGGACACAGATGGAAGAAAGAAAGTGAAGTAGAATAAAAGGGTGGAGGAAGAGTAGCAGAGAAAAAGAGCGGACAAAAAAGTGAGTTTAGGAACAGGTGAAAGAAAGTGGGGGAAAAGTTAGGGAGAAAAAACAAATACAAGTGGGAGAAAAGAGCAGGTCAAGAGCTAAGGGGAATGAATGACACACAGGTATCAGGAGGTAAAACAACAAAGGCAGAGAAGAGATGACAGGAAGAGTGTAGAAAAGTCAGATGGATGAGGGGATCAACAAAGGACAAAGCAAGACAAAAACATGACAGCACAGACCCGAAGTTACAGAAGATGAAAGAGAGTGATAATTAGAAAGCTAGAAATGGGGATGAAGGGACGAAATGGTGAATGCGAGTGTGAAGGCATCAATATAAGGCAAGAAAGAAACTACTTAACTACTCAGTAGCAATCAATGTGTCAGAATCCCTAATTACTGGGTCCTGTTGATATCCAAAGAAAGAACAGACAAGGGGATTTCTTAGTAAACATCAACCTCACCAAACAGGTCAGCACATGTATAGGAATATCCTCGTCTGCATAACACTAACATAGGTAGTAACATTATGGTTTTTACAAACAGCACAACTCTGTTTTTAAAAGATTGCTGGGAATTACATGCCTGTCATGTGCTGCTCCTAATTTCGGCTCCGGGGGATTAGCTGCCTGATTCAATCATGGTGCAGGTTTAGTGGTTTACCTAATGAATACTGTAGATGGATGTTTCACCTGTTCTGTTGCAAACAAAAAAACATCTGCATCCAACTGATTTTAGCGCCTCTCTAGTACACGAAACTTCCCTGTCAGTGCACTTCAGCTCTAACTGGATTGATTGTTGCGCCTGGCTGCTTCCTTGGGTGTCAACATGGCCCCCACTGGTGCTGTCTAATTATTGCAGAAGCTGTGATCTATTCTCACCATTACTCTGTGCCTAATATGCTCCTGTGAGCTGTCACTGCTGCTCATATTGTGTGTGCACCATATTCCTCCACATTATCAGTGCTAACCTACTATTCCCAAAGTACATTCCACAATATCACATATGGTAGCCCAAAACTGACATTGAACTTCTATCTGGTCTTTAAATTGTGTTGACAGCACTGCTTTATCTGGGGTTATCCTCAAAACAAGGAAACCTGGCCACACCTAGAGTTGGACTCTTGTCAGTGTCCATTCCCTTGGCTTGACAATCCTTTCTCAAGCAGAGACCTGGCAGCAGATCTGGGATTATTCCACCTAAATCAGGCTACCACTGTTGGCTTCTCCCTCTTCTGTCGGTCACACCCTTCAGGCAGCGGGGGCGCAAAACCTACACCTTCTTGGTCCATGTCCAAGGTTTCCACTGTAACTCTTAAATTGCCTCCATGCAAAGTCATTAATCACCGACAACTGCACACCGAAACATTATATAGCACTTCTTGGTAACCTCTCCAAACTTTTACATTGTCTATTGCATGTCACTTCATCTATTCCCCATTTGTGGTCATAAACTTGTCTTGTTTTGGCTGCCTGTCAAGCCATGATGGGAGAAAAAAATCTAAACATATTTTATTTAGACTTTGGACTGTCACCCTCCAACAAGGCACAATCCCTCCAGCTCCATATAAGAACCATCTCAAGGACAACAAGTCAATATTCTCAAAATGTCTTCTGGCTACAACGCTTTTAGTGCATCCTCTCCAGACTTCTGGCAAACCTCACAAAGAAATGTTCAACTTATCCAAAACTCCACAGCATGAATTATCACTCATGTCATTTTCTATGTACATCGTCTTGAAGTTACACTCAACAGCAAACTTTATTCAATCAAAACAGCATAATACCTAAGCGCTGCCCAGGTATACATACTATCGTACTATTTTGCATGATTAGCAGTGCTTTAGTTTAACATTAAAGCATAACTTATTCATACATGGGAATTAAGTATATGAGACCCAGTCATTATGCATATACTTCATCTGGCTATAGTGTTCAAGGGTAATGAGAATCAGTAGTGGACTTTTACTCAAATCCAATATTCCGTTTTTATGTTCTATTTAAGATAAGGAAACTTACTTCTAAAGTACAATACAGCTCTTCAATAAAATACCTTGCTATTCGGCTGAAAGGGATAGCGTGCAACATCTGATAGCAGTTACTGTCATTAGACTGCTCAACACCGTGCTATCAACAGCAGGATTTGTATTAGATGTTTTTGTGACCGCTGCTAGGTGCGCATTTGCAATTTCTCTATGGACTGTAAATTGAGCAGAGAAGAAAACAAAATATTCTGTGTTAGTCTGCAGCCCAAAATGAACCTAACTTCATGTTGAGGATCATCACTGGTGATTAGAGGTGAGCTTGTGGTTACTATCAAAAGAAACAGCAAATTTCAAAGTACAACCGCCCATAGCTTTCAAAACTGGAGTGGAGTGCACCTGGAGCATGTTCTTTATTTTTTAAAAACATTCATATTGTTGCGCTTGGTGAATTGGTCCCACAGAGTTGGACTGTCAAGGCAGAGTTCTACTGTAATGATCTGAGGTGTCTGATGGAGCACGATGGAGCAGACGACCTGATGGCATGTGAGTGCTCCAATTCATTGTGCACCTGTTCACAGCATGATGATGCGTATGGGTTTTTTGGCCACAACACAATCGTCACTCTCCACCTACACTACCGGCTAGATTTGGCTCCCTGTGACATTTTCCTCTTCCCCAAGATAAAATTCAAGTTGAATGGTCAATGTTTTGACACAGTTTAGGAGGTTCAGTGCTCATCATAGATGGTACTTGAAATGTTGATGTAATGGGACTTCCAGAGAAAATTACAAGTGTTGCAGAAGTGCTGGAAGTGCTGCACGTGGAGACTATCTTATCTCGGATGGTGGCCAAAGCAGGTACAGTTTTTGATTTTTATAGGCACGATCCCTGAACGTTTTGATCACATCTTGTACTGTGGGTGTTCAGACTTTAAGTTGATTTTCATATTCTCATTCAGCTGCTGATATTTGTTGAATGATTCAAAGTAGAAATAAAGTCTGAGCTGTTATCTGAATCTCAGGAATTTTTTTGTCTGTTTCCTTTTTCAATATAATCTTTCTTTTCTGTGATCAACAAAGTTGTGTGCAACATTGTGCTTGTGATGAATGTGAACAAACAAAAATAGTAGCTCAAAAAACAGCAATAAAGAACAGAGGCTTGACAGTTTGACCAGATAGATCAACAGACTGACAGTCAGAAAAACAATGAAGTTCGTAGTTATGACAGTGTGATAACCACTGCCAGAATGATATAAATGATGTGATAGGGAGAAGTCAGGAATTGTGGCAGCACTGGTGCTTGTGTGCCAGTCTTAACATCTTCACACAAATGTGTACATTTACAAATATAAAATACCCCTAAAACTGTCTCCCTGTCGATGTATATCAAAGCTTCCTACAGTTAAAGCAGCATACTTGACTGATTACAAATATATATACAAACATGCAGATCGTGCCTATACTACAAGATGTACACATACACACAGCAGAGAGGTATGTATCAAGTCCTATTACATGAACTACCCTCCAGTTTCTATTCTTAGAGAAGAGAAGAGAAGAGAAGACAAGAAAAGACAAGAAAAGACAAGAGAAGAAAAGACAAGAGAAGAGAAGAGAAGAGAAGAGTCAAAAGAGGAAAAAGAAATGGGAAGATTTTCCATCACATGTCTGGGAGGCCTGCTGATAATGTTGCACCTGCCACCTGAGCCATCACATTGAAAGCAACTGACTGCCCTGTTGCACCCACACTCCGCTCAAGAAGACAGAGAGAGGAGCGGGGACATAAAGTTCTTCCATATATATAAATATAAACATATATTATGTGTTTGACTGAAGGAAATTATATTTTCCTTCTTCTTTGGAGTAAAGCTTATTCACTTTACCTGCAGTGTTTCACATGGTCATACAATGTCTAACAAACACTTACTTGTAAAATAAATTTTTTTCAGTGCTGCACAGGTGTTGTCAAGCAGAAAATATATAAACAGGAGCCTTAAACTAACATCACAAGGTCCAGATGAATATTTTGCTACCAAGCTAAAGTTGCTGTTCTTGTGCCTGTTTGGGTAAATTGCAATGTCCTTCTGGGCAAAACTCTGGTTGTTCCTCATAGTTAAAGTTGGCCTGGATTCTCCTCTCTATTATGTACTTGTCAGTGTGCCATGACAGAAAACACAGTGCTTTTAAAGAAAATAAGATTAGTTGATTTGATTGGCTATGATAGTTGCCAACTCCTAACGCACCTACAATTAATTTGTCCTAATTCTACCCATTTCACATCTGCGCCCCCACTGTGCCTCTGCTGCATCAGCACCTCGGGTCATGAAATTACCAAGTACCTGTTTGTCACAGCTAAGTGAGCCTGTCCTTTGAGCTGGGATTGTGGGGTTGTGCAACAGCATGAGCCTGTGCTTTAATTCACAAAAGCAAACAAGCCCCCTTTGGTCAGTTAGCTCCAGACAAGTGACTATTTGTAGAGGCAATAAACAAAGGGGACAATGTCAGCAGTACAAAGGGACGAGTACTTTGGCAGAAAATAGTTCCAATGACAACCGTTCACAGTGAAATCTATTTTCAGGGGGACATTCTGGTAAGACATGTTGCTATTGAATGTTGCAAAAACACATTTTCTGTGTGTGGGAACTAATGATGAAACTCCATACACCTTCATTGTAATTGCGTGGCAGCAGAAAAGCAGCAAAATGTTTCACAAACAAAATCCAGAGTATGTGCACTGATACCAACAGAGTAAAGTTCACTGATGTTTGTGTGTTTTAGTCCACAGTAATGGCTTGAGTATTATGCATTCAGTTTCTCAAATTATTCTAAAGTATAGCCTACTGTATATTTTCACTTAAACAGACTTAGGTTTTGTTCAGATATTTGTACACCATCCTTGAGATGACAAATTAGTACTTTTGACGCCTCAACCCAGTGCCTCAAAAAGTGCAAAGCTGTCCCACTAACAGTACAATACTTCTAATTAAATGAACATGCCCACTAGAAACAATTATTGTTTTATGGCAGTTAAGTACAGCATTTGAGCAAATAAATATATTGACGAATTTAACTAGTATGACTGAGCTGTATGATCTGAGTGTACACACAGGTTTCTGTAGGACATGCTGCTTGTTTTTGAAAAAAAATCTAATATGTCTCATTCTGTGCCTCAGTGTGGGTGGCCATTAATTAAAAGCCGAGTTCCTACTACTTGGAAACAGCATTACATTATCTATGTAGAAAGAAATGCCAAAGCAGTAAAAGCCACTGACAGGTGATTTAGTTGTGCAGCCGTCATCAGTACCTAATGCTGGCTCGGATGTTCAATTAGAAGAAACGTCAATTCATAAAAGTAATGTTTAAACAGTTTATCTTTGCTTTCGTATTTCACTACTTAAATTCAGGGAGAATATGACCATTGACACATTAATACTGCTGCAAAATAAGGCCGGGGGCTTTGTTAGTATGAATGTACACCCACATATATACAATGAATTGTCGATGACTTTTCAATTGTTAAAGACAGATGCTACAGACTGGCATACTGTGGTCAGACTATCCAGAACAACCCAACACTGTCACACAACCAAAAACTGATCCATTAAAGGACACACTGCAACAATGTGGCCTCTTCATTATAAGCATAGATTATCAATGCAAGCTTCTTTCTGAGCAAACATTCATGGCAAAATTTTGTGTCTATAAACCAAAACTCTGCTCGGATAAGCTGAGCAGAACTGCTGTTGCCCAGCTCCTGGAAAGAATCCAGAAAGATATATTTTTTTCCAAATGAGACACATTTTCCAAATGGGGTTGGACACAGAAAATGAGTTTGCAAAAGTTATTTTGTTCTAATTATGTTTTAATGAACTATTTTTGTTCAGAATAATTGAATCTTTTCTCATATAAAAGCCACGGAGATCATTAGCCTACATTCTACATTGGTGTTGTCATTGTTTCTGCACTGTGTCCCATTTTTAGCCTTGTTATCGACAGATACATTAAAAGGCACTATTTAAATCACTGCCCATTGCATTGCAGTTAGGGTGGCCCAAGACCAACCAAATTCTCTGGAAAGATTAGCTGCAGAGAGCCACAGTACAGCAGCCATAAATTTGAGCAAACAAGAGCTGAATAATTTTAAAATAACTGGAAAATGCAAAAAATTTCCATGCAAATGTAAAAATGGCAAGCAAAATAATAGAGTAGCTATGGGCTCTGACAAAATGAGAGAAGAAATCAAAAGTCAAGCAGTTGCACAAAGTATTCAACAAATCTGTGTGATCCTGAAAGTATTACGAATTGGGTGATAAACCAATTAATTACTGTGGAATATGTACAATAAATTATGACTCACGTTATTATATTGGATTCCTCATAAATAAAATTAGGTAGCTATATATCAAATATCCTAGAGGGATACGTACAAAGAAAGGGAGGGGACTAGGAGAAGAGAAACATCTTTGTCCTTCATGGCAGTTCAGTTAATCTGTCAACTGTCACTCCTGGGATTCATTCTCAATGTGCTGCATATGAAGGTTCGTGTGGCTGTATTCACATGTGCATGTAAGATTTGTATGTGTGCCACTAAAGCCTATGTATGTTATCAGTGAGAGCAGGTGCACACTCTGGAAAGTGGTCTTGTCTCATATCTCAGAGCACCTGAGGGCCTGAAGTCCGACGCTCGCTGTCTGTGTGTCTCTCTCCTTACTTATTAAACATGAGAAGAAACAGCAGCAAAGAGAACATAGAATGAGGAAAGAGGCATAGGGACGACACAAAGAGAGGACAATAAAGGACATGAAAGAGAATAGTTTTATCTGCATACAAGAGAACTGATGTAAGAGAAAGAACAAAAGAATGGAAAGACAGAGATAGAAAGAAAAGATTCATTCTGTGATTAATTATCCTCATTGTATTCTCAAAAAAGGCTCAGGGGAAAGACAACTGGCAGAATACACAAAGACACAGGCCAGCATACACATACATACAAAATCAAGCAGAGCCACAAAGGTTTGTTAAAGTTTGAGCAACTGTGTTTCTGAAAGGTCATTAGATTCCTCTGAAGTTGTGAGGACAGAGGCAGAGTAACAGAAAAATCACAGCTAACGTTTTAACTGAGGTCGACTGCCTCTCAGTTTGGGAGGTTATTAAATACAGACTCTGTGTAAACACTTTTGCTTGGCACAGTATGAGTTCTGTAATCTTTTATGAAAACAAATTAGACCCATATTTGATTTTTGATGAGACTGCCCTGGAGTTTTAAAAAAAGCTTTAAAAGTTTGGTATGTGAAGGCAAAAACAGCCTCTAGCACAGAAAGACAATTTCCCACATTCGCTGCCGCCTTCAAATTGAAACTCACACATACACAGAGAACACCCAGACACACATCCACGCTTCTTTGACCGAGTTCGCTTCGGCCTGATATCCCTGTGACAAAATTAGCAGTGTAATGAAACTGCTCCATCTCTTACGGTGATGCACAGTTGCACACCAACACAATAAAACCCAAATTAAAATATTCAGATGGTGGTTCTACAATTTTGAAACATGCTTATTTTAGTTAAAGTGGCAATAGACAACTTTTCAAGTTCCCTCTTCCATCTCCGTGTTTCTAAGTGGTATTATCATTGGTGTCGCTTTCACTATAACCGGATCGTTTTCCGTTTTCCTGAGAGCCTCGCAAATACCAAGAACATGACCGACTCCACTTAGGACTAAAGAGAGAGGAAAGAAATACTGAAGAGATGAAGTGAAATACGCATTATTACTTACGGATTTAGTAGAAATACCAACTGAAGGTTGGCTTTGAACCCTTTCAGGTCTCAGAACTCTCTATCGAGTAAATGCCTGTTCGAAGATCACCTTGGTCTCCATCACTCCTCCTCTTCACCTGCTTTGCCTCCTCTGATAAGGGGGCTCTTTTTGTTTTGATGGGTAGAGTTTTCACGTTTGCGCTAGTTGCTCCACCATCCACAATTTCAGCTACCCAGAGAATGCTACCAACTGCTACCAGAAAAAACAAAAGCGATGTCCTTTCTTCTTTCTGTTGTGCACTTGCAGACCCACTTCATTTGTGCCTTAAATTGGGCCTTCATTTTCCTGAGAGATTTCCTACCCGGTGGCAGACAGAACTGCACAGTAAAAGTGGAGCTTATAGGGCTTCAACCTGAACACAGGTGGTGTCATTACGCTATAGCCGTTACAGTGTGCAGTCAACATTTACTTCATAATAAGTTAAAGCAAAAAAAACAAAACAAACTTGCCTACTGCCACTTTAAATGAAAAGTTAAAGGAGACGTCTGGGCTCTCACAGGTTTCACAGCAACCTCATGGTGATGACATTACTGCACCCACCCGAAATAGTACTGCTTAAAATCCTCGGTAAAACTCCCATTTGCCGTCTTCATACTTTGCTTTTTGTTCGGATTAAACAAACAAGATAAAATGCGGTAATTAGTGAGCCTTAAAGGTGCTGGAAGGCAGGTGGTGGGCTGCTGATACTGAGCGAACAGACATGAAAGTGATGTCGATCTTCACACCTAACTTTAAGCAAGAAAGTCAATATGCACACTTCCCAAAATGTCAGAAATCAAATCTCATGTCTGTTTGAATAATTAAATAAGAATGAAATTCATGTGAACATAAACTAGAATGTAAACCCGAAAACCATAGTTGCCTGTTTTTCCAACACGCACACAGTGAACACAAGCGATATTGTTCAGTATGAGCTCTAGCAAGACATAGACATAACACTAAACATTAATACTAAGACTCATCTTCATATTTTTGATACAAATGATTCCCTTGAGGACCTGAAATCAGCACAAAGAAAAAAACACCACAGCCAAAGTGTATGTGCTGGCCTGGGAAGAACCGCCTCATTCGGAGGGGGAAGACGTGAGAAACCCTGACAATTTCAGATTTCATGTTGTCACTGAATATTCATTTGCAATATTTGTCAGTGAAATATTCCCTCTTTGTGCGTGTGTCTGTGTGTGTGCACGTATGTGTCTTACTATTTTGCCTCTAGGCCATCCGGAATGTGCAGATTGCAAAAGAATAGCTCATCAATATTCATGTGAGTTTATGCTTTCATTAATGTTGCAGCAAATTGTCTCAGATCAAACTCACAGCTTGTATCTGCGTCCATACTAGTGTAGCTCATAGACGGAGGGAGTGAGGAGAAAGTGAGAGGGAGCGTTATCAGAGGAGGATAGCGATGGAGAGAACAAAGAGAGGGCTAGAACTGCTACAGATGGCCCTATGTTTCCAGCAGATGAAAAGGAGACTTTGAAAAAGAAGGGAAAAGATCATACAGATGAGGGGAGAAGGAGAGGGGGAAAAAAAGTGGGAGGTCAAGAGAAGAAAGAGAGAAACTGGAGAGGATAAAAGAGAGGAGTAGGAAGGAGGAGGAAGAGAACAGAAGAGAGTTAAGTTCTAAAGGTATCTGTCCTACTTCGGTTTGACTAATGAACCCAAAGTGTCCCGAATCTGTCCTGAATCACCGGAGGCCCAGTTAGACCACCCTGCTCTGAGAGAGTGTGTGTGTGAGAGTGTGTGTGTGTGTGTGTGTGTGTGTCTGTGCTTCTTCTGGCATGTGTGTGAGCATGTGCGACATCTTGATGGCTGTTTGAGTGTTACGTTGGATGTGCGCTTGATTTAATATGCTCTCTACTGTATACTGGAGTTATGTGTGTGTGATCTCAATGCCCTGCATGTGTTCAATGGACCACTATCCCTTCAAGTCATCTGGCTCCACATCATCATGTGTTGGTAAGCAACACACAAGCACACAGATACATTCACATCACAACACCATGTATCCTTTAACACCACATTGTTGTGTGATCTACAAGGGCGAATTTAGCCTTGCGTTGCCACAAGCATACACACCACTTGCAGCTAAAATAGCAGGATCATCTAATGTCTAGGGAACAGAGACACCTGTACAAACACACGGCACACAGCAAGAGTCAGGACTCACTGGTCTTGTTGCATAATGACAATGCAGCACATGCTACTTTTATTTTTTTTCAGTTTCTGACTTCAGCATTTAAGTGTCAGCGCTCTGTATTTTTAAAATAAACAATCCCCTGCGCCTTGACATGTTTCAGCATGCATGTGTTCATGCTTCCTAATCTCTATCCTCCTGCCACTCCATGCATGATTAACTATGTTCAAAGGGGACGACTACAAGTTAATGAGAGTCTTGTAATTGGCTTTCATGTGCTGGATTGTGATGTGTTGCTCTGAGAAAGAACAAACTATTGCATCTTATGTTTGAAAAGAGATGCCAAGCTACTGGCCTGGTTTCCAAAGTTTACACAGTGAGTTAAGTCAACACAATAAATACACATTGTCTTTGACAAGACTTCTCCACGTTTTGTTGCAGCTCTAGGTTTTGTTTATTAAGAATAAGGGTAAGTTCTCCATATGATATAACAATAAATGAATGAACAAGACACTATAAACTAAAATCTAGGCCAGAGAGATGCTTATATATGTCCAAACAATAAACAAAGCCCAAAAATGGAGAAATAGCTTTAGCAACTTTCACAATCAATTCTTTAACCATCCTAACTCACTCTAATAACAAATAGGTACTTGCACATAAACTATGTAGTGAGAGATTGTATTTGACAGAAAGTGTTTTTTTTAATATTTTGTTTGACTACAAACAGAAAATACTAACAGGAAGAATTTGTTCTACAGAAATAAATAGTTACTTTTTGAATTTAAAAAAGACATAAGAATACATACAGCTTATTGAACAATAGAAATAAAAAATGATAGAAATAAAATTACATCTGGATGCAATCTATCATTACCAGTTTAAAATAAAACAAATTATGGGTTTCACTTCGTACCTATGCCAACTTTAGCTGGTACTGTGAAAATGAAAGTGCTGACAGATGATTTAATTCATTTCCATCAGTAGGAAATGTACTAAATACTTATTTGATTCAGTCAATTTAATATCATATCAAATCTAATCTTAAACAAATTAAGCAAGTCCAAACTGCACTTAAGTATAAAGAAGAAACACAATTAGCAGCACGGAATAAAAATTCTGTCCATTTTTCTTTTTCCATACAAATGATGGAGTAAAACTAGCTCTAGCAGGTTTTAGCAGTGACAGTCAATTTGCTTTCCTCTGTGTATTTTTCTCTTAGATTAAATATATACTGTATCTTACATCTCAGTCTTTTCCATCAACCAGGCACACCTGATTTGATCATTCCCACTATGCTCTTTTTCCAAACATGCATACATTACAGCACATTCTTATGAATTTGAATGCACTTTATGGACCCTATATTTTCTCCTCTCTCATTTACATCCTCCTCCATTCCTTCTCATTCTATGCTAATCTGCAATTCCCATGGCATTTTTCTCTGATTCTCACAGATGAAGCTAAAACTAATTGGTTTTTAATAGCTTGGAACATGGTTTATTGTGTGCCAGTGTGGGTCCCCATGTGTATTTGTGTATTTACATGGGTGTGCACATGTGCATCTGTACAGTGATACGATTATTGTCACTTCTGTAAGACGCTGATGGAGTTTAATGTTTTCTCATTTTGTTTTGTTTTTTTCCAGTCAATGTGCTATTTGATGTTGCTCTGAAGCCTCATTGCGATGTTTACTTGATTTTTTTCAGCTTCTTGCCACGGAGCGACATGGGCAAATATAATTTCTGTCTCCCACTTTAAATTTTTTCACACTTATTGAATGTAACTCTTGGGGGAAATCTGTGTGGATGAGTGGAATAAAGCAAATAATAACATGAATATTCTGGGGGCTTTCTTACAAGTCTTTAGAACACTATTAAACCTGTTACTTGTCTTCTTGGACATATCTGCATTTTTACAATATAACACAACAGGAATGATGCCAATACTTAAACCTTAGCACAGATATGTCAGGCTAAGGCATGCAGTAATAATGCAAAATAAAATCCTCATGGAAAATTTGAAAAAAGAGACAGAGGCAACATGTGGCAAGACAATGAAACACAGCATACTATCTCTCTAAAAAAAAGAATAAAAATTATGAATAAAATAAAGGCAAGTTTCAAACTAAATTTTTAAAATGACAAAAAAAAGAATGTGGTTTCAAGCAGTATGTAGAGCAGTGCAGATCTCTGATATGGGCTTCTCTTCAAAGGCAAATGGCCTTTCATCTCAGCCTGCCGAATCTCACAAGCACTTCTGTGCACACACGTACAGTTCCTATAAAAAGTATTCATCCCCTTTGGACTTTTTTCCTGTGTTATTGTTTACAAAACTGAAGCACAGAAAAAGTAATTATGGGCTTTTTTTTGTCACTATTTAAAAAAAAAGATTATTTCATGTGGTGAAAACAAGTCTATACAAATTCATCTACATTAAAAACAAATATAAATCACAAGACCGTTAATTGCAAGGATTTGCTCCCTTTATGACAACAGTTAAACCAATTGAACGGACTGCATCTCTGCTAGGGTTAATGCTGAGTGGAGCAATACTGGGAGTGGTCATCAGACAAAAAGACAGTGAAGGTATATAAAGGTAATACATGAAAACGCTGTTGAGTCACACAACCTTGTCTTTCCTTCTACCTCCCTTTGACAATGACTGAATGCCAGATTGGGTGCTTTAGCTGTTCACTCGTAGTGTTAAGGTTAAATATTAAAGGTTAAAGATGTTTAAACCGACAGTGGCACTGTAATATATTGATATGATATGCAGTAACACGCTGAGATGCGGAAATGTAAACACAACAAACACCATTAATGCAGCATGACAAGAGATTTAAAGTGAATATCTCCTGATACAAGTCCTGGTCTACATATTTTCCAACATAATACAGCCACACGGTGCATAGTACAGTTAATTTGCTACAGTGTTTTGTATAATGTCTGTACTGAGAACCTTCAATTTAGAAATGCTGAAAGGTGTTGCACAGCCCCACCTCGCCTCTAGCAACAAATGTCAGCCAAAATGCATTTCTAAGGCAAGAGATGCTAAATACTGAAGCTGCTGAAGGAGAGGCTGTAGTTCTGCTCATTCAGCCTCACTCACAATTGTGTAAAACAGCCACCAGTCATGGCGTCATTGGCCCTAATGCCATTACTTGTCCACATTAAAAGGATAGTTGAGAGACATCTCAACCTTACAACATTGCCTTAACACTCCCAGTTTACTCAGCTCCTAAATATGCAACTTCCAACAATTTTGAGCTAAAATCACCACAAAGTGCAGAGGAATATACGGAGACAAGTTTTATCTTAACTTGTTCCAATTTAATTTCACAGTGAGGAAGAAAAGTCTTGAAAGATCCATTAAATCAGGTGGCTAACACTTGATGACAGTCATACTTCCAGAACTGACTCTCAAATTCAAACAAGAGCACACATTTGGACCCTGTGAAGGAATCTAGCTGTGCACAAAGAACGTATAAACGCCAGCATTTTAAGTAATACAACCACTTACAGTTAACAGGAAATCATTCAAGAAACTGTAGAGTAATGCAAAGTACATCCTGCAGCTTGTACCACTCTCTGTATTGTTGTAAACCTTGTACAAAAAGTAGCACCTTCTACTGCCTGCTGAAGGAGGAGTTTCTCAGGGCCTTCAAGTTAAATGCCTTGGAGAATATTACAAGCAATGTATGTTTACACTACAGGGACTCCTGTTTCCTTTCCGTTCGTACCCATGGCAACTCTGAGATTTTCTGTCTGTCCCAATTCTCCAGCTCCTTCTAAATATGTGTCCTAAATTTTCTTCCTTCCTGACAAACAGTGTGTCCTAAATAACCTCCGCTGCTACTGTATTTTATTTCTAACAAATGCACCCTCATGCTATTCTTTTTGTTTGAGAGTTAGTAAATGCGCTTAATAAGTCTTTTTGAGCTTTTAAAAAACAACGAGTAATCTGACAAAACATGAAAAGACTTGCAAACTGACGACATATAGGTCTGCTGCATGTAAAAAATGTGCTACTTGAACTTTCGCCGTGTAGCCCACTATTAACAATGCTGCTGCTGAAACTGATACAACTGCTAGTGAGGGTAAAAGTGTAAAGATATTGTTTTTTAATAAAAATATGTATTTCAACATACATTATGAACTTTCTCAACATGTTTTAGGCATAAAGGTCTGACCTAGTACATGCAAATAATAGCAAACATGACTCGAGTCATTAAATTATAGAACATTTACTTTCTTCTGCATTCCAAGTCAATGACAATAAATAAAAAAACAATTACTTCTTGAGACTTCAGTCAGCTCCAAGCCCAAACTGAGTTCACATTTTGAGCATTAGCGTACAGTCTATTTTTCACTGCGGTGAAATGGTCAATGACTTGACTGTGACTCAACTTACAAATTTCTTTCCTTTCAATCGATAAGATAGCAAAGGTGGTGAAGCCTGTCTCACCCCATTGTGCACCTCAGCCAAGTGTGGAGCCGTCTCAGCACACTGAATGACTGCTCACTGCTGCAGCTGTTAACTGAGATTGTCAGAGAGATCTGAATGACCTGTGTCAAGGTTGGGAACATGACTTTATCAAACAATCTAGATTCTTGCTTGGTGCGGCTCGTCGATACATGGATTGTTGTATGTGCACTGCAGCAAAGACACGCACACAGCCATGCATAGAGATGTGTGCTGTGTGTACAGTCCTGGACTGCAAGATGCACACCTCAGCTTGGATTGTGGGATAAACTGTGTTGCATTGACATTGTGGATTAGAAAAATGTCTAAATTAATCCACAGTGAAACACAATAGCTTGTTAAAATTCAACAGTGAGATTGTCCTGGGGCACAGCATGATCAGTGCTGGGGTGTGTGGCCCAGTAACAGTGGTATAGCACCGCTGAGGCCTGCTTGTTCATACACAGAGAGAAAAAAGTCAGATGATGAAGCTTATAAGACAGGAGGTAAAAGCAGTTTGTGAATGAGTGTGTGACCTCAGCTCCCCAAAAAACTTTGACTGATATGTTCTCTGTAAAGGGAGTAATTTCTAAGCATTTTAAGAGGCTGATTGATGTCCCTTACTTGGTCTGCACTCTAAGACGACAACCACGGGCTACCAAGAGAAAATTGGGCAATAACTAAATTAATTCCATTTTCTTCTTCTTTCTTACTACCAGTGCACACATATCCAGTCCAATTTTATACACAAATCTTTCCTAACCAATTGATGACTGCAACTTTCTTTCTCTGAAACACAGAGCTGAAAATCTAAAACATTATTTATATACATATGTATTTTTGATTCAGCATAATGCAAGCTTAGTCTTCTATGCCTGAGCTTAAAAAGAATAAAAAATGTATTAATATCTCCAATCTGTGCTAGTCATTTCCATCATTAATTAAAGAAATAAAAGTATCTTTTATTTTATATTTAAACTATGTCTTTTTAAGTTGGATGTTAATTAAGGCAGAAAGTGATGATAGCATATGTAATATACCTTTTAAAAGGGCAGCTATCCAAGAGTCCAGGAGTCACATTTTTACTAAGAATATCAGTGATGATCTGACCTTTAGAAAAAAAAATCATCCATTATGGAACAATGAAAAACTCATTAAAGCTGTTGAGGCTCCTTTAGTAGTGGGCTTAATGAGCTTGTCTGTGAAGGACCTACAGCAGCCAATGCAAACCAGGGAGGACTGACACTGACTGACTGTGCTATAAATCTCACCAATTGAACTCACACTGACAAACCAACAACACGCAAATTTAAATAGAGCCATGAAGACATACTTCCCCATGCCAACACAAAGATCTAAATCAGTAAGCAGTACTGAGAAATAAAAGCACTGTTACCAAGGCTGTGTTTTCATTATGCTGGTGATTATTTTAGGAACTCTGAGTGGGATAGATTGACTTTTATTCAAAATACACCTGTCACAGTTTAAGCAGAAGTGTGTCATCTGTTCTATTTAAGAAACCCTCTCTTGTTTCTTTAGAATACCAATACACATCAAAGTCACTGCATCAAAAGGAAAAGACTCAATTAAGATTAGTAGTCAAGGTCACACTCGGCATAATGTTCATTAGAAAACTATGAGGAAACTCTGGGAGATCAGCATGACTGTTAACAAGGGCACTGTGTTGTTTGATGCTTGGGCAGGCCTGTAATTGAACAACCAAGGAGAGATGAAGTAAACTGAGTCGGGGTGTAAAGGTATGCGTATTCATCACGAACCCTTCGTTACAGGATGTTTGGTTTGGTCTGAGAATTCCTCCGTTCGGTTTGCTTAATGATTCCGACAATTTCTATTAGAGTCTATTTATCTCAGCGAGCACCACATACCCCTGGAAAGTTTTTCCAGTTATTTCCTATCAGCTACATAGCATGCTAGCATGGTTGCTGAGGAGACATTATGCGACTGTTACTACTGTTGTGCTCGCTTGGTTTCGTCCAGTGACAAGTCTAAGAAGGTTTATTCAGACAGGATGGCTGTGTCGATAGAAAGAAGAAAAAGTAGCATTGCTCTGTGCAGCTCCTCAGCTGAAAATTGCACTGCTGGCTTTAGCTTAGTTAATTATGACTATGGTGCAATGGAACTAATGGAAATGTTTTTTATTGTTTTTATACTCACATACATACACATGTCAGAGTCTTACATTGTAGTATCCCTGACATGTGCATGATTTGTTTTTTAATGTTGATAATAAATGTGTATTTCAAAGCAGTGGCTTCAAAGTTACTGTAAGAATTATGGTCACTGTTGAACATTTTCTGTGATGTTCAAAAAAACAAACAACAAAAAAAGCAAATGACATATTTAATTTTTTTTTTTTGTTCTCTGTGCTGTACCAAAAATGTTCCAAACCCTAAAACTGTGACACAAACTGAACCATGAATTTTGTGTACTGTACTATCTCTAAAAATTATGTCTTGATTCATTCACCTTTTGCCTGTGCCATATCTACATCTTTACATAAAAATAGGATCGTCTAGAGGACGAAAAGAAGAAAAAGGTCAAGGTGGAATCATGTTGTATCTTACCAGAACCAGTCCTCCATAGCTGGCTTACTTAATCTTACACAGAGCTGCACCAATATTACATAGTTAATCCATCCACCCACCTAAATCCTCCCCCTCCAACTGACTGAGAAAAAGAGTTCAAAAAGGAGTAAGACAGAATTACTAACAGACCTCATGTTGCATTTTCAGAGTGATGCAAAGCAGCTTGACATCACTTCTTTAACTGGAGCAACTGCCTCTTTCAGGATTAGTTTACAAGTCTGCTTTTTAACCCTTTCTTAGATTTGGACAAGAGGAAAAAAAGGATAGAGAACTATCTAAAAAAAAAAGGGATATTGTCAGCATGCAGTATTAAATTGTGAGAATGTGTATGTGTGGCATACTTGTCAGATTGTGTAGATATACATAAATTATCTGCATGCCCACTGAAAGACAAAAATATATTTGCATAAACTTTGTTGAACCATCATATCAGCAGTTCCTACTTGTGACATTCCAGCAGCCCCAGAACAGTTTTAAATTCACTTCAAATGCACAATCCACGAAAGACTTTACATCTTAAAATACATGAAGTACATATGCCTTTACATATTCACCCAGATAAAGGTCGGCTGGTGCATTCTGCTGCACCTGCCGTTTATTAATTTATGTATATAAGCCTGTGAAAAAAAACGGAGACCTCTTATCTCTCTCCATCTCTTATTCTTGCATTCTGTTTCACAGTTCTTTCTTTTCTCCCATTTCTTCTCCCTGGTGTGTGTGTGTGTGTCACAGTCTTTCACTCACATGTCATATTCTTTCATGTCCTTTGCTTCGAAGACATTTAATTCCATACGAAATGAGGCTGTGGGCGAGTGGTTGAGCGTGTGGGCGAGTATGTGGCCAATTGAGTCACTTGAGTTGACAGGCTGGTGGAGTTTGGGTGAGTACAGATTTGGTCTGAGGGTGCTAAAAATATATTTAGAAGGGCTTTGCAGATTTGGTTGATTTTTGCACTAAAATGCTGCCATTTTATAGCAAATTAATGTCCCGATTGTAAGTTTACAAGCAAGATTGCCCAATAAATTGGAAACTCTATTTAAGTCGACTTTTATACCAATACTGGCATTTACTGAACATACTGTTGTGCCTAGGAATTGTGAACACAATGTGCAAACTTGTGAATTATTTTCTGTTTTTATTCATGTGACATCTATTTTACCATTTACCAAATTAATTGCTTAGTGAAAAAACACCAAGAAATTAGAGATAAACTCCAATTTTCTGGGTTAACATCTTCAAATACCCAATCAAACCCCCCCAAAATTCAGTCAGTTTCCAGAATTGCTGCGTGCTACTGACTGATGATTTGAATAATCATTTTAGCTTTAATTTGTAGTTAACAGATTACAACATGGCTCTTTAACTCTGTGTCCTCATTTGCATGTTAATGTCAAGAGGCATAATTTAACACTTTCAGTTCAAGCACTTACCCAGACCTTTGTCAGCCTAATGTGACAAATGATTAGCATACAAGTCAGTGAGGGCAGAAGCAAAAAATAACAGCGACTGAAGCAAATCTGAGATAAGATGCATTACACACGCAAACACAGACAGTATTTTGCATGCGTTGGGACTGTTGTTGGAATTGAACTCGGGATGAAACAAGAAGACTGACAGATCAAAGGTGTCTAACAGCTAACCTGTCTGTGTCTCGTATCCACACCTCAGTGCCTCGTCCCCCCATGATCCTCCTCATACAGCCTGTCTGTCTTCCTCTCTCTGCTGCTCTCACTAATCCATTCATCATTCCCCTTAGCCTTTTCCTAATTAACACTCTTTGCCTACCTGCTTCTCTCTCTCTCATCCATCCATCCTTCCATCCATCACCCTTGCTGGCCTGCCCAGGTCATTACCCACTGTGATGATGGTTTTGTTGCACTAATTAGCCTAATTATAGTTGTCAGTTATAACCTGGTCCTCTGCAGGGACCTTGTGATCCTACTGTGACTCTATCTGACCTTGGCCATTGAGTGTGTGCGTGTGTATAATACCTCCATTGCCACTGCTGACCTCGACACAGCACACATTGTTCTTTTCTTAAACTTTGGTATTACTTTCTTCTTTCTTGATCTTTCGGTTTATTTGTTTGTTTCTCTTCTTACCACCTCCAATCTGTAACACTACTAATTTTATCGTTTTGTTGCCACTGTTCTCATTCTTTGCTACTCGACCAGGCAGAATCGCCTTAAATTCTCCATTTGTGGTTCGAATAAAGTACAATTTAACTTTACTATTTCGCTTCTTGTCCACTCAGTTCTACTTTGTCCTGCACTGGTGTTGTTTCACACTATAATCTAATCTGTATTATTCTTTCCATTTAAAGGACAATTCTGAAGATCAGTCTTGAATGTCCACTTCAATTCCATTTTATTTCATTCTACGAAGGATAATCAACAAACATATCACACCCTGTGCAGGCCATCAGCTCCTGAGGTACAATAGCTGCGAGTTACAGTTTATTGCATCTTTACAAGTAGAAACTGGCTATTTTCATATAATTCAATAGATGTGGATCATTTTTGTAATTAAATGGTTTGTTCTTGTTGTTCACATATCCGTTTTCAGACAAATGCTAACCTGTGAGCAAATATGTGTGGCTCGCTGTACTCATTATTTAGGGGTCTACGCAGGGTCGAAACAACAACAAATGAAGGTAAACTAAATCTCATTTTGCAGGAAGGTAAAGACAAGCCAGGACTGTGTGTCAAGGTGTCATGATGGTATTTTTTGAAACCAATAAATGTGCTTTTGCCCATTTGTTTGGAAATTGTAAAGAGAGAGGAGTGGTGCTCCAGGAGAGAGGTTTGTGCAAATGAAACAGCACAAGGCCAGGTGACTGTGTACCTGATTTATTCTGTGAAAGAAATGTGCAGTAATTACATAATAATGCTAAACGAGAACAAACACTTTGATTAAACATTTCTCAACCAGTAGACATAAATAGATTAAATTAAAGCTGAACGTGGTTATCGTAGGAATGACAGTAATTGGGTCTTCTAGTCTGTGTGAAGTGCATGATGTAGTGCATTAAACCCTTATTAATCAGTCTTACATATGCGTCTAAAATGTGGGTCTTAAGTGGAGTACACAGTGCTGCTAATGAACTTTTGTGGTGGCTTTGACTAAATCATACACCAACAATAGAAGGTTACTGTAAAATTGCAATTATCAATTAGGTGGGGTCCTGCCAGTTAATGTTAGGAGATGCTCCCTTAAATGCATTAGACACAGAGATCAATAAAATTTAGACAAATAAAAGCTCAATTTCCACTGTATATAATTGAATCTCCTCATACTATCTTGCATTCTGCTATTTTCAACTGTAATGTGATGTGACATTGACTACAAATCTTTAATTATAGTCATTTATAGTATAGTGGACTACTTTTAGGTTGTAAAATCATACAAATAGCTTTAACAAACTGTCATTAAGCCAGCAAGAGTGTAAAAACCTTACATATTTGTAAAAGCTTAGCATTATTGATTTTTTTATCAACATTTATTATTAGTATGTGATTCTGCAGGGTTGATGTGAGCCATCGCATTGCAAAATAAGACTGTGTAGCGTTACAAACATGAAAAATGGTGTCCAGACTTTCAGTGTCTCCGCAAATAAAAATTCAACCTCTTAAAAGAGCATTGATTGCCTTTGGCTATGGAATTGTGGTCCCATGTTCACACATTGTAACTCTGTGTTCCTCACACTAGAATATTACTCCTTTTTTGGAAAACTAAATTTGCATTCTGTCGTCATTTGGTGAGATATTTTACCTCTGTGCCACTGTTTTCGGCACAGCCATCTAAAAGCTATGAGACAACTAATGTGACTGGCTGAGAGAATAATAACTCAACTAATAAATCACTCGCCCCTGATTTACAGCATGTTCTGCTAGATGCACTGCTCACCACATTTATATGAACAAAAATAACAAGTGCTCTCAGATACGCCTTCATTGTCCTTGCACAGCTTGTGCTTTTACTGCTCTCTGTGATTGAGAGCCTCAAATATTATATAACACAAATACATTAAATACTGTTTATTTCTGTGTTAAACACTGTGTTAAACCTATACTTCTAATTTATGAGCAATTTCAATTTTGTCTTCAATGTCTGTCTTTTCTGTCCTACTGTATTCTATATCTATTCTTTTCTGTGTGCATTAATACCTTAAGCACAAGACTGTTTTTTGGACATTTAGGAGAACTTGGAGCTACAATAATTCTCTTTGTCCTCTTCAGAAAGGCAATGTGAGATTCAATAAACTCAAAAGTGACCTTTTTACTTCTGCCTAATCAAAGCAGCAAATGAGACAGTAAATATCAACCTTAAATCAATAAGTGGGTGACACTAGTGTTATTGAACATGTTCTAGAAAATGTCAGCTGCAACTCAACTAAATTTAATGCAAATTACAATTAAACACAACAAATATTACATCTACTTTAGTCAGAGCAGTAGCCTACCTTTAAATATGTCACATTTGGCAACCTTCAAAAATGGGCGCCTGTTGCGTTTTTAAAACAGATACAGCCTGGTCCCGGTACAGGGACCCTCCAGGCTGTCACTGGCAGTGTTGTTTCGCTAATCCTTTGTGCTACATGCCATAATTATGATGAATGAAATGCTTTACTACTTTACTCTGGCTCACAGTCGTGTGTTTGTGAGGGACTTAATGTTTGTGGTAGCTTTTTTATGATGATATATGTGATGTGATTTGTACATGCATATGTATTGGTGTAAAAGCTGGGCCCCATTTCTACAACGTATCGGTCTTAATGAGAAGATTCCTGCCTAAAGGTCTGACATCTTTTCCTCATTTTTTTGTGCTTTTGTTTTATTCCCACCCCCACCCCCCACTTACTCTGGCTTAAACTCCCTGCAACCACCAAGCATCTCTCTATGTCTGGCCATTTCTCATGCATGTGCTCCTCTTTAGACCCTGTCTATCCCTCCCTCTCCCAGGCATCTTTCTGCTTTAATGAAACAGATGTCCCTTCATTAATAAAGACCTGGTCTACCATCGTAATGAAGGAAAGAGCAAGCACGCACAAAAGACAGAGGGAGGAGAAGACCTCACAAAGATGATATTTAACATTTATATGTGCATGTTATGCTACCGGCCAGAACACTTTGCACTACATCACTGATCCAAAGCATTTCCATTGCAAAAAAACACAAAAAAAAAACAAAAAGAGGAATTATTAGTCTAAAATGTGAATACTGAACTATACAGTGCCATGCGTGTCACATGTCGCAAATAAAATTCTGGAAATGCCTCTGCCACACTCAACTAGAGTGTCCACAAAATGAATACATAACCAAACAGAGCTAATACCTGAGGCTGAAGCACAGCGTGAATCCCTCATGCCCAGGAAAGTGTGCTGTAGCTAAAGGAAGTGCTTGGCTAGTTTCAAGGAGAGTTTAGGTAGCTTCCCGTTGTGCTCTAAGGATAATCTCATGTCTTTGCCCCTTGAGATCCACACATGCTGAGACATAACAGCTGTTCCCCCATTTTCACTCTACCAAAAAATCTTCTCAAATATGGGCACCAATACACACTTTACACACTGGAAAGTCCATAGATGCTTCATTACACATGCACACACAGACGTAGTGCCATTAAAGCCCACATTCACTTTCACGCACACACTTTTAATACTCATCCATGGCTGCTTAAAGCCTGATGAACTTGTCTGCTACTCCTGCTACGGATCAATCAGTTTTTAAAATACTCTGTACTAAATGAAAAGTCTTCACATGACGAGAAAAAAAACAATCAGTCAGTGAACCTGGAAGAAGGGGCAGGCAAAGGTGGACTATAAGGGGAAACTGATGGCTTTAAGGGTCACTGCACTCTCAGCTATCTCAAATATTTTGCGCTCTTGGCCTTTTATCTCCCGTTGATCCGCTCTAATACTAAAGGAGAGAATTAAAGGCTGCCGTTCTAATTTCAAAAAGCAACTCGCTGGCTTTGCTTTCGTCTGAAAGCTGACTGCCATTGTTTGTGTGTGTCTGGTGCTACACATTGTTCTGTTGCTTTTCATATCTGTCATATTCATTCAGCAACGCATCTTTTATGTAATCATCGGCTGTGGAAAAACATGTCACATCATTAGAAAAGGGCAGATAAAATGTTAACTTCTCTCATTATAAAACCCAGTGGAGGCAAGCTGAGCAACATTGCATTCCTCTCAGTGGTGAAATATTTCTATCAGAGGCAGATTCATGCAGCTCCAAACCGATTACGCTAACAATCCTCCATGCTCGGTCTTCATTAGATCATTTGCCCAGCCTTGTCCTGACTGGCCAATTTAAAAACAAAATCGGACTCACACAGACAATTTCATCCAATATAAGCTAATGCACAGAGAGGACACTGATATCTGCCTAAGCTCATTGTTGAGCATTGTCTCATTCAGCTGATGAAAATATCATATGAAAAGGCTTCAAATCTACCACATTATGAACAAATACTGAGCTAAGGCCACTGTTTAGTAAGCGGATGTTGCTTTTTCTTTTACCAAAGCCACACAAGTACCTCTGACAAAAGTGTGGTGCAACAACTGAGTCACTCTGGAAGTAAAAGCAAAGATAGCTGTGTCCACTTCCAGAAGAACAAAACATAATCCTAGTGATTAATTCATGTCTTCAGGTTTATCTGATAAGCATACAAATGCTGTGTGTTGTGTAAAGTGCACTTTTACAACTGACTCAGATTTAGATCAAGTGACAAATTTGACTTGAGACGAGTCCTGACACCAAACTGTGCCAACAGGGCAATGCAATCACAGCTATGCAAATCATTTGCCATCAATCAAAATGGCCAACCTGTGGCTTCACTCAGCATGAATTACTTGTAGACAGGTAGTTAGAGCATGCAAATCACTGCCGACTCAAATGGATTGATTTTTATAAATCAAAGAGAATCATGTATGGTGCACAACAAATAATAAATGCTGATTAAAAATGAACAGGATTTGATAAATGGTGAATATTATGGTCACTTTAAGGACAATAAAGTTGACATAATAGGATTATCAAAATATCATTCTTGCACAGCATTGTGAGAAATAGGAGATGAAGCCAATGTCTGAGTTAATAAATCTTCTTATAAATCTTTTAAGCTATAAAGAGACATTTTTCAGTTGGCACATATTAGTATGGAGTGTCAAAGAGAGTCAGACTAGGAATCATCATGTAAGATTGAAGCTGTTATTTCTTTCATTATGTTAGTTAGAAACTACCCAGTTAAATCAACGCTCAAGCCAATGAATACTGAATATAGGATCTCAGCAGTCTGTGGAGGCTGTCTTACTACAATCAATCTACTGCCTTCTTTCTTTTTCTCCTCTGTTTCTTTTCCATATTCTCATACATGCTGTTAGACTATACAGATGGAATTTGATTTCCATCTTTGGGAGTGGAGGAGGAGATGAGCGGAGACTTGGCAGGAGTGAGAGAGCCACTTGAGAGCACTGAGACCTACATAGAATTAGAATCCTTTGGAATACACCCATGAGGTCACATTTACCATAACGAAGGTAAATCAAATGTTCAGCTGTCTTGATTGGAGAGAGAAACAGGCTAAGCAATGAACGGTTAGATAAATGATGGATAGATGGCAGATGGCACACACAAACCTGGGCCAGTTGTGAGCTTATTCCTGCCTAGAGGGCGAATAGCCCATTACATAGTCTATGGGCTGCCAGACGAGATCAATCAATTACAAAAATAATGGAAAGCTAAAAAAGAGTAAGATATTCATATGGATTCCATGTCTTGATTCTATGATGTTGCCCTTCAAAACAGGTCTGGTATAAAATATTGAATATATAACTGGAAAGCAATAAAAACAACATGGGGGCGGGGGGAAGCAATTTTCAGACCCAGGATTGTAGTGTGACCCAACTCTGACACCCGTACCTGTTGCATTCCTCCGTCATACCATGCTGCTTACTGCTTCCGGACAAATGGAGGTAGACACGTATAGATGGGAAAAACACAGAAGACACAAAAGACACGGCAAAGTGAGATGAGTAAGATGGAATATGACCATGGTATACATACAAATGAATACAAGCACAAGGACGAATATAGACTGAGAGGCACACAAAGGAGCACAGAGATGTGTTTGAGTGTAAATGTAGTGGTGAACACAAAATTCAATCAGACAATCCAGTACATGGACTGAGGATGTGATGAGATCCTTTACACTGAATAAACTGAAAGCAAGCGGAAAGAAGAGGAATGCATTTTTAAATTAACTCAGTGATTGACGTGTATTTTCTATGTAGTGATATTAAAGCATAAAAAGAAAGTGCATTACAAGAGCCATTTGGAGTGAAATGAATAAGAGCTAGTGTAGCTAAATGTTTTGATGGATACATGATAATTTTAGTTTCATGTAGAGCTCGCAAGCACCTTAAATGTCCATAATGACGCACATAAAATATGCACAATTCAAAAATAAAATCCATTGCCATTTAGGAAACTGCACTAACACAGACATTTAGACTGTCAAAAAATATTCATTCACAGAGACGAAAGTAGCGAATTTATTTCCCTGTAGGGTTTATTAAAGTATTTTTCAAATTCTGATTCCAACAGAAGTAAAAGCTCTTTCAACAGCAGTAAAGGCCACCTAAGTGACAGTAAATGTGAATCCTTACCCCAAAATATACAAAAGGAAATTCAGCAAGAAGTCCCCGAAGTACAGGAGTGTGTGTGCATGGAGTATTCTCACACAACAAACATAAAAAATGCATTAGTAGTAAAAGTAGATAGGACAAAAAAAATGTGTCAGTAGAAGTAATGGTGATCTGAAAAGCGAACTGAGAGCTAAGATAGAGAGAGGGAGGGAGGAAGAGAGAGCTAGAGAGAGAGATAGGATCCATGAAAGACAGCAGCACGTGGAGATGGTGCCAAGACTTTAGGAGGTCTGGAAAAGGGACAGTGGAGAATGGAGGCAGATGAGAGGAGGATCAAAGACCAGGATGAGAGGATAAGCAGTAGGGATGCCAGTTCAAATTTAGGATTTATGAAAATGGCTTCATATCATATCTATAGGTGATGAGTACTTAATCAGTATTTAAAACTTTCGAGGTAAAGCCGCCAATTCTGTGCTGAACAATAATGTTGTGCTATATTTTTGTGGTGCACTGCTCTAAAAAGGCTATATTATGACAAAAAATGCTGCCAATTATGATGTGCTTGTGACAAGCAAATAGCAATGTCTGCTTAAGTAGAATGCCAACACAAAAAGATAAATGGTGGACAGTGCTGACAGTGACAAAACACCATGAATTTGGACAGGTTTGTTAGAAAATATGAGCAACTGGAACATTCTGAGGACACAGATGGACAGTGGAGAAGTGGACGGCACATTCCTATATAGACATGTTGATACCTGTGTAACCAGGTTGGGGTTGGAACCCACTGTAAATATTGTAAAGCCAAGAGGACTGCTAGTGCTGTCGTACGCAAAGGAGAAAGCTACTATCTTTTTCATTTTCCTTTAAAGATAGTAAATATCTGATGGTCAAAACACAGGTTTTTGTCAGACAAGATTATATCCTATGGCGTTTGAAAGCAAGTAATTCTCATCTGTGACACCCTCGTTCTTACTTGTCAGTCGTTCTGCTTACGTGGGCAAAAACTGCTGCCATTATTTTCTCTGTGAGAGAAGTTACACTGTGCTTCCTTTAAGTCTTCCACACCATTTGCAAGGGAAAATATGCTCTTTTTCTTGGGTTTAGGAAATGAATAGGAGTGATGCATTTCAGTGATAGTCCTTTTTTTTGCATCAATATGCAAAACCTCCTACAGGATGTCAGATAGGGTGAGAGCAGCGGTAAATACACTAATGCTTAAGGATGCCAAGTGGCCTTTAACATACACTAATGATCTGCTATCTAGAAGAACTGCTACAAGGCCTACACGCATAATTGTAATAGCATAAAGAATAAAATCTCCTGTTCAAAATAATACTCGCTAAAAGTAAGGTCATTTCACAGCTGCATTTATTTGTTTGATAGGTTTAAAGCTGTAGAATATCCACTGGAGATGTGATCCATTATGAATTAATGAAAAATTCTAAATGAAAAAGGCTGCACAGAAGGCAGCATCCATCAATCCATCATCTATACACCGCTTAATCCTCTGTAGGATCGCGGGAGGGGAGACTGGAGCCTATCCCAGCCGACTCAGGCGAAGGCAGGGGACACCCTGAACAGGTCGCCAGCCTATCACAAGGCTACATATAGAGACAGACAACAAAGCACACTCTCATTCAGACCTACGGACAATTTAGAATCAACAACTAACCTCAGCATGTTTTTGGACTGTGGGAAACCGGAGTACCCGGTGAGAACCCACACTGCACAGGGAGAACATGCAGACTCCACACAGAAAGATCCCAGGCGTCCTAAGTGGGACGCGAACCGAGGCACTGTGCAGCCCAGAAGGCAGCATAGTGAAAAGAAAATATGGCATACAGTTTTACTCACAATACAGAGATGAATTGTGAATTGCTGAAGCTAAAAAAACATTAAAATGAGCAAGGAGGGAGGTAGTAAAGAAAAAAGAGGGATGTCTTTTGACACTCAAGTTTAAATGTTAATCTGGTTTCGACCTTTTAGAACATATCTAAAGGGGATGACAGCCAGCAGGGGCGCACACACACACACACACACACACACACACACACACACACACACACACACCCTCACCCACCCACACACACACACACATGAATGTCGCAGTCAAATCTGGACCAGTAATTATGTTAACCTGCTACTCAGGTATATTAATATGCGACCACAGATATACTGAAAGCTGTGGGAGCTAGAAGGGGGCAGGAGGGAGAGAGAAAATAATGGAGATGAATGACTGACAGAGTGAAAGCTAAACAGGGGCTGGAAGGAAAAAAACATGGAGAAAGACAGCAATTGAGGAGGAGAAGGGAGCCAAGAGGGCCTCTCTTCATTCATTACAGATAAGAGCAGTTATAGGTCAGCACGACACACACTTATGCAGGACCGCACATGTGCTGTGGCGCACTCTTGGCAAGAAACACACACAGGATGCTCTGTCCAAGTAATGTCTGCATAAATGTGTCACTGAACGGGGTTTTGCTTTCATCTGCCTTTCACCTCTTCTTTGAATGTACAGTAACAGCCTTCCTCTGTCGCATTTTCCTCAATTTTCATTCCAATTCATCTTCACTCTTTCTCTTTCTTAATTTTGGCACTTAAGTACTACTGGTCTTAAGATCTGTGGACACTAAAACGGCAGCTCTAGATTCACTTGCATAGTTGGTGTGTGTATTCATTTTTTTTCTATATGGTGTCTGTAATTGCAACAGCTGTCAATGTTTACTGGAGCTTAGACACTTTGTTCTCCAAACTTTTTTTGTAATTTTCTCTTGTCCTTAATGTGACAGCTTCTCCCCTACTTCCTCTCTGTCCTCACTTTCTTCCTCCTCTACAGACTCTTAACCTGCCTTGTTTCTTCATCCTCTTTGTCACTCTTTCTCCCGGCCTTCTTGAATTCTCATCTCTCCATTATCTTGTCCCTTCCCGTCTCCTCCTGTCCTTCTGTCCCTCCCCTTCCTTCTCCGGTGTACACAGTGTCATTGTTCAGATAATTATTTATTAACGTGTTTATGTCACCATCGTCCCTGTCTGTCTGTCGCTGCCATCTGTGCCCAGTTAGGTGCCTGCCTCCCTGTGCCGTTATGCCCTGCCCGTCGGGGAGAAAGCCATACATGGGGGCACAGATCAGAGACTCCCACACAAACACATGCACACACTCTCTCTCCCTCTGTTCTTCTTTCTTAGATGCACCAACCTGCACACACACATACACCCTGTGCTGACAGGTCCCACTCTCCCTGGCGCTGCCCCTGGGGCTAGGTGGGGTTAGCCGGGATGAGAGGCACGCAGCAGTAGCCACCACACTCCCTTCTGGACTGTCCTGTTCTGTCCTGTTTGCTTAGTTCTTTTCTGTCAGCACTAAGTATCAGAGGTGGTGGTAGCAGTGGTGTTACCTTGATAAAGTTATTTAGAGGACATAGGAAGAAGGCATAGTTAAGGCATGTAAGAAAACTAATTATGGATCACCTGTGAATGTTTAATCAAGCTTCGAGGGCCGTACAAGGCGAGTTTAATGCAATGTATTGTAGGTGTGCTTGGAACCTCTAAACAGATTGTCAATTCTTAGATACAAGAAGCCGCGTTGCCTTCATTTAAGCAAATCCTGATCCGGGCATAAAAGGAGATTTTATTGAATATGACACATGGTGCAAAGGTACAACATCCTAATGTAACCTGAACCAAATACTGCAGGATTTAAGCATTTGACTGGCTGCCATCTTAACTGTGTTGCATTACGACAAAGAAAGGAGGAGGGCAATGAGAGAAGAAAGAAAGCACAGAGAGAAAAAGAGGGAAACAAGAGGAAAGGGGACATAAAGATTGAAGGACGCATTGAAAGCCTGTGGGACTGTGAGGGGATTGTGATCATGCATCCTGGTTCTCAATAAGTAAACAGAACAAATATTCTTCGTCTCTTCCCCTCCTTCTCTGCTCTTCTCAAAAGCCATTCCAAGTCTCCTGCGGTCCATTCCCTCAACATGATCTCTATGTGTTGGCTTCTTCACTTCTTGGCAGTCCCACTCTCTCATCTCCTCCGCTCCCCACGGCAGCTTTCTTTAGAGCCCCTCTTTTTTGTTCCATTTCTCATTGCATTCCTTCAGCTCACACTTTTCTCTCACCATCTGTTTTTTTTTTTTTTTTACATTTCAACTCTATCTGACTAGTCTGCCCTCTCTTGCTTGTTGTGTCCATCTGTATATGCATGAGTGTGACTTTGTCTCTGAATAGAACACTGGGTGGTAGGCTGCCAGAGGAGGTGGTCCTGGTGGCCTCTATCAAGAAGAAGAGAGGAGTGTGGGTACTTCCTCAGGGAGAGTACCTCATTAGCGTGAATAGTACACAGGAGAGCATGTAGAAACTGTGTGTATATGTGTCTGTTTGAGTGCCTCTGTCTATAATTAGGAGTCACAGTGAGTAGCGCTGTGGATCACAGTTAGATAAGTGCTCTGGCAGCTAGCCAGCATTGAAGCTAGCCTCATGCAAGCGCACACACAAACACACACCCCTACACACAGCTTCCACTTCTGTGGTTCTTGTATGGCAGTGCAGTGTGGTTGTTTGGGACGATTTGGCTTCAGTCTCCTCTGAAAAGTACCACCTGCAGATGGCAACGGCCAGTTGGATGTATCCAGTTTTACCTTGACAATATCTGTCTCTAGCTGGAAACCACATTCGCAGATGCACACACCCACACACCTGTACTTTCTCATCTGCCTGTCTGAGGCAAGCAACAAAGGAATCACAATAGGTACCCAAAATAGAGGACCAAGGGTGTGATACAGTCACATATGCATGCTCAAACACTCATAACAGGGCATCCTTCTTGCCCTCATTCAACTCCAGGACAACTTACAAACATCTGCAAAACACACACACACACCACTTCCTCCAACACGCAACCTCCACACGGGTACAGAACTCTTTTATCTCAGTGTGACTGCCACTGGGCAGGCTTGAAAACCCACGCACACACACACACACACACACACACACACACACATACATACTGTACACTCTCTTTCTATCTCTTTCACTCTCTCTACCTGCTACCCCTTCCCACGATGATATCAGTTGAACACCTGTACCATATATGCATATATTAACATAAATACTAACTTTGCTAGCTGACTAGTAAAAGCAGATGTATATTTTATAAGGTACTAAATCACAAAGTGCCAGTGTATTTACAATTCTAATGAATTCACAAAAGCCCTGGTCCACCTGGAGACTCTTGTGCGGAGCCTTTATGGGGCACTGCAAAACACTTCATCCTAATGTCACAGTTTACGACTTTAGTCAGAGTTTTAAGACTACTGAATAGATATAGTGTCTGTGACATCATCTGCAGCTTTATGATGTCTAGGCTTCAGGTTTATCACTCAGCGGCATATTGTTATTTGTTTGGAGGACGAAAATTCAAATTTTTTGTAGCCTGAAGGGAGCTTTATGTGGTGAAGGAGTGGAACCCACCACAGGAGATTGTCCCTGCAAACACAGCCCCAAAACATATACTTTTGCAAAAATTACATCAGAACTTATGTGATTAGCCATTGCAAAAGAAGAAAAATACAGATTTTATATTTCTAAAAAGTCTAAAGTTTTCTAGTAATATAGAAGGCGTACAGATTCTGTCCTTTTTGGCACTAGCATCTAGTGGACATCATAAGAATTGCATCAAGAGGAGTCCCTGGCTTCAGTACTCAGCCACAGTGGTTGCCACTTGGTTTCACCTTGATAAATAAATGAGGTTTTGCTCATTAATGGTGTTTGCTCTGCAACAGGTCCAGAAGTGACTAATAATTCAACAGCACAGCATTACTGTCAGTCCTTGAGGAGTTTAATGAGTAAAAAGTATCACCAACACACATACATTAGACACACACACACACACACACACACACACACACAAACACACAACCACACACATACAAACATGATGAAGCATTTCTTGCAGCAAATCGAGATGTTTGTGTAAAAATAACTCAACTACACACACACACAGACACACACAGACAAACAGACATACACTCATACATAGGCACGAAGTGTGTAGGTGCCCTTGCGTAAATGAAGCAAACAAATGACACCCTAATGGCTCTTATTGTCTCTTTATGCTTTAACCTTCACACACAGGGATTATTTGCTTTAGAAGCACATGTGTGTGCACACACACCACCAAAATAGGCCCTTTGTAATTTATGGTTAATACTGGATGTGTCCCTATTGAGTGAAGACGCTAGTCCTCATGTGCATGTATTGTTAGAATACCTGTGTATATGACACCTGTGTGTGTATGTTATGTAACACCAGTATGGTCGAGTGGAGGGTGGACAGAAGGATCAACCCTGTCTGGGTAAGGTCACAGGTCACACAGGTCAATAAAGGGCTAGAGTGTTGTGACAGGTGGCATTGCAAGTCTCAGTGCAATGACAAGCGGGGCTAAAGTTCACACATGAACAGGAAGAGGAAGGCTGGGACACTGCATTCACAAGTTGGTGCTCTGAATCCTAAAGCATGCTCCACTACAGTCCAGTACAGTGCGGGTAGGTAGGCAGGGAATAGACATTTAAAAAGTACACTTTGTTTAGCTTTCCTCCTCTGAGGCATTTTCACTTTGGGAAACTCCTGAACTCCCCCACAACATAATATTTTCTGTGCGATGTTTCACAATACAGTAATAAAAATGCAAACTTTTCATAAAGTCTGCAGCCTGATAACATGAGCTCTCCTTTATTTTCATAACTTGACTGTAAATTTACAGCACTCTCAAGGTGGAATCCTTTGGCTGTTTTGCCAGAGAGTTGATAAATGTTTAAAAGTGAAAACACTTAAAGAAAAGGAGGGGAAATATAGTGGAGTTTTTAAATAACAGCAACCACTTTGTGAACCTATTTGTGGTTGCTAAGTTGTTAGAATGGCAGTATCATTCTTCGATAGCAGTTTACAGTGCAAACAGCACACTGCAAACAAAATGTGGAACACTAGAAGTAATTATACACTTTGATTCTTTCAAATGGGCTAAAATCTTGATTTGACATTTAAGCATTTGGATGTCCTGCGAGCTTAGAGAGGCGTACTGCAAACTGTTCCATATCTAAAAGCATGTCATTTGTCAAGACCATTGACTTATAACAGAAATGATCTGCACCATCGAACTGCAATAGAAAAGAAATTATCTGTACCACTGTCTTATGCTTCAATAGAGATTTTTTTCCCCCCCTGTGACATAAACCACAGAAAATATTACATTGTCTTTCACAGTGACTTACACCAGACAGAGCTATTCTATTACACTGACTTAAAAAAAGAAAAGTGATGATCTTGAAGCCAAGATCTTTCTGGGTCACCATTCCTTTGGGTAGGGTTAGCTGAGATAGATACAATAGGCAGCATTCTTGTCTACATTATAGGACAAGGCAGTGCAGGTGGCATTCATCAAACACAAGGTCTCCATACCAGGACTTGATTTATACTTAAAAATGGCTCATCTTACGACCCACTGTGATTTTACTTCACATAACCAGCATCAAGCCTCATATTTTACATCAGCAAATTTTTATGAGCCCATTCCACTTAAACCAGTAATGAGTACAGTAATATATCTCAAGTGTTTAAAACCAAATTATTAATGCACCTAGGGATCTCAAAAACGTTGATCCATACTGACTGTGAAAAACAAATGGCACAGGCACCATATTAGCTAGTTTGTGAAGTAAAACTATCGTAGATTCGATTTTACTCAACCAAGAGCCATGCAGATTAATCAAGCCTTAGTACCAAGACCCCTTGTTCTCCAAACTAGTACATCAAGGTAGACCACTACAAGACACAGTCACGTCCAGTCAGGTGATATCAGAACAGAGACACTCACTTAATTGTCTCCTTGATGATACTGTGGCGCTCCCGTGCGCCTTGATGCCCTGGAAACAAAAAATATGATGACATAAAGAGCAACCAGTCAAAAAAAAAGGAAGGGGGCGGAGACAAAGAGGGGATGTTGTTAGATGACAACAAAAGTTTATATTTCACAGCAATCATAAATAAACCTCCATCGCTGCCTGCCTCCTGATAATGAATTCACTAGTGACAGACTGTCATTTCTCATTAAGTGTAAATAATGTGAATAGGTCTATGCAGAGGGAACAAACATAGTGTCATTGCAGCAAAGCAGCTGCAAAAGTTCAATGCTACTCTCTTCTGTTAGACCGTGCCATGTCTCACGCTGGCATTCATTCATTCACGCATTCATTCACTCATGGCTACACTACAGGTGTAATCTGCTACTTCTATTATCAAAAGACTTAGCAATATGCACTGACTCAATACTCGCCTCCTTTCTGTAATTCTGATGAACTGCGTGAGGTGTTCTGCGTCAATGACACCGGTTTTGATGAGCAGAAGAAAAAATAGAGCTAGTGGGTGACACCACCAGCGAAGTACAGCGTTTATAAATATGTTGGTTTGTTCGCCACATTCCCACACAGGGCTGTTCTTCATGTACCCACACAGAGATGCGCTTGCCAGAATCTACTACAAATGTTATACCAGTTCCACAACAATGTGCTCAAAAGCCATGAGACAAGGACACGATTTTTGGGCAACTGTTTAAACATGTAGGCACAATGCCCAAACAACAGTATTTCCATGGTATTTTCCCACAGTTACCTAGGCTATCCATATAAATGTTGTCCCAGCTGCCAATGTTCCATTCCTGTTAATAATTACCACTAAATTTGCAAACCCTGAAACAAAAAGTATGAGGAAATATTACTAGTGAACACAGCACGCTTTTTTAAGGTACCAGCAGAGACACAGTTTGTCTACACATTTGCATTTAAATAAGCATTTGCCTTCTTGGGACTGTAATAATAATTTACTTCGAGGGGTCCCATGTGTTTTTTTACATTTTGCTAATTTGTGTATTGATGGGCTAGCATGTGTAAAGGGCCCTTTAACCTTAATATGAGGGTCTGCAAGTGGACTACATTAATGTGCGGATACAATGTAGTGGTAAAACCAATGTTACATTATCTGCTGCCAATAATACTTATGCTTCTAAACGGGTCTTAATGGCACCAGTAATGTATATTTCTTAATATAGATGATTTTAAATTGTTTCATTTCTTTTCATTTAACAGCTTTCTAATATATTATTAAGACAAATAATACAATATACAATAATAGAGCACACATACAATTAACTTGTTGGGGCGTCATAGCAACATGACCTTATGTTAGTGTTGTTTAGGAATACTTGCTACTTGATGTTTTTTTGACTAGTTTCACTGCTTTGATTTTCTCAAACAACATCACAACACAAACAGAGCAGTAAAGGTGGGTAAACTATAATGCAGTTTGAAAAGGATTTAGAGAAATACATATAAAATATGTGTGGAAAGTATGTGACAAAGAATCACCACAGAGCTGTCCAGTAAACCTTCTCACTCACAACAGAAACTAAAGTCAATCCAAGGAAACAGCTTCGTGTTGCCCAATGTTCCTGTATCACACAGTTTCTCTGTCATTCACATTATAGGATTAAGCCAAATCTCCGAAGAGGAGAGGAGAGGGTTAACAAGAGCTGACGAACAACTGTAATACAGGATGAGCTGTGACAAGGAGGACCAAGGCAGGGTGAAAGGGTAACAGTAATAAAGGAGATGAAGGAGAGGGAGGGGAGCAGAGTGGCATACAGGTGAAAGGCTGATCATAGAAATGAGAATGAAAGAAGGCATAGTGAAAGGATATCAAGAAATGGAAAAGAGAGACAACGATGGAAGCAAAGAGGGGAAAACAGGAAAAAAAGCAAAAAAAACAAAGGTTAAGAAGAAGGACGCAGAGTCTGAAAGCAATAAAGACGACAGGGAAGGAGACGAGATGGAGGTGAGAAGAGAGGGAACAGGTGGTAAGGAACAGAAATAGAGAAAGTAAAAGCAATATGAAGATGGAGAAAGAGATCAGAGCATAGAAAATAAATGCGTGGTGAGAAAAGAAAAGGAAAAGCAGGGACATTTCTTTATGGAGGAGCACAAAAGAGGAAGGAAAGACGGATTAAGGACATCAAAATTTAGACAAGTAAGGGATGAAAGATGGAGGGACAAGAAGTCTAATGGACATAAAGAGAAGAATATATAAAACGGTAAGTAGGGCAGAAAACTGCCTCTCTCATGCTCCTCCTCTTTCTCTCCATCTTCCTTTCTTATTTCTATCCCTAGCAGCACCATTACTCAGTAAGGACTAGGCTGTACAAAATGATCTAGTTTACAGGAATAGGAGTTGAAGACCTACATAGTCACAATCAGCACTAGACCATCCATCTTTTTGCTTAAACTGGCACAGACGTGGAGAGCACTGATGACGCAGATTCATATGATCTTATCTCACGGTGCATATTGATTCAGGGTTCCCAGCCACATGAAGAGCAGCGGCTTTCATTGGGAGTTCTCTCTCAACAAGGGGTCTGCTGAACATGATCTGTGTCACCGGCGTATCCAGCAATAATAAGTGGTCATGAGTGAAGGTATGCTTGACTAAACGCTTCTTTTCCACCAGACTCACCCAATCAATAACTCTGGACAAAAACATCCCCCAAAACAAAGGCAAAGAGAAAGAATCAATGACCTCCCTGCTTTAGTATGTACAAGTGTGGGGACAATCATTTCCCACATGGATGGAAGGCGACATGAGTTAGCAAGTGACATACTGCTGCTGACTGGGGCTTTTTCCACAAACAGTTAACGATTAGATATAATTCAAGGACATGAAAAAGGACTGAACTCAAGTTTGTAACACATTTTTGTTGAATGGGTTAGGATTAACCCTAACCCTAACCCTGACCCTAACAAGAACAGATCAAGTCCTCTCAATTGTTAAGGACATATCCAGTGATGACTAAAACTTGATAGATTGACTGTAGTGGAAAGACCCGAAGACCCAAGAAAATGTTCAACCCACCTATGCTGCAGAGCTAGCTGTATAGTTACAATAAAATGTTTATCAGTGCCTACATAAGGCTGGGCCCGCTCCACTTAAACTGTACAAGAGTCTATATGTACTGGTTTTCCTGATGGATTTATTTTCTCTGAGACAACTTTGAAGGGCTGACCCCCACAGGCAGGAAGTGTCAGCAGAGTAAACTTGCCCTTTGCGTAGAGATTTCTCAACCTCATGCTTCAGGGTAGCAAAAGGACATAAGTGAATATCTATTTCTGTCTAGCTGCCCTGCCTTGACATCAGCTGTCAGGGGTTTTTCAGTTATTCAACATATCTAATTATATCTAAATATTTATTTGGCACAGCAGCGAGAAGACTCTGAAATCAGAGAAACTAAAAATCTGTTATTTTGAACTAAGAATGGTTCTAAAACTAAGTACATCCCATTAGAATAAAACTCTTTATATGAAAGGTCTCAATTATATGAAGTATATCAATTACTAACCAGAAAAATTAATACATATGCCTGTTTAATAATGCCTGTCAGGGGGGACAAGACATACATTTTATCATTCACATACAAATATGAATATTCTAGTTTTTTTCATTTTACATATGAAATGCCCCAACAAGTCCAAACAGATGATTCCTCTCCACATTAAAATCCTCAGCATACCTCAGTAAACATCTTCGGAGACAGAAAAACAGAATGAGAGAAAAGAGGGAAGATTCTGCATGATCTGCTTAAATGTTTTTCTATTCACGTGTAATAGCCCACAAACAGACAATAAACAGCCCACAAACTGACAATAAACGACCCACAACCATATCTCCGCTCCTCTCATTCTCTTCAGAAGCTACGAAGGAGAGGGGGGATAAGGAGAGGGGTAGGTATGAAGCAGAGGCAGAAAGGGGAGGCAAAAAAGAAAAGTTGCACAAATCTATTGAGAATAGACAACGACAGAGGAGGAGAGTGAGAAAGACAGACTGAGAAAGGGAGCGCGAGTGAGCTAACCATCAAGAGCTTTTGATTCCCCCCATAAAACGCTCCTTTTAAGAATGCCCATGAAATTAGCCTGCTGAAAGAAAGCAATCTCAATCGATTCAATCCCCTCTAAAAAACTTTCAAACAGCCACCATACCTCCAGCTCTTAAGAGTCTCTGCGGGACATAAAATAGCTCCTCGTCTTTTCTCTCTAACCTCCCTCTTTTTATACTCTTTCTCAGTTTCCCTTTCACCTTACCTGCCAACTCTACATTGGCACAGTCACAGAAAGAGAAATCTTTAAGTGCAGAATTGAAAAAATGGGGTCAGTCCACACTTTTCATTTTGTGTTTGACTCTCATACACTGTCACTTGTCAGCTGTTAGGAGGATATCTGGGTCTTCTTTCCCTTTTGACAAGGTCCCAGAATATCACTTGTAGTGCCACTGTTCACCTCCTGAAAATTGTTTTATTTGACCTACACTGGGTCAAAATTACGAAGATTACACAGCAAAATAATCTTTACCCTACTACCTGAAGAAACCAGTGACGGCAACATAGTATATATCTTTACCTTTTTACATTAGAGGGTTGAACTTTCACATGGTTGTAGATGAAACTTTATCTTGCGTTCAGTTGCTGAGAGACTACTTTTTTCCCAACATTCTCAATAAATCACTCCACCAGTTTGTCTTTATACGAGATTTAAGATATGATTTGGTTCCATTCGTAGAAGAAGTGGTAAACTGAGAGGTTCACAGTTTCTTCATTGTACTGCACATAAAATTGGTTTATCTACATAAATTGAGAAAAGAAAATATTGCAAGAGCACTGGAGAATAAAGGCTGCATGATAAATGCAAAACGTCCCATTATTCATGACAGCTATGACAAAACAGTTCATTTTTCAGTCAATTTAATTTACAAACTACAGCTGTAGAAACAAGATGTCATCTAAGCTTTGATTTAATTGGACTCAAAATTAATGCTAACAATCATTTGAGAGGACAACATGTCATATCATTGAGGAGTGAAGCATGCACTATGGCGATCCAAGTCACTTTTTCTTTTCTTGACCGTCCCGGAACTCAGTAAGACATAAACCAGCCCCATTAAAGTAAAATAAAAAGGGAACTTTGTCCCACAGAAACACAACTTTAGGCTAACTTTTCTCAGAGTGTTGGGGCCAGGAGCTGTCCCTGGGACAGAGTGTCCGACGCAGGGAAACCAGGGCAGGATAATCCCTGATGAATTCCTGAAGCCCCGGAAACCTGGACGAGAACAGGACAGGAGAGGAGAGGAGAGGAGAAGACATCTGAAAGCTAACTTGTGCTCTTCCAGAGACAGAGCAAACAAAAGCAGGTGGAAGAGAAGGAGTAGGACAATAGAGTGAGGAAAAGCAAGAGGACGTTCCAGAAAAGGAAGAGAGTGAGGTGGAGAGAGAGCGGATGAGTGAGATGGTCGACCCCGTGAAGTGGTAGAAGCAGTAGAAATAGCTGCCCCACTTGTAGACACACTTTTTGTTGCTAGCCGACTGTCCTCGATGCACTGGGGTAGCTAACCTATATAAGCTTGCTCCATGCCGTAGCATCTCTCACACACTCACAAACATACATGAACACACACTCAGTCTCTATCACTCTCTTTCATACACACACGCATGCACATATTGGGGAGGGGGGGGGGCAAAAATCAGGCCGCACATGCTGTAAGCTACTGCTGCGTTAAGTCACCTGTGCTGCTAGCCTAGCTTGCTAGCGGGCAGCCAGCTGCTCCTCTAATTAAGGGCCCATCTACTCAAGGGGCCTGAGCATATGGAGGACTCTATAGCTAGGTAATATTCTTATAATAGATAGCAAAACCATACGCCTGAGTAGTGGCCAGACATCCTAAAGTTGGCTGTTCTGCATTAGGAAGATAAGCAACTGTGGTCCAGGCCAGACAAAATGCAGTAAAGGAGTTTGAAAATAGCCCACTGAAATAACGCCAACATACCACCAGAACGGCAATGAACACCTTCAAAAGATATGGGACTATTGCCTCATCACTGTTTTCTACCTGCAGAGCAGATAAGATATTTAGCAGTACTTCTTGAATTCAAATGATTATCTGCCAGTTAATCAAATCACTTCATCTCACAGAGGTGATATAATTGAGTGAATCTTTTGAGATTAGATCTCACTTCATAAGAACAAAGACAGAGCATCTTTTTCACTGCAGGTGGTCCTGGTGAGGCAAATCAAGATGACTGAAGTTAGTAGTAATGAAATTAATTAAAATTAACGTCATAAAAAAAAACTCACAACTGAACATATTAAACAGCTTCAAATTCCATAGTATCTGAGCCTGTTCTCTCTGAGTTTTTAGTAAAGACAATAAACATCTGGGCAAACAATGAGTAACCCAGGATTTCTACTAAATTCATGCCATGTTAATGATATGACCACACAGATGTGAAAATTATACCATATGAGGCATGACGAAACATAAACATGACACGCAAACAAGCACAATAATGAGTAAATTATACAGAGGCATAAACAAAACCTATTTGACTGGAGATACTTTGACACTTTCAACAGCAATTTATTGACTTTGCTGTCCAAGGCCAGAACTAATGGCTGCTTCAAAAACAAACACACACACTTACACAGGCAGACACGCAGGCAGTGACAAACACATGGACACGCATACAAATTTGCCCACCAACACTTACCGCACACAGAAACCCAAACCCTTGCTTACTTTAAGCTACATTAATAACAAATATGCCATTACATGTGGCCACTTAAGGCAACACTATTAGAAATGCATTAGTCAATGATGGCAAATGGGAGCACGGCCCAGACATACAGTACAGTGTGCATTTTATTGTGGTGGATGCATAAGAAAGTCAAGAAAAGAAAAAAATATAAAAAAAAAGTAACACCTGATAGGAAGAAAGATGACAGGTATGATAAAATTATAGGATTCACAGTTGTAACGTCATGCGGATGTAGCAGCAAAGTGGTATTTTTCCACGTGGACAGTGAGGTCTGGCATTGCCTGCACCCAGTTTGGTGACTCATTGTGCATCACAAGAGAAACAAAGTAGGGGGAATGTCACTAGCAATCCTGCACTACACTGCAATTTTGGTGTCAAGATTTACTGCATTTCTTACTGCCTACAGACCACCTGTGTGCTAGTCAAGAGTGCATTGTGTAAAGTGCAACTACACTTTTTTTTAGATTTTAGTTGGCAAACACGTGACAAACAGAACCTTCTGAACCTAGATTAAAATATGTATATATTTTAATCTAGGTTCAGAAGGTTCTGATGTTATGCCAATCAGGCATAACATTAGGACCACGTGCCTAATATTGTGTTAGTGACCCTTATGTGCTCAAAAATGCTCTACACCATTGGGCATGGACAAGAGGACCTCTCAGGGTGTCCTGTGGGGTCTGGCACAAGGACGCTGGCACTGGATCCTTTGGGTACTCTGGCTTGTACAGTGGGGCCTCTGTCAGTCAAACTTGTTCCACTGCATCCTGTTGATGCTTGATCACAATGGGGTGTAGGAAGTTTGGAGGTCAAATCAACATGTTGGGCCATTGTCATGTTCCTCAACACGTTCCTAATTGTTTGATGTTTTTTCCATGTGGTGGGGTGCATTTTCCTGCAGGGGTAGGCCAGTGACATTTGGGATTTCCATTTTCATGAGGGAGTGTGTTTGTTGTAGGATAATGTTTATTTGGATGTCTAAGTCTCATCAACACAGATGTCAAAATCCAAGGTTTTCCAGCAGAACAGCACACAGTAGCAATATGATCAATGTTATTCACTTCACCTGTCAGTGGTCATAATGTTGCAGCTGATCAGTGTATACACACTTCTAATTCTAGACACATCTACTGCAGGCAGTTTTAATTTCCAGCAACACAGACTAAAAGTTACACAAGTTTCATACACAACAGTTTGTGTCTGTTTACCGAGGTGTCTGTCCATTCATCTGTTTAACTGCCTTTACTGTTATGTGAGAGTGATGTATATTTTATGTGTTCCATCTGTTGTCTATCATATGAGTGACACACATTGTTAAAATACCAAATACACAATCAGACCTTCTGTGAGTACATAATTAAGATCTTGTGTTGCCACCACCAGGGTGTTGCAAAATAACCATACAAACTTCACACATCAAACTGGTCTGTTTTATTTAATATTCTATGCAGGCTTTGAGATTAAAGAGTAAATACGATGACAGGCTATGGAGGTTTTCTTACTTCAACGTAATGTGGTAGAGCAGAATTATAACTCTTCATTTAACTGGCTGATTTTATACCTATAGGTGACTCTCCTCAGGATACTGTACTCCACTCCACAATTATCAGTACATTATGTTGTGGAGTGCAGGTTTTCCAAGGAATTAAAAGTGCCATGCTTGTAACAGACTCTAAAACTTCCACTGATAGTATGTATATCCATAGTTTGTTGCACACAACAATAAGTGTAATATTATTACCTCTGCATGTGGAGCACATGGCTGCTCTTTGAAGCCCTCATTTGTGAAACTAGCAATTTATACTACCACTTGCAACTGGTCTCCTCTTCTGTGATTGTAAAAAACAGTAAAACCTGAATAGTCATCAGCCTACAAATAACCAAACAACATATAACTTGGTACTTAACTTTATAGATGCTGTGGAGGTAGCGATACACTGCTGATCATGCCAACCTTTATTTCTCTTATGTCTAAATAACGCATTCATGTTGCTCTTGATATTGCATGAGTAAACTCAAACATTATCTTTTGAGTGTGTGGGTAAATCAGTGTGTTGGTGTGGATATCGTGCACCCACTCACTCACACAACTGCAAAGCGTTCCCTCTTTAACAATGTTTCTTGCCAACTTTACACACAGGAGGATTAAAGGTATAAAAGAACCTTTGGAGCAGAAGAGGGGACGAACAAAAGTTTTTTTAAAAGATAGAAAAGAGAGACAAAGAAACAGACCCAAAAACTCTGCTCCTCTTTCTGTTACAGGCAGCCATTTTTAGACAGTCATCCATTAAGTCTGCTGCGTTCCCATACTGTCAGCTCCCAGTGAAGCCAAAGAGGCCATGTCAGCTGAGGGCATTAGCCAGGCAGGCAGGTAGGAAGCAGCAGAGCTCTCTCTGAGAATGTGGGAATTGGAGGAAGAAGGGGAGGAGCTGGTAGTGGACTATAATATGACTGTCACTGCAGCAAAACATCTTTAGAAAGAGTAAGATGGATTAGAGTTTTAGCTCAACGTGAAAAGATGCTCTTAAAGAGATGGAACAGAGAAGAAGGAAGGGTGGAGAGACGGCTGCTGTGGCTCAGCAAAAAATGCATTATCACAGGACAGGATAACAAAGTAAGGAAACAGAAAAGTAAGAAGCTTGCACAGAAGATTTCTGTTAACACTAAGCCTCATTTAGGGATGTGAAATCCGGGTCAGGTATCCTAGATTGTAGTGCATAATGCCCTGTCTGTGATTTTGAGCATGACAGAGCGAAAAAGAGAGACTGGGCGTGTTGTCTGTGAGTATCTCACCTCTGGCCCCATGTGTTCTGTCTGTGTTGTGCGGTCAGTCATTTGGCAGTCTTTCATCTTCAGGGCAGCTTTGGCACTCTCCTGCATACAAAACAAACACACACCCATCAGTCGTGTCCAAAATTTCACACACATACACACACACACAAAAAACATCAAATACAAACAAATGAGAACAACAACTCCCCCAGCAGACTTATGCCTTGCCTCCACTCATAACACTTGGTACAGCTGGCTTCCATATTTAGCTACGTATCAAAAGAAAAACACAAACCACAACTCTACACAACCTCAAACACTTCTTCCCACTGGCTGCCTCCTCTGGAAAGCCAAGAAGTCATAAAACCTGGCTGAATTGCAGGAGAACTTTTCAATGGGCAAATGTTGGAGCAAGGACCACCCCACAAAATGTATCAGTACAGAAAAAAAAATGACAGCTAGTGCTGGCCAGTCTGCTAGAGGGGTCCTTCTAGGCGGAAAATTAATAGCTTTCTTCTGGCAGATTTACAGATGGAAGTGTAGAGAGAAAAGCGTTGGCCATTTCCTTCAAAATTTAGCACTTGTTATATACCAAGAACCTGCCGACTGACATGTATGTGATTATTTTGAAAAGGCAGGTTTCAGGTCCTCTGAATGTGAAGAACCCACTCTATTTCCACCGTGAGCATTTTATGACAACGTCACTAATCATTCTGACATGCTCGCCCTACACTGCTTATGAGGTGAGGAACAGAATGGGTTGAAAGTTGCAGTGGCTATGAAATATTGAGAAATTCATTAACCTTGATTAAAATTAATCAACCAAATTAGGACATGGTGTAAAGATGGGTTTATGGTAAAGCGAATGAAAGAAAATTAATTTATGTTATAGCTCCGAAACCTAAACATATACTTGTCCTCTTTAAACCGAGCACAAGCGCGTTGACAGACTCAGTTAAAAATCTGTTTTCATTAATCATGTAAATCACTACATGAAAAACAAGAGAGGCTTTCTGCTGCTAAATGTTGCAGCTGGAGCACGGTCCTTCAACGAAATGCACCAGCAGAGAGCGAAGAAAACTCATAAAAAGTGACAGGTAGTGATGGCCAGCCAGCTAGCAGGTCCTTCTAGGAGATAATTAATAGGTTTTCACTGGCAGATTTACAGAAGGAGGCAGAGTGAAGAGCGCATTGGCTATGAGCTGCCCTTTCCTTCAAATGCTGCACTTTAACTTAGCTGTAGCAGGCAAGGTTTCTCTTTTACACTCTCTTACACACAGACTAGTATACACCCTCGCCAATGTTCACTCACACAACATGCACCCAAAACTGCATCACTTCTTAAATTTGAAGCAATGCCAATGCCCTGTGTTCCAAGGGCATATGGTGCAGATAAAAATAAGGTTAGGCTGTGACTGCAGCACAGCAAGGATACGGCCTAGTATTAGACAGTTTAATAATATACACACAGACAGATATATGCAGACTTTTCCTCGTAAAAATACACAAGCCGTATACAGTGTGTCTGGAAATCAAATCCAGCTGGTGGCAGGAGCCAGAACATCTCTGTCAGAGACAAGTGCCAAACAGATGTATACACACACGCAAACACACACAGTCAAGGGGGATCAGCATTCGAATGTGTGTGTGTGTGTGTGTGTGTGTGTGTGTGTACAGGCACAAGCAACTGCATCCCCTAAACTCTGAATGATGAATCCATGTATGATGTGGGGGAAAAAACAAACCCTGACAGCTTATGAGAGAAGGAAGGAAAAACAATATATGGGGGAAAAAACAGACAAACTTGGAGGCTTCATTAATAACTCAGATGATATTTTTGTTATTATCTACAAATCGTATGACAACCAACAATGATTTGATTCTACTAACACATGCTGCTTAAGTCTGACACAGAATAACTTAATCCTCTGTGATCACAGGCCTCTATTGTTGTCCAGTGACTCAACACGGTTGCAGCGGGTGAAATGTTCCTTCTTTACCATTTATTCATGACATGAGCACAGTAGAATAATCTGAGTAAATCTTAGACATGTCGCATGTACTTACAAGTGCACAAAACCTACATATTAAAATAGCCCTGAAAATCCACTTCTGTGTGAATAATGTTTGCTAAATAATTGTGTTTTGCAGGGTTAGAAAACATAATATGTAAATATGTAAATTATATCTTTCTCTAAGGAAAATCTCTTTTTCTTTGTAAATACATGTTTGTATTACATAGGCAGTATTAAAAATCATATCGCTAATATTTGCAATGTCTGTGCTGTGCATATGCTTTATCTGATTTGTGTGCAGCATATTCACATTACTGATCGTACCCACATCCAGTCCATACCTGTGAGGCTGCCAGTTTTATCTTGACTTGAGCTGTGGGAATGTAATTTTCAAATGCACATATCCTATTCATTTAAAACATTGTAGTGGTCCCTGGAAAAGTGGGTATACTCTCAATTTTTGCATTTTTTTTTACAGTAGTCCAGAAATACACCCTGTTTTAGAAACAGTGACATGTGTCCCAAACAGTGACACACTATTTTAGCATACTTTGTTATAAAAGTATATAAATACCACTACAAATATTGAACATCGTCGTTTTTTGAATGAATGCTTTGTTTTGAACATGTTAATTTAAATCATTCAACAACACAATGTTACATAACAACAACATTTAGGTAACAATGAACAAAAACATATGCATTTACAACACATCAACAGTGATATACTCTCTCAACCCAGTATTGGGTTGCTAAGCTTTGCTCATACTACAGTATGTACAGTATATACTATATACTACAGTATATAGGATAACGTTAGCCTTTCATGACGTCAGCCTACTTCCACAGTTTAACTATTGGCAACAAAATCTCTTCTCCTCTAAATGTGCAGTCATATTGCCAGTAGTTTAAAACAATGATCATTTGGAAACCACCTTAAAACTTACCTCAGGATTATTCCAATTACTTTCGTATTCCGCGAAAGCAGTCGCTAGTTAGCAATATTTCTGTTCTTCCTGCTAAGTAAAGTGCTATGTGATGACAAGTGTTGTAAATGTGTGCCATACAAATAAAAATCCAACTGAACTAAATATCTTCCTCAGCATGACCCACCCTACTCTGTCTCTGATTGGCTCATCAGTCCTCATGCTAAAGTTAACAAATCTAATCATTGAAGGTAGCAAGGACTAGCCAATTAAAGGTCATGGTGGGTGATGGCTTCACCATCCTCGGGGGAAAAAATTGGAAATTTGGCTTGCAGATACTACTGAATGGTGTGCATCATGGGGGATTTAGAAGTGCATATACCCAAAGCTGACTGAATAACAAGTAGGTATATGCCGTATAACAGTGTAAACCCTGGACTACAGCAGTGTTAATGATACATTCAGTGGCCACTTTATTAGATACAACTGTCAGAGAGGTTTTAATGGAGCTATATGTTTATATTACTGAGGCTTCTATTAATAGAAAACCCACTGACAATCATGATAATTAACTTCCCATTTCTGCAACAGATAAAGATAAGAAAGAAACCAAGTGCTTAAGGGAGACAGTCAATGAATAAGTGTGTCCACCTTGACATATTTAGACACTCCTTGGATCAGACCAATAAAGTAATATTACTATGACACTACTACCATTTGTGTTTAAAACAGTCGTTTGGTGCACCTGCCAAAGCACTCATCAAATTTCCCGACACATTTAGATGAAATAAAATTCTTGTTGAAAACCTTCTTGATCATGGCACTGTAATCTTTTATTGTCATGGTTAAATACTATCTTAAACATGTCTAAGTGTCCCATTTACAGGCGCTCAATTTTAAATGCTATATTTAATTAATTCTATTCCTTTTAGAAACGAAATTATAACTAAAAACAAAATTCAGTGTACATTACTACAAGCTGTTGCATGCATTTAAAAAAAAAAAATAATAATATATATATATATATATATAAGAAATGATTTAAGAGAAAGGTATCATTAATATGATATGCATATAGGCCCAAAAATATGTGACACATATACTATTTAATTAATTGACCTTCTTTTCTTATACTATTAATATTCTGGACCACATAAATCGAGATGGGCATGTAGTTAATCCTGCCAGAAACGTATTTCCAATCTATGGTGCATGATTCATAGAAGAACTCTCTATTTAACATAAATTTACTTTTATTATCAATTTGGACTGTAGACACCTTCTCCAAAGGAAAAGTATTTTATTATATAACATTTGAGCTATAGGGGCGCAAACTTAATCCATTTAAATAATACATTAATTTTCTTGGAAGCAACAAACGACTTTCCAAAAGATTAAATTCAAAGTTATGTACGTCTAAGGTTCATTTATAAACATTTAAGAAGGAAAAGGGTGAATGAGGATTTAAATTCCAATAGACGAACTAATTCATTTCACAGAGATATCCTCCCATAAAGATTTAGCAAGGCTGAAACCAATGTATAGGAAGAAGCGTGAAACTTATATTTTCTGCACAATGAAAAGACTTGGACAATAAAATTGCTTATTATTAAAGGTGTGATGTGGAGCCTAAAAAGATGTTTTAATGTGTGAGTTGTAAGTATGTTATTTTGACTGAGATTACTGTTACATGTACTGCATATCTGCCAGCAAATTTGCTAAATGTTGATATTAATCCCACATTAGTTGCATACAGCACTGAATACAAGGCACTGATAAAGAGAAGAGCGAGAGAGTATAGGTGCTGCTGACAATAAAAAGGAGACAGAGAGGAGATGAGAGATGAGAGAAGAGACTGGGGGAAAAAATTAGAAGCAAGTGCCAGAAAGTGATCAAACAAACAGATGCCACATGAGACTCAAGTCAGTGGGTTGGACTGGCATCTCTCACAATACCGCTTTAACACTGGCACATTATTCTGCTCAGGCTTGGCATGCTGTCAGCAAGGCATTACTTTGATAGAACAGGTGACAAATTACAGACGCGTAAATGACAAATGATGAAAATTTTAGCCGTATGGAGCATTTCTGCAGATGATCTGACAATCAAGCTTCCACAGCGTTAGAAAAAAAGACTGACAAAACATTATAGTTTGCATTTGACTTTCTATACTCCGTGGTTTTGGTGTAGATATTGCAATTATCCCGACATGAAAACAGCTTCTTGCTTCCCATCGTTATCTACAAAGGCAATTTTCACAAAAGAATTAAGACTTGCCAGCAATTCTGCTATTACATCAAGCTGGCATGCATGAGCAATATATATTTACAAAGAATACAGACTTTCTGCTGCCACACCATGAGATACTGATGTTGTGACCATTCTTGCATTTACCTCTTCTATCTTTAAGCGGTCAGTCCTGTCTGTCACTCTGACCTCTGCTGTACGCAGTCTGGTGTAGCAGAACATCACACGAAGAAGAAAAACTGACAAATCTACTTTAACAAAAGTTTCACTTTCCAGTTCTTTGAAATGCTTTTTCAACCTCTCCAAAAAGAAAGCTTTTCAATTCTTAAAAGGGAATGCTTCAAAGGCAATTAGTCTTTAATTTATATCCTTAAAACAAATAATTTAAAAACATTCAAGCTGTTTTAATTATTAATTTCAAAGTTCAGAAAAACAGAAACTAACGGGAAGAAACTGTGACAGAGATAAAAATAGATGAGAAAATCTTCCACTTCTCAGTGTCTGAAACTATGAGTTGCTTTTCCTATTAGTTACAAAGACTTTAGAATCATTTGGAAAAACATTTGCCTTTACTAGTTTAAGTTACACTTCCCATAATTGTGAAACCTCTTTGCTAATCACCAGATGATCATCATCCGTTTTCCAGGTGGTAATGCAGCAGTGGCAAATGATACCCGGTATAATTTTTTATGTCAGCAAATCAAAGTGAAGTTGCTTTTTTGTATCAATTAAAATGGCTCTGCAAAAAAAAAACATTAAAAATGCTGACAATTTTTTGTATCACATTTGTATTAGAACCAAAGCCACCCAAGCATGTATCACGTATGCTTAGTGAGTGAATCTTACCAGTTCACTCTGGAGTCTGAGAATCAGCTCATCTTTCTCCCTCAGCTGTTGCAGCAACGCTTCCTCTCTACCGGGATCCTAAAGACAAGAAACAAGAAACCGTGTTAAACATTACTCAGGATAAACAGACAGTAGTGATTCATCCACGGGGCCATATTTCCACAAAAGCAATACATGGAACCAAAAAGTGTAACAGCATACAAAGACGCTTGTGTGTGTGATTTTCCATGAATGTGTGTGTATGTGTGTGTGTTTGCAAGTGTTTTATGTGGATTTATGAGTGTATTTGTTGCTGGTCTTGCTCTGGTGTGTGTGTGTGTAATAAGGTTGTCATGTGGAGCTGCAGGACTGTGATCTCTTCTTCTCTCCACATCTCTGTGATCAACTTGCTGTGTCCTACTGCACCCCAGAGCCCAGAGCACTTCTATATGACCTTGTGCTGTCAGGGGGCATTTCTGCAGGGGAGATGGATAGGAGCTACAGAGACAGAGGACATGGAGAATAATAATACTAATAACTTTAGTCTTGTGGACTTTCACTACAAGTTGCAAAATGCTTCAGGGCTAAAAGAAATGGTTCCAAAAATGTCTTTCATTAAAACATGTTTGGTGCGTCTGATTATAATTGTGAGGCAATCATTATTTGACTTGTTTGTCTCATTTATCCACTGCAAAAATTAATTGTTTTTGTCAAGTAAAATTATTGGACATGGATTCTGTTTACTCACGAAAACAGCTAAAAGGTAAGTCTGCCAACCTCATTTTCACTGCCAGAGTTTCTAAAGCTTAGTCATCTGTCGGCCCTTCCTGGACAGCCAACAGGGAGCTTCTAGGGGGTGGCTCATAGGGCAAGTCAAACATGAGAAATGAGACTTAGCAGTGTTCACAAAAGTGTTCACCCAATTCTAAAACTCTAAAGCAGGCAGGTATGTAAAATGTGAAGAGAGAGAGAACTAGAGGAAAGGAATGAGAGAGTGCAAACGAATGAGCGATAAGATGGGGAGAACAAAATGACAGACAGACAGTCATTACCTCTTCAAGGACATAAAAGCAGAAGAGGAAAAAGAGGGGCAAGATACCAGGAGGAAAATGAGGAGGAAACGTGAGGAAAGGGGGACAGTGATAGAGAGAAGGAGAGGACAGAGAGGGCCTGAGGCTGAGCATGATGGTCTGAAACCGTGGGGAGCCATCTAGCTAAAGGACACACAGAGAGTCAGAGAGAGACCACAGGGAACCATATAGCTACAACACCGTCCTTTAAATGACCTCCCTGATGCAAAAACAGACAGCTAGCTGGACACTTTTCATCGAGTCGCATCAAAATTCAGAAACGTAAAAATGTAACCTTTAATGTACAGGAGTACAGAGAACCCCAGAGATATTGTGTATGAAATGTCATTAGTTCTCTGAATATCTGTGTGTGTGCTGATAATTCTGATATCGATATATGGGCAAATGTTTTGTGTGTGTGCATGTGTGTGTGTGTGTTAAAGTTATATTGAAAAAATAATACTCTGCTAACTTTCCAAAAACTCATTTCACAAATTAACTAACAAGGAACACAAAACTTGATTCTGCATAGTCGGACTCACCAGATGTAGACTGCTGCAGTAAGGCTGCCATTGTATGTGCATTAAATGTGGCTGTCTCCTCCCCTTCCGCTACCTATGTGTTACTATTTACAAAATCCCATTCACTACAAGACACAACAGTAACAACAACAACCTTCAGGAAGCAGCTACCAGAATGAAAAGCTTTTGCCAAAGGTGCACTAAAACACCAGGGCTATTTTTATTTTTATTTTTTATTTTCCCGGTGAATTATTGATTTTAATGACTGTGCTCGCCTTCCTGCCTTTTTCACTAAAAAAAGTGAACACCATCGCTGCATCCTGTTCTTTTTTTGCCCAAGGCGATTTTGATTGGTTAAAAGAAATACAAACACTCCAGATCTTTGTTTTCCCCTGTAGCAGAGTAATGATGTGCAGCCAGACCATTTTACACAGCACTGTCAGCACTAGAGAATGATCCGGCTATGTGGGACTACAGTGCCACAGTCTGCTTACTTGTGATGTGTACTCTGCTACATGTGCTGCAGACAGTGCTGGAGTCGGAGTTGCTCTTGTGGACAAACTGTTTCTAAATCACCCTAAGCATCTTTTTCTGTATTACATTCTGCAAAAGAAAAGCTCTCATATCAACATATATCAGCAAACATATGTGCCAATTTTGGCCAATTATATCGCCCACCAGATATATTAGTTAAAACCTACAAGTGAAACAACAACAAAAAAATAAATCATTAAAAAAAAGTTTGATTTTCTGCATGATAAAGACACTTGTTGACTGGGAGTGTGGAGGGAGGCACATTCAGTTCACAAGTTTAAGTGTACTACAGCCAAGTGAGTCTTGATTGAATGAAATATCCAAAGACCAGCACCTTAAGGGGCATGGAAAAATGTCAGCTAAGCTAACAAGACACACTTTCTCCTAATTGTCAAATTAAGTTTTATTTAGAACTGCGAGACTCAATTTAGTTAAGGCAGCTTCACTTCAGAAAGAAGTATACAACATGTTGCCACAACATATCAGAGAGCAAGACTGTTTTCTTCTACTGGTACAATCTAACACGATCTGACAATGATGAATGTGTCAGAACAAACAGGTACTAAGACACAGCATTGCAATAGTTCATGGGACAGAACAACATAGTGACTGTGAAGTGCAGGGTAAATTGAGGTGGTGTACATGAGGTGTCACATAAAGAATTAAAAAAGAGAGCGAGTTCAGAAGTTCAAAACCTGCTTACTTTCTCTGCTCTGCAAACCTGGCGTATCACTACGTGAGGTGGGTATGAATAGCACATTGTTGGTTTTGGAAAGTTAAGTCCCACCAATTCTGACATTTGAAAGGTGTAGGAGGGGAGTCGGGGGACAGACACTGTTCGACTGGCAAGCCCTTGAAAGTGTTTCTGAGAAATGGTCGTCTCATTTCCTCATGACTAAGCCAGTAAACACCTTCCATCCTAACTTGACAGCTACACAGGTGGTGGCCATGTTTCACAGTCCACTTGAATTATAAATGCAGATACACTGGATATCTGCAATGTGCCTAAAAAAGTTTTGATAGTTTTGTGTTTTGGCTTCATTTTCTGGCTTCCACATTCACATTTACAAGTCTAATTGATGTTGAGGTGTGTGTTGGGGCATTACCTTGGCATAAGATAATGGTCAAGCAGGACAAAACTAAAAGCTTTGCTCAGTGCTTCCATGGTGATAAAACCAATAAAAGAATACCTTTTTCCACTCGGAAATAGAAAAACAATTAACAAAAACAAAACCCAGCAGTGCTGAATCAGAATGCACTCTGTTACACTGCCTTTACTGGGGAGATAACAGTATTTATAGATAATAAGGATTTTTTTTCCTGCTGCCAGAACACACACACAGACAGCGAAAAAATTACTAACATGAGATTTGGATGGAACTGAAAAATCACTAACATGCTGTGACAATTACTACATTAGTCAGCCTCTAAAATTAATCTCACTCGAATAGGACTGAAGGCTGTTCTAAATGAGCTGTCTGGCTACGACTGCACAGTGGGTATCCTTCTATGCTCCGTGTGTGTGTGTGTGTGTATGTATGAGGTTGCATGTACCCAAGCAGTCGTGTTTCAAATGTTCAGAAGAGGTTTATGACTGCATCCATGACGACTATATTGACTTGTGTGGCTTGGTTACAGGTCAAAAGACGTATTAGGAGCATAAACCGAAAGAAGGATAGGGGTAAAAGCTGTGTGAAAAATACAGAAGAATAAAAAAAGAAACAGAGAAATAATTTCCTTCAACTAGATCCCAATGTGCAACTCCACCATGTACAACCCCACAAAAATCATTTTAAAAGAGATGACAAACCTGAAACTAAAATGAGAAACTTGATTCTGCTTGCAGAAAGAAGCACCATAAAGTGCATTCAGTCACCCATCAGGTGGCATTCCAACCAATTTTTCGAGGCTGAATTGAATGGAAAGTGCTACGCAAGAAGAGAGGGGCATGCGAATTTCTTTCTAATGTGATTGGAATGGCCTCAGTGGGGATAAATCTGATCAGAATCATTGAAGTGCATCCACTTCTGTAAGGAGATGTGATTTTTGTATAGAGGTTAAGGCCTCTCTATGCTTGCAATCAGCAGCCAGTTGAAGAGTGTATGGAGATGAATTACATTCCCCTTGTTAGCAGAAATTATTCAATTTGTTAACTTTTTTTGAGAAACACAATTGAGAAAATGTGAAAGTTGTTTATCCATTAATTCAACATTCCTTTTCCATCTATTTGTTTAACAGATTGCCCATTTCTTCAAATTGGGGAATGGGGTGTGACAAATAACAGTATAATTAAATGTCTTCTCCTTGTTATCTTGATACCAATTTCACCAACATCGATGCATAACTTTGCACTTCTTAAACCACAAGTGCTTCTGACTCAAAAGGGCTAGAAGGGATGTAAAGCAGCTCAATCACTGTGACCATACTTTCTCGGTGTCTCGCTACATTTAAAGCCACCATCATATCATAGCCGGCCTTACCAGTGTCTCCTCAACAACTGCACTTTATATAGGATGACAACTACATTTTTAAGTACAGTAAAAACCCAGAACAATAAAAGTCAATCTGAAAATATCAGCCTTAAGCTGCTGTTTAAAGGTCTCAGCAGCACCCAGTATGGATCTTTAGTCCGAAGGGAGATACCTCCAGTGTTCCGGCTAGTTGTGCTAAATGTGCAATCACCTTTAGTTTTGAATGTTGTCTGCAAAACAGCCAATAATTCTTGGTTAGAAGATGTTGTAGAATATAAAGCAAGTCTCACGTGAACTCTAGGCAGAGGTTTGACCATGCTGAGTTTAAAATGTGATCACAAAAATCAAAAACTGAATTCTGAACCTATTAGGATGCTAACACAGCTGAAATATGAGATCTCCAGTTCGACATTGACTCAACATTTTAACACTGTATATTCAACAGAATGAATGTATGAAAGTTCTGATAACAATTCTCTGATTTCCACAAATTGTTCCTTTTGTCCAATTTGCAATTATCAAATTATTTTATTCATAAGCTTTGATCATGTTTTGAGTTATGGTATATGAAAACTGACACAATTTTTACTGAAAAATATCACTTCAAAACTGCTTAATTTTGAGTGTGATGCTGATAGACAGTGGCTGATTGATGTTTACATAAAGGGCAATTATTTGTTCACAGATCAGCCACACTATTATGAACACTGACAGGTGAAGTGAATAACATTGATCATATTGCTACTATGTGGTGTTCTGCTGGAAAACCTTGGATTTTAATATCCGTGTTGATGAGACTTAGACACCCAAATAAACCATGTCCCACAACAAGCACATTCCCTCATGCTAATAGAAATCCTAAATGTCACTGGCCTACCCCTGCAGGAAAATGCACCCCACCACATGGAAAAAACATCAAACAATCAGGAACATGTTGAGGAACATGACAATGGCCCAACATGTTGATTTGACCTCCAAACTTCCTACACCCCATTCTGATCAAGCATCAACAGGATGCAGTGGAACAAGTTTGATTGACAGAGGCCCCACTGCACAAGCCAGAGTACCCAAAGGATCCAGTGCCAGCGTCCTTGTGCCAGACCCCATAGGACACCATGAGAGAAGCTCTTGTCCATGTCTAATGGTTCAGAGCATTTTTGAGCACATAAGGGGAACCAACACAATATCAGGTACATGGTCATAATGTTATGCCTGATCAGTGTATATCAGCTGTGGACTTGTATGGAATAGGAATGCAGAAGTCCCACATTGTAAGCTGCTCAAGCCAAACAAACACTTGATAAAGTTCAATTCAATTCAATTCAATTCAGTTTTATTTGTATAGCGCATATTTACAACACAGGTCGTCACAAAGCGCTTAACATTGTAAGAAAGAACAGTGTTCTAACCACATCAAAGTGTTTGATGTGGTTATCTCATGTTATGTCATATGGCTGCTTGAACGATCTAAAGTTAGGTGAGTTTCTAACTAACTAATTATATTTATATTTGTGGCTAGATTAAAAAAACAGGACATCACAAACACATTCACAAACTGATCCAATATTAAGTTTCTGTCTGCCTGCTTGCTGTCTGTTTTTATCTGCTGTATGTCTGCCTGACTAACTATAATTAAAAGCACACTATTTGTGGACACTGGTCAAAAGGGGCAAGAGAGGCAGTTTAGGTGTGAAAAAAGGAAGGAGGTGACATTTGTATACACAGAGTATCCTGTCTTCAAGGTAGTACAAAAAGCTGTGACCTCTGCCGCTGGTTTTTATCAATGAACTCTGCTGACCAGAGAATCTAAAGAGCAGGTCAACATCATATCCAAATAATGCCATGATTCATCATCTTTGAAATTAGCAATATTTCTGCATCTGGACAAATCTATATGCACACATATACAGAGAAACCACTGGGTAACCTGTCAGACCAGTACTGTAATATTTATACAGCTTGAAGCAGAAAAAAGATGTCACCTGTTAGGACATCCAAAAATGTACCAATAGTCACTTAGTTTCCTTATTATCAATAATAATTTAGGGTAAACATATTTCTCCTGAACTACGTTTGTTATTTATTTACTGCTCCATTTCAGTCAACCAATAATATGTTAGATGTGGTGGGACTAATCACCCTGCTAACCCATAAAAAAGAGGTTACACTTCAAACATGTCATGAAAAGGCTGAAATATAACTCAAAACATGATAACTTCCTAAATTTAGTAGTTTCAGGGGGCCAAAATTTGACTGAACAGTGAGCGAAAACCAGAGTAAACAGTAAATAAATATTAAAACGGAAGTGGAAGAACAATGGTCCCACATGTAGCACAAGCCTCCACCTCCTAATATGAACTTTGTGGCATTTTCTATTAGTCTTCCTTTGAGGGAGAAACCCCATTTTCTTTTAAAATGTAAATGAAAGTGCAGTTTAGTTGTATAGGAATGTAATCTTTTTGAGACAGCGTTGTAAATACTGGACTTCTATATCATTTCATTTTGCAGAGACTGCCAAATACAGGCTTAAACTATCAGATCTGACAAATAACTAGACTTCAGATTGTTAGATATAATCTTCAATGTTTTAAGTAGGATTATTTGTCTCTGTGTTCTGAGTGAATTAAGACTCTTATAAAACTTAAAAGCACAGCCGACCAAGCCTTTAAAGCTGCTCAGCTGCATTAAACGGAGCCAAAAACATGTCTTCTGGAAAAATTCTGTTATAAGGACGTTTTATTGTGAATTTTCAAAGATGAGTGCTGCATTACAGATATAATGCATAGCTGTATTTCCGAGGTTAAAAGCAGTCTCTAAAATGTCTTTTCTGTACCATTCCTCACTTCGTGACCCTGTTAGCAAATCACAAATTATGAGTCATGTATTCCTCCAATCAGCAGGAGCCGTGGATTCTTATTTCAGAAACACAGATGTTTAGTTCTGAGATAGCCTAAGGGCAGGGGAGAAAACTTTTTCCTTTTTTCTCAACAGACAGTAGATCAGACTAACTTGGCTTTTTGCAAACAGCCCCAGACTGAACTGCCTTTCTAAGATGTTAGTGTAATGAATAATTTGAGATGTAAAAGGCCTATTCAAGTTTCACTATGAAGGGTTTTGATTTTATCTCAAGAACTCGTATCACAGAAACAGTGATATGGAGGAACAGACATTTAACGGAAAATATGGAATTTCTGACATCAGATGCAGAGAAGTCTTTGATTAAACATCCATCTCTTCCACACATTAACACACTTCAGCTTGTAACAGTGTGTGTGAGAAACTGACCATCCTTGTTGTTAGTGAGAGGCGCCAGACAACAGAAAAACAAAACAATGTTTAGAGGAAAGGTTACCTGGACAGATAAAGTCAGGCAGAAGGTGAAGACACACAAGACTGGCAGCCTGTTTAGTGCTACTGTTTTAACAAAAATGACATTTTGCATATGTCTGAACACTGTATGTGTGTGAGAACCTGTAGTTGTGACAGCCTCATGACCGTTCATATGACATTGTTTTGTGTGTCCACGAACGTGTGTGCCCATTAAACTTGTGTCTTCCTTTGTTTTCCTGTACTCATGTATCTTTTTAACCCTCTCATACTGTAACATCACTCTGGGGAACATTCTATAATTATAAATTCACAGTCATTAGAATTATACATTATTAATTTCTAATTATGCAGCATCTGACACAATGATAAATGTTTCACTATAAAAAGAATGTCCTCGTGTCTGCTGAAACAAAGGTGAATGTACACAAATGTCAATTCATTATGAAAAAGTTGCTGTCCTAGACTCTTTTATTAACACACTGGTGCTTGGAATACACCTCTGGCAGGGACTGTGATTTTTCCTTTTTTTTTTACTTCTGAAATACAGTAGCACACTTTAACTGGGACAAAATTGGGTAAAAAAAAAATCATGTCATGTGCATCGGGTCTAAATTAAACTAGGACGCACTGTGACACTGCAGCCTCTCAGGTGGCAACCGTAGATTATTTTTACACCCACGGAGTCGTTTTCTGGAGTGCCAGGACAAATTCTCTTCTTCTCGCCCCTCCCTCAATCCCTCTTTTTTTCTTCCACCTCCCTGCCATCTTTCTCTACTGCTCAAATGATCTATTCTATCATGTTTGCTCTTCCTCACCTCCATCTTTTGCACTCCTCTCCTCTTTTACTTATCTGTTAATGTCATCAAACTGAATGCGCTCCTTCTGTACACACCCCAGCGTTAGCTCCCACACTTTCATCAACCCTTCTCCATCATCCCCTTTGTCCTTAATCCATCTTATAGTCAAGTACAATGCCCTATTCTCAGCACCGCCACTTTTCCCTTATATTCAGCTTCTATTCACGCAATATGCCCTCCATCTTTATGTTGTTTTCCGTGCCTCCAGCTTTGTCAAAAGGTTAGCCTTTGCCTCCCACTATCTTACTCATTCCTTTTTCTATGTATACACACAGTTCTCTTATTCCTCTACCTGTTTCTGCCTCCTGCCTAACCTCCGTTCCTCCAACTCTTGCTGCTTTTCTCTGCTCTTTACCTATGTCAAGCTCCAAGTTTGTTGCCACACCCTCATTTTGTCTTCCTTTGAGAAACCACAGACAGCTTTATTTTAAAAAATTGAAAAAAACAGCATTCTTATGAATGTCAGGTTGACATGAAACTTGTGAATTTGCTTTCAAATACTGTTTGAAAGCAAGAATGTTTTGGAAACACTTGGATTCTAAGTGATGTTAGACATGATACAATAAAAATCTTCAAAGCATAAAGAATATGACCTCCAATGAGACAAGCTCCAGAAATAGTTGTAGAATGTATTAATTACAATTCTCTATGTGTTTCCCAAGTCAAAAATTAACCTCCATCATGTCAAACCAGTTCTTGTATGATGCAATACCTCATAACATAAAAACTGTCCCCCTACAGCACAAAGAACTGTGATGGTTATGTACACAGTTATATTAGAAGCTTTATCCACACACAAAGAAATTTCAGCTTTTACGACTGACTGCCATCATTGCCAAATTGTTACGGTACATGCAACATAATTATGATATCCACAGTTCAATTCGATCTGGCAACATTTGTGGTCTGCTGTACTCTCTCTTTCTCTCTCTCTCTCTCATTATTTCCTCTCTGCCTTTTCACCATCCACTGTGAAAAAAAAGGAAAAAACAACATACAACCCCATATCTATGTTTTAGACAGTTTAATCAGACCATTTCCTGCCTTTCTTAATGAAACCACCCTCTCTGATCCCTCTTTTCAAGCTGTCCACCTTCCCTGTCTGTCCATCTGTAGCATTTCTTCATGGGAGAGTTTGAGCCAGAACTGCTGTCTTCATGCTGTGTCCCACCCTACATTTTTAATTTTTCCTTATCATCCAGCTGCCACTGGTACTCCATGTAGGTCAATAAAGAGGGCATGTAGTCACACAAACAACTACTCTATCTCTCTCTTACACACACACACACACAAATAAATAAATGCACATTAACTGTGACGATGACTGAAAATTATGTATGTAACCCCATGTCACTCACACATTTAGCACAGCACTACACTCAATAAACAGCACTGCTTAACATTTGTTGGTTGTGTGTCAGTAGTTTGTGATTGTGTTTTACTGCACCATATTTAAAGAGGCTTTTGCATAGTGTGTACATTGATGCATGCGAATGGAACTGCAATACACTGCGGTTCAAAAAACACCACCACAGGCAAGGACCACAGAGCTGAGGACTCTATTGCTCTGCTCTCCTCTAACAGTCTAACAAGAACTCTGCTGCGACCAAACTAAATCCCGGGGAAAAGCTTGACAAAAGCCCTCCCTTGGTAAACTTAAACCCTGCTCACACACTCGCAAGCGAGCACGCACTTGAGCACTCACACACATGCTCCCTGCAGAGATTAATAAATCTCATCCAGATCACACAGCTCTGATGGACTAGGTTGACAGAGGGGGTCTGGAGCCTGTCAAGGCAAGCAAAGCACTTTGGCCCTCTCTCATTCAATTTATCCCCACCTCTTGTGTTTTTTATCAATCTTTTTGCTACTCTCTTCTTTATATTACCCTCTCCTTCACCCACTCTGCCTTGCCCCATTGCTCTCTTTTTTCCTATTAGATCTCTTTATGATTCATTAGTTTGGAAAAAAAAGGCTGTTAATTGTTTGGATAAGGGTAAAACTGAAGGAGACACATGGATCAAAGGAAGACTCAGTTTTATATTTTTGATCACAGACCGACTGCTGCGTCCTTTTAATTGAACTAGCGGTCTCAGTGTAATTGAGGGCTGTTTGAGTGTATAGTTTGATCTGCAGCTCAAAAGGCACAACAACAGAGCTCCATATATGCATAAAATGTTGGCACAGATTCTGTTTTGCTGTAACATTTCAAGCTCAGGAGACACTGCATGTTTTTATTCATGTTTTTCACAATGTTAAGTCACACAACACATTTTAAACAGCGCTTCAGCATAATCACAACCTGTCACTTTTATGCTCATACTGTGGCTGCTCACGCTGAACATAAACACAAATGAATTGTGCAAATGCATAAAGCAACAAGCATAAAACAGTCTGCTTTAGGTTACCTTAAATGGAAGAGACTTTTCGCTGCAAGGGCTAATGGGTAGAGACTGGAGGCTGCTGGCAGGACTTGTCTCTGTGCTCTGCAAAAGATTTAAATATAAAAGAATAATATCAAGATGAGGTTTGTAATATACACAGTGCTGAAGATAAACTAGCAAAGTGCACAGCATAACTTTTACTTGATAGGTCTTAATCAATATTTCAATTTGCAACAAAATTACAGCATCCGCAATATATTTTAGCCTCTTATTCTTGCAACTTTGTTCTGTTGTTAAGCAGTATTGGAAAGACGCTACACACAAAAGCCTGACTATGACTCAGTCAATACAAAAATAGAGAAAGATGTTATGAATTAAAGATAGTTGTTCATTTACACCACAGCATCCCAAACCTTGGGAGCATTTTATACAGAATATCTGAAAGGCAATATTAAAGCTTTTCTATTGATTTCAGCTTGAACCACCTTTGGTTCACAAAAAGAAACAAGATGTAGGTGAGATGGCTGTATCAGTACAATATCAAGTTCTAACTTGAATTTTTCCCACCTGGTTTCTTACATAATCTCTGTGTTTTCTAACATCATCTGTGATCAGACACATTTTGGCACTAATCTTTGACACAGGTGTCTAGTGGGCAGATAGCAGGGGCAGATAGAGGAGGATCATATATATGTGTGTATATATATATATAGATTAGATGTGTGTTTATATCTACACACACACACACCCCAAACTGCTGTCACATGCACGTAGACAAAAAACTGTTCCTTAAAAAGAGCAGACGCTGGTCTAAATGTCACCTGCGAGGGCTTATGATAGGACAGATGGGAAAGCAGGAGAGGATAAAATCACCTCTTCAGCCAGGACTGCCGATTTTGATATAATACTGCATAGTAAAGACATAACAGCACACACAAGGAGGACATGAAGGACATCACAAGATACATGACAAAGATGACACAAGAAAAGGAGAAAGGTAATGTGAAACATGAGCTAAATACCTGTTCTACACACTTTGATTTCCGATATGGGTCTATTTCTTGCCGTATGCTGCCCATTTGCAGATGTATATGCAAACCGCCCCTCGGTTGTTTGGGGAAGAAGAACATGCTTACAATCAAGATCCTCTAAAAGTGTGCTTTTTAGGCATTAATCTAATTGTATGTGCATATTTCTGGCTTACTTTCAGGTTTGCCGGGGAAGTTCTGAGAAACATTAGAGCCCAAATCTTTGCACAGCATAAACTTGATGGTTTATTGGTTTGGCTGACCTTTTAAAGAAGCATACCTCCCTATCAGAATTATAGGTGTGCGATGGCGTCAGGCCCTCAATGTGTCATCAGTGATCAATGCCTTTCTCTATGTAGAGAGACAGGCACACACTCACTGACACCCACACTCTCTCTCTCTCTTTCTGCCACACATACACATTCTCTTTAAGGTCACCCCTGTCCCACAGGCCTTAACACACAACTGTCCCTACAATTAGATGTGGTTCAGTAAAAAGCCTTTCAGATTTAAGAATTGGCTGCCGGGGAGTCGTGGATTTAATGACTTGCACTACACTGAAACTAAATGTCTACAGATGATGAATGGCCTAAGAAAGGAAAGCAGGTTTTGTCATTTGATGCACACCTTTAATCACATCCACACATCGTCTAAATCATGAAATAAAAACCTTCAAATAACTCGAGGCGCATTCACACCCACCCTCTCATTGACATTTGACTTTTTATAAGAACAGAGAACTGTTCTAAAATCTGTCATGCAATTTATTGATTTCTTTCACAAGCACAGCATAAGGGCTTTAAACGAAAAATACTCTGCTTGAGTATTCCAAGTTCCTCTATAGGATGGTTCTCTGTTTCAGACACAGAATGTAGTTGTATGAGTCCAACCAAGCTTTTGCTGATGTTGACACGTCAGACACTGCCTAGCTGCTGTATGACATGATTCTGCTTTCTTTCCAAAAACTTATTTAACTGTGGCAATAGAGATGAATAGCTCAACCTGAAATGTAATGAACAACTGCATTTTCAACACCGAGCTGCTGATATGATTTGGTGGAGGCACCATGAATAAGCTGCTGCCACAAGTCAAGCAGCTCCCTCTGGGGTTAGAGTCAGTCGGACTCGGGCCTGGCAGTGCAGTTTGGATACAGTACAACAATGCCCACAAAGGCTGTGAATATATGCTGTAACAAATGGGGCGTCGCAATTTTGCTAGAGTCCATGGCTGACATTGACAAATGGGGATCATTGTGTTAGGCAACATTAATGCACACATAGACACTGGCATTTTAGAGCTGTTCCTCCGTGCAACCAACAGGATAAACTGCTGAAAGAGAAATAATTCAGGGCAAAGATTGAGTCTCCATGGCAGGCTAAAAATGGCAATTTGACAAATATGATGCACAATAAGCACAAGAAATTACAAGATGTGATGTATCTGGCTTGTGGTCATGCACGACTGTGTACTGATATGTATTCTTCTGTGATTTGTGAGGGAAACTCTGTCATTACTTTTTGAGGGCAACTGGGACAGAGACATGTTTTGTTACTTTTTATGGTTTACTCAATCTTATAAGGTCTGATGCACAACGATATGACACAGCTTTTAGTAAATGTATTCATGCCAAACAAAACTGTTATTCCATTTTTTGTCTCAGATAAAGTGCTGTCTTGCAGGAATGTGAAAAAAAAATTCTATGAAAACTGCTGAAGTAATGCTGCCCTAGTTTGTCTCATCCTAATTAAACACTTGTTTGCTAGCCCGAGGTCATTAAGCCTCATTGAAGTCTTTATCACGGTGCTCCCTCACAGCCATAAACAGTAAGAGGGTCCACCTGGTGACAAAACCAGGTACTACTACTTACACTTGAACTTGTGTCATCCAGGTTGTTTTCTCCTGACTAGAGCCTTGGTTGTGCTGTATCTATTCGCAGATGTATGCTGCTTTGGATAAAACCGTCTACCAAATGAAATTGGTAGACGGTTGTACAATACTTGAAATGCACATTATCTAGGAGAGTGACATCGGATATCAGCAGATAGTGAATATTAAAAGACTTGGATCAGAAGAAAAAAACGTGATCGGGACATCTTTAATTTGTGTAAAACCTGAAAGTAGCGCAAAGACAATGTGCAATGATTATGTTAATATTCATGTAAATTAAGTTAATATGCAATTTGATTTGCGATAATGAAGTACTGGACTTGGATTTTCGAGGAGAGGAGTAGAAGACAAACTGCCCATTCTTCACTTTGAGACAGTATTATTAGCCAACGCTACAAATTCTGCTGAAAAAAAATCTTTAAAAAAGAGAGGAGAAGTTAGGAGCTATAAGTAAAGGTAAACAAGGTTAACAAAAGAACAATAGAACAGAAGATTGGGGCTCAACAGCTAAAGGTCAAGTAAATAAAATGCAAAGAAAACAGATATGCCGAGTCACCCTCCCCTTGCTGCAGAATGGATTATATCTGCTGATGGAAGGTAACAAAATTTGCAAGTTAATGACACAACAGAGCAAGCAAAGAGGGCAAAGTATCTCCTCTTTCATATTCATGTTCTGCTGCCGTGTACCCTCTCTCTCTCTCTCTCCCTCTCTCTCTTTTGCACTCCCTGTAGTTTATGTCTCTCTCTACAAATTATTATTTCATCATTTTCACGTCTCATGTCTCTCTCACAGTGGCCCTGGGAGAAAAACAGAGAGATGAACAGTAAAGAGATCAGGAAAAAGCTGTACATATGCCTCTGCAGACTCTAATTCGCAGCTAGCTTTGATCTTAGTTTAGAGATACTAATGGTGGGGTTTTAGGGAAGGTCTGGTCACCCTTTTATATGTCTTTTTGTGTATTTGTATTTGTGAGTATGGGCCTGTGTCATGCTTCTGTATTTGGTAAGGGTCAGCCACCCATGTAGATTACAAAAAAGCAGCAGCCAGACACAACTAATGGATTCTGTTTCAGCTCAACTTCCCAAGCTTACGGTAATGCTAACATCCCCTCTTCTAAACATATTATGCACTGTCGACATGTCAACAAAGGGTTCCTTAAAAATGTTAGTATGTTAATTCCAAAACAAAACATACAGATCATATATTAAACACAATCAACGTCAGTTTCAAATTAACTTGTCCTACTGAAGCTGCTTTCACCAAACTTTAAAAAATAATCACCGAGGCCTCACTCACTGTCCAGCAAAGCGTAATTATCCTTCTGGACTGGTTTGGACTGTAATGTAAAACTGAAAATTGCAACTTACATTCAGTGGTTTATTATAAGCTTTATCTTCTATCTGTCACAATTCTAACTCTCTGCAAATTACATCTACCTGAAAAAAGCATGTGAATCACATTAAAAAAATATTTAATTATACGATAAAGCATACATGTTTAACAAGTATAAATGCAAGAATGTTAATATATTAATTTTAAATTCAGGCGTGAAGCAGTCTGACAACTAAAAAGGCTGTTTGACTGCAGAGGGTTGAAGTCAATACTATTATCTGGTTTACATAAGTCAACCTTGTGCAGCTATTGCAATGTGTCAGTGCTTTACTAAGTGACCATTACAGCTAATCGCGGCTATAATAGCGCGGATGTAATTTTACTGAGATGGCCTCATAACCTGGGGTAAAACTTTAGCTTTAAGCAGACTAAAGCATTTAAAGAGCAGAATTACAGTCTGAAATAGGAGGATTAATGTGTGCGCTGTGAGTGTATTTGTGTATCTATAAAGAATGGGATGGCAGACACTCAAATAAGCCTCCCAGTTTCCTCCTCCAAATGTGGAAGCTGATTAAATTGACAAAACAAAGTGATTAAAGAGACCTTTTAAAAGCAGAAAGGCAACATCTTTGACAAGATTTCATGGAGCTGAAATAAAGCTGATTAAAAAAAGAGTACAAAAATCTGTGAGCGGAGAGCTGTGCACAGTTATTTTAAAAGAAACTGCTGCATAATATGTAGTATGTATGTATATGTAGTGTAACTCTTGTGCTATGTGAAAATCACTACAGAGGTTGCACAATATTATTCTGCGATCCTAATTCATCCTAATTTTCTTTTTTTTTTTGGTCATTTGCATATAAGTCCTTGTCAAGAGGCGTCTACATGTTTGTGGCTGTGTGCTCCGTGAATATCCCACCTCTTGCAGTGTCCGTCTCAGTCTTAAAAGCAGGGTTTTGACAGCAGTGCAGTCCTGCTGCATCAGTCTGAGTGGAAGCGTCTCCAGCCCCGGAGGTAAGGGGTCATCTTCCCTTCCTAAAAGTAGCCCTGTGCTCCAGTCAGCAGGCAGCAGGCTGGTCGGACGGTTGGGTTCCCTGCAGGAGAGGTGGAGTGAAGGAAAAGCAGAGAAACAAAAAAAATTTAATGTTTGTATGAATCCGTGTTCAACCTTGGCCTGTCTTCACTGCTCCCCACTGTATCTCATTGTTGCCTTTGGTGAGTATTGATGATGTACATGACACATTACACAGTAATGTGAAGACACCAGCTGCTTCTGAATATCCCAGTAATTCCCACAATTCTGTGAGATATCATGTGTGACCAACAAAAGTGCACAAACACGGTCTGAACAATAGCGTGGTAGCATGTGGAACATTAATGTGTGGCAATTAGACGCAACACAGCAAACTATACCTTCCACAGAGCGGTACAAATCTGTTTGAGCAGTGGCAATTGTTCAAATGATATGTGGAGATTTAAAACTTTTGTCTTTAGAACTCACATTAGGAGAATCAAAAAGAACACTGGTGAAAAGTGAAATGCATGCCCCTAACTCTACACTAAGTGGCTTTAAATAATACATACTAAGAAGAAAACTGAGACAGAAAGAGAAATAGAAAAACAAAAGAGAGATTCCTACACAGGGGGAAATTAGACAGGGCAACAAAAGCAACGGTGGAGATCAAGACCTGCAACAGTCACGATACATAGCAGCTGCTCCACAGGACCCCCTAAGGACTCCGTTTTAATGAGCGCTCATTTCTATAATAAGTCTGTTTTAAGATAGTTTAAAACCAACAACATGAGGTGATAATATACTCCCACATGAACAGAAGTCTTTCTGCTAATCTCACTATCATTATTGACTCGAAATGGATATCTTATTGTCAAGAGATTTGTGTTTTGTATTATTGTATGCCCTCAATTATTCTGCAGAAAAAAAACCTTATGTATATGTTTGTGCATGCAGCTGATTGTGAGTGAAGTCTCTCACAAGTCTGCTGGAGTAACAAAGCCTTTGATGTTAAATGGAGGGAGACCTACTGGCCAAATTGAGGAAATGAAACCTTTCCAAAACAGGTAAGTCCATAAGTCACTATTTAAGGTCTGATTATTAACAACCGTGTAGCCGACTGCCCAGCTGTGACACTCGTGAGGGTGTAAGGTTGGATTCAGGCACACATTAACAGAAACAACTGTGGGCAACCAAAGCACTATTTTAATTATCTGTCCCATTTAGGAACACAGTCCATTAAACAGTAAACAGGCCTCTGGAGCAATATGTCTTTAGTCGCCAGTGCATGGCCTCTGCTCTTTGTCTGACCTTCAACACCAACAGTATTAAGTACAAATGAGGACAACTTGAAGTAGGAACTTTCAGTAGGAGTCAGAAATGCTCAATGCCACGGCGTTCCTCAAATTTCTTTGCCTTCCAGCCGGCACTAAAGCTCAATCCAAGCACCACTACTACAAACACTGACCTTATCTATAAAATCTATATCTTCATAGTCATTCATTGCTTGGAGCCCACTTGTTCTGTTAGTTTGAAAGTTTCAACATTGCCATATTTTTAACTTGAGCTTATGATGTAAGACTGCTTTATATTCCACCACACATGAAAACAGCCTCAAAATAATGATCAAGCTCTCTTTCTGTTATGTAGCTTCAACTGTTTAAAAAGAATTATGTGACTAATGTTTTAATTTGGTTCGCTTCATCTTGCCTGGCCACTCATATATACAAAATGTCAAATACATTAGAGAAACAAATGCAGAAGCTTACTTTCTGATCGCTATGCATAGTTATGAATGCGACTGAATGTCTGTGCGGCTGGTGTTGTGGTCTGTAACTCTAATGGTTATTACAAATGATTAAGTGAGAGTATAAGATACGTTCTAAAAAGTCATTTTCCTTTTCCACGTTCTCATTTTGGAATTAACATTTACACGAGGTTAATAGCTGTTCATGGGTACGTTTAGCACTCGTTTCACACAGTGGTAATTAGAAAGAACACTTTCAACCCACTAGAACACAAGCTACGTTCATGGGCACAAATAATGCAATCTAAGTTACTTAGCATGATCAGATATTCATTTACTAATAGATTAAAAGGTACATGACTTAATGGAGACAGTGCTTAGAGTACAATGTGTGATCGGGAATTTAAAAGCAACAAAGAACAAAGCAAAAATAGCCTAAACCTTTCTTATCCACTGGTTTCGGTAGGGATTTTTTAAATGTCAAAACAGAAGCTCAAAGGAAATCTTTAGCCTCCAAACTAATGCGTTCTGAAGGTGTAACAATATTAACAATAAACTATCTTATACAGTCAAAACATTATGTTAAGATGATGCTTCTGTCTCACGAGCACATACAACTTAACTTTCAGTTTTGCCACTTTAATTCTAAATTGTTTGCACATCCTCTCTGCAAGTTATCTAACTGAGCACTCAAGAAAAGCAGCATGATACAAAATGGAATAACAACTGAGGAAAAACAAATGCATCTGGTGCAATTAGAGCAGTTGTTGATTATTGCTGTAAATATATGCTTGTAAAAATCTTTAGGCATAAACATTACATTTTCCCTTCCATAACTGAGTGACAGCAAACGATGAAGAAATTCATGGTTACGGGCAGTTCATTCATTTGAGATAGTCAAAGAAAGGTGGCCTCAGGAAACTGGAAAAAAAACAACTTAAACTAATGAAAGATTAATCAAATGTGTTTCAATAAACTGAATTCTTACATTAACATTTCTCTGCCAAGTAGTGATATTTTGACAGAAGTGCATAAAGGGGGACTGTTTATCTCACCTTCTTTATGACATTTTGAAAAGGTGAGCTGAGAAATACCACCCTCCTGTCTGAAAACCACACAGACAACCTCTGAGTTCACAGTCTGCATAACAAGAAATGGAGGAGAGGGAGTGACGACAGTAAAGACAGGCACACGTAGACCCGGAAACGAGCAGTTCTTTATCATCAAAAGACCATGTTCACTTTGACTGATAGCCATTTAGAGCAAGGTGAGAGGAAATTAGATGCCTTTCGTGCCATTGTCCCAGAAAAATCACCAAGTAAACAGTGGGGTGTGTGTGTGTGTGTGTGTGTGGTTGGGGGTGGGGATTAAGTTGGACAGCAAATTTTCCCAGAGAACGTTTTTTGGAGCAAAACAAGACAATATCACTAAAATATCGATCAACATAAGCCATTCCAAAGAGGACTCGCTGAAAAGGTCGGACTGAATTGCACTTCTTCTTCGCTGGTTCACCATCCCGCGCATCTTTCTCTGCTTTTCACTATTATTTATTCACCTTCTTCTTCCACCTCTTTATCCGTCTACCCCTCCTTTTCCCCCTTTTTCTATTCATCACTCTTCAAACCTTAACCATGTTCTCCATTTTCCCCCTCACCCTTTTCTTTGTTCACCTGCCCTTCCCTTATGCTCCTCCACCCTACCTTTCGCCTGAGCACTTGTCTTCCATCCCTACAGCTCTCCCCTTGCCCCTTCCTCTTTTCCCCCCACCACTCTGACACCCACTACACTAAACTGATGCAGTATCAAAGCCGAAGGTGTCCCCCTGGGGATTCTGCTGAGCACCTCAGACAAATGTCGAGGAAGCCTGCTGTCTTTTGAGGGCAGGTGAGCGCTGTCTGTCAAGCAGCCCAGGGTGCTTTCTTTCCCTCTTAAACTGTATTGTTTGTAGCTTTTTGTTCCTGCCTGGCATCTCTGGATAGAGCGAACCTTCTCCACTCGGTTCTCTCTTGCCCCACCTTGCTATTCAGGCGGGATGAATTGAGCATAAATAAATGACAAATGATCAATCAGGCATTCTTCTGTCTGAGCGCTGTGTCAAATGGCGCAGCGCGGTGCCAAAATCTTGTTTTTTTTCCTTCACAAGGTTGTTTTGTGTTTTGTTTTTGTTTTTCTACATCTGCGCGTTTCTCTGAGCCTGACACTTTTGCCCTTTCTCTAGCTTTCACCAGGGTTTCAGGTTTGAATTCTTCTTTTACCTCTGCGGTGCACATCAAATCCACAGAGCGACAGAGAAATGAGTGGGAGAAGGGTTCAAACAACACTTGGCTCACCCAAAACAATAATCATAGAGGTGCCTGTATGCAAGGTATTCACTCTTTCAGGGGACTAGAAGTTGAATATTTCTGGTTAAACTGAGCAGCTGAGGGATGTCATCTAAAGATACTTTACCGTGGGCAATGTTTTGGTTTTTAAAAAAATGGAAATATCACTCATTTCTGGATCCACTGTCAGGGCATCTGTGGCAGTAAAAATGCATTATGTGATGACTTTACTTTGCTTATATTCCAACAAAGTATATCATCTTATTTATCCACCTGTGACTAATTTCTAATCACATTTTGTCTTTGACTACAGGAGAACCAGGTTAAAATTCAACCAAGTCTCATTCTGTGCCAGAAATCAGGTCTTACTTGTGCAATATTCACATGTGACCACAACATTAATACAAACTTTATAAGGTTATTTTAGGACTCAAAAAAATCAGACCTGAATAAAGCATTTTTTACAGGAAATAAACGTAAAACATTCATAATGTATCTGCAATAAAATCTGCAAATGCCAAGAGAAAACTTTTAGTGCTGTACTGGCAATGGACCATAGATAATGCTTTAAGTAGTGACATACTTTGGACAATAAATATGACTTCAAGAAATTTATAATATTAAACAGAATAGACGGTAAACTTTACTTTCACTGAGGATGGAACAAAAACTGAGGTCCAAGGGTTTTCTGTAATGATAGTAGCATTGGCAAACACTGTCAAGTTGCTTGTGTATGTGTGCACTTGCATTACTTATGCTGTGGGGACATAAATCTGTTTGCACAGTCACAGTGTGGGGGCTCATCTGCATTCTAAGTACAAAAAACAAGTCTGCATAATGTAAATCATTAAATTTTAGGTTGAAGACTTTTTTGTTTGTTTTAGCAGAGCTTTTCATAAGCGCCTGCTGCGAGCCAAACAGCTGACTACTCACTTAAGCCCAGCCGGCTTCGTTATTATATGAATTTTTGATTCTAATTAAAAAAGTTTTGATGAAGAACTTGCAATTTGCTATGCCTGTACATTTTATGTCCACTAGCCACTGCTTCAAACCACTGTGAGGATGATGATAGAGTGCCTATCTGTCTTTATCAGTCCCGCCCCCACACGCTCAGTATGAATGAGTGTGTGCACTCAGCTAAGAGGTTGTGTCCTGCCAAGAAGGGAGCAGAGAGTCACACTCAGTGTTTGACAAATACTAGCAAAATAACTTATGACAAAACACATTAGCAAACACAGACTTGACCACTGAGCAGTAAGCATTAAAAAGTACAATGAAAGTGCTGCATATTTCAGATATGCTACAGAGTCATCTGTGGCCTCAATGAATCAACAAATGAATGAATGATCTTTGTTTACATTCCTCTTTTTGCAGCAGAAGATAACTACAAGTTGGACTAATCCATTAGATTCATGTTCTGAGTTAAGTGAGTCACATGTTTTGCTTTTGGCTTTTTTCTGAATTATTTTTTGCATAGGTATCAATAATTTAATTGAAAACCAATGCAGTAGTCTAGATACGACACAGGATTAAAAACATGTTCTGCATCAAGATAACTTTGTTTATTTTCATCAAATTAAAGCTAAATTATGATACTCATTATTGTGGCACACAGTATGTTGTTGGACCTTACAGTGAAAGGGTTAAAAAATAAAGAATATGGTTGAAGGATTCTTAATTACAAAGGTTCTGGTTCGTTGGGAACAGGCATGGTTTTTGGTATTAACAGTTAAACAGGTTTTTTTCACAGCTGCTATTTTGACATGAAACAGCAGGTAAACACAGGTATTAGTAATGACGTGAATGAAGGTTCTGTTCTATTTTAGGTTCAGAGCCTTCATTAATGTGATTAGTAACAAATGTGTTTATCTACTATTTCATGTCAAACTGCTGTGAGAAACGTCTATTTACAGACCACGTGGGATAAAACACACACGAAACCTTAGTCTCATTTACAATAATTAACTACATGTTTACAACCAGATAGACAAGCCTATAAAAAATATAAAATCACTGAGATCTAATGGTATATTACTTACATTGAGCCTTTAAACCTTAGCTGGGTTCCACAATGCGTTTTACAATATGTTTTTCATTCATCAATTCACACTCACACACCAATGGTGACAGAGTTGCCATGCAAGGGGGACAGACAACCCAATATACCACTTGAGTCACGACCACCCCAAAACAGGATTTATGATGAAATAGTAAATTTGAGCTTTAACTGTTCTTTACTAGTTGTTTACTTCTTCCCATTGGCTGGCTACTCCAAATCCTAGTGGAAAGTCCCATTTTAGGTTCAGTTAGCCCAACTCACAGGATGCAGGGTTCAGGTATAAGGCACCATTCATTTCACTCGGCATTCTCCCACCCTTCTGTTATTTGGGTGTTACTGTTTTCTTCGTAATGGGGAAAAACAACAACAACCTCCAAGCACTAACCTACCACACAGAAACTATCATGTCTTGCTTTTTTTTGGTGAATTATTCATTATATTCACAGTTCTTGCCTTCCTGCATGCAAATGTTCCACCACAATAATTCCAACCATCACTATTTTTAGGCAACACCAAAGCCTTGTCTTTTACTTAGCCCCACCCAGGATGACTGAGACTGGTTTAAAGAAATAAACATAAGCCATAGTGTTTTTTTTATCCTCACTACAGCAGAATGACAGTGAGGTGCAACCAGGCCATGAAGTTGTACTGAATGGGCTGGCAAAGCACGACTACTTAAAGGTTAAAGTTATGGTTAGATTAAGGTTTAAGAAAACGAAAATGCAATGCCCTCTGAAGTCATAGAAACGTAGCTCTGCATGTATGTGTGTATGTGTGTGTGTGTGCGTACAAAAGCATGTCACAGTATATAGTTTTGACTCCAGTTACAGGGTAGAAAAAGTCATTTTCCAGCTAAGCATGAGACTCATCTGCAGGTAATTACTCCACACATATAAGCACACACACACACACACACACACACACAGGAGGAAGTGAACAGCACAGTTGAAGACAAGTCTGTTCAGTGATGATAGATGTTATACAGGCAGGGAGGCCGTTCCTCTACCCAGGGTCATCTGTCTTTTCACTGTCATGAGCCGATAGGCTGACACTCTCACTCTATTTCTTTTTTTTACAACTCTCTCTCTCTCTCCCTCTTTCTCTATCTCCCTCTCTCTCACACACACACACACACAGACCGACACTCACAGACTGACACACTGCACCTCTTAACAGGTTATATGCATGTGTGTGCAGAGAAAAAGGCTCTGTGATAGTAGGCAATTAGAAGATTACAGAAGTGGACAAAATCCTAATTTGAAAAGATAAAGATGTAGTATTACACCAGCTAGTGTCTGAAACTGGTACTGCACGAGCATATCAATATGAAGGTAATTACAAGTGAATGCATGGATTAAAGTGCAATTAAATATTTTCCCTGAGATTTTGTTTCTACTGTCTTTTCAGGCTAATTACACAAAGGAAAGGAAAGTAAACAGTATGAAAACGGTCTCCTTCTTTTGCACTACACTGTTGTTGTTCTTTGTTTATACTGTTCTTTCCACTTTTCTCCTCCATTTAGTTCACATATTCACTTTCATATATTATCCCCTGCTTACTTCACCTCTTTTCAATAGGCATGTTTTTTCTTCACCTTTTGTCTTTCTCTCACTTACACTCTCCTCTCCATCCTTCTGACTCACAATTCTCCTCTCAGAAGACATTTCTCAACAGCAGCGCTAGAAGTGATCCATTTCACCAACCTGAAAAAGTCAATTATCTGCCTTTTTATGACTTTCATTATTTTACCACTCACACAGTGTTTTAGTACCAGGTTGCCGGCTCCCAGCACCGATAAATACCTGCACACACACACACACACACACACACGTATGCATATTCCCACAGGCAGCAAACGGTACACACACAGAGCAGACCACTAAGATGCACACATAATCCTATATGCATACATAGATGTCTGGGTTTACTTAACGTTCAGTTAGCACGTGAAGTGATGAATAATGACTGCTAGACAAATAAATTATCTGGGATTTAAGTACATTATCTTTAGCAGCAGTGAGGAGAGGAGGGCTGCACCCTTGTCAATCAGCAATATAAAGACTGCATTGTCTCAGGAATAATAATAGTAAAGGACACTTTAATGCTGATACATAGCGAGAAAGGCAGTCAGTCTCCTCTGCCAGCTTTTCTCTCATTAAATTTTTATTGACAACAAAAAACATATTTATTGGGAAGATCCAATGCATGTGTGATTGTGTATGTGTAATGCAGACATCTGTGCGTCATGAGTGTGCTTGTATGCTTGCACAAGTGCAGTACAACGGTACACCACAGCTAAGAGAGAATGATCACCCTCATTTGTCACTCCCTCTTTCCACCTGACAGACACAGTGTACTCATCTGCATTCAGCACCTGAGGCTACGGATGTTTAATGCTGCCATTAAACTCATCTCCGACATAAAGTGCATCTGTGACTAAAGAGTGAGCACAAGCCAAGCTCCAGGCAGTGAATCTAATGGTGAATTGAACTCTTCAGACACAGAAAGGTAGAGAATATAAAACTAATGTAATATGGCAGGGGTAACTTTCTGATTAACCTAACTGTCCTTTCTGCTTTCATTTGCACCCTGCACCCTGAATCTGTGCTTATTTTACTGAAAATCTGTGTCGTCTGCCTTTTTCTGTAACGATTACTTTGCTCTTGCTTTTTTTACTTGTTCTCACTGAGTCTATTACCTTTTGGGATTGTCTGCTCAGACACTGCCTTGGCATCCATGATGTTAACCCATGAAAATGGCAGAGAAACATCACGCTAGCTTTTCGTGAAGGAGGGGGGGGCCATAGGGAATTATCAGAACACATTGAGCTAATTACTATCACAACTTTTTTGTTGCTTGAAGAGATCCATTTAATATTGGTCCCATGTGTCACATTACAATTTCCTATTTCAGAGAACATTGCAAAGCCATGTTACCAAAAATTTTACTCAGCATTTTTCTTGTGTATTAAAACCTTAAAGTGATATTCCAAAGAAGTGGAGCATTGCCACTTTTTACCACCAAAACCCTGCTATAAGTTCACAAAGTCCACTACCAAGACTTACTGCCCCAGGGAACTGGAGACATGCTACTCTCTTGAGTTTACATTGTTATGCAAGCACTGAATGATTTCTTTCTCCTGTTTTTGAAAGATCCACATATTTTGACGTGACTGTCAGTTTGCAATTTTCAGTGAAGACTAAAAGAGAAGCCTGAATGCCACAGGTGACAACAGATCACAAAAGCAACCACTGGTTGACTGAGGCTGATTTTTTTCTTTTTTTTACAAACTCAAGTCAACAAATCCATGTTAAAAATGCAAATTCTACACCCAGGGGGAATTTTTATTTGGAGGACACATTAATGTTTATCTATTCTGATCATTACTTAAGGACATGATAATTTTGCGCTATTTATTCTAAAGCACTGATGATAAAGGACCAGAATTTCAATGAGTGTATAATTATGTTGTGATTGTGTTTATTCAAGAAACTGCCGCTTGATTATGCTGTAGCTGACCCTGCAGCCATGAGAAGTTAAACATGCAAAATCTCAGGTATTATTTGCAAAAAAAATTGTATAGGTAATCTTTATATTGAGTAAATAATAATGTATTTTTAGCCTGGGTTGGTAATATGTATCACAGTTGGCAGTAAGTATGATAATGCTGTCAGTGTGTGACACAGGGCTCACAGTTAAATGTAGATTTTCTAAAGTAAACTGTGAGGACAAAGCGCACAGGAGGAGAATAGACACTTAAGCTGTAAATATCCAGTGGAGGATATGTTTTTCAGTAAGCAGACAAATACAGCTAATGTTTTATGATGACAGGCTGCAACAACATCAACACGACCAAAATAAATTTAAATGTTTTCTCTCCCTTTTTCATTCCATTTCCTCTTGTCACAGACTGCCTGATTTCCTTTTGGAGAGCCTAATATATTGTTTAAGATGAGTCATAATTCTGATTTGTTGTTATTTTGTATTGGCATTGTTGTCATCACTATGACAAAATAATAGCACCAAAGAAGAAAAGTTTCAAAACTGAATAATTACAAAGCAATGATATAAATAAAAATTATTCTGTATTTGTGCCTTTATTGTGACAAACTCTGCACTCAGGTCAGAACTTTGTGAAATGTTCAATCTTGATACGCTTGTTGACAGCGATTCTAAATAAATGTTTACCAGTATCCCTATAATAATTCTGGATCTTCAGCCCACACAAACATAATTCCTTGTCCACTCCTGCATAAGCTCTGATTCTGATTAAGGGGACATGAAAATGTGCAAAGATACCACAAATAAGCTTCTACAATGCAGGATATTAAAGGCACATATGGCCCTCTTCATCATTTCTTTACAAGCTGTTTCCACAGCAAAATTTAAATAAGACTATGAGCTGCTTTATTAGGTATTACTCATATGTAGCATTATTTTTCACTGACTTTATACTCTACATCATAGCTTCACATAAGTTAACAAGAGGATCCAAATGTACGAGATCTGTCTGTTTGAAGCAAAATCTACAAAATTCAAAAAGCTCACTAATTAACATCTCGTCTAATCTACACACAGACAAAAAAAGACAACACTTTGGTTTTAGGTAAAACTGTGTCTTGAATTCACAACAATCATCTGGCCTGCACTTCTGTGCAGCATCTCCAGCTATAGTATGGGTTGCCAGATACGTTCAGTGACTTCAGGTTTTAGTTTTGGTCTCTGAACAGACACAACAGTCTGGCAACATCTCTGTGACAACAACACCTCGGGATCCTGTGCACAGCTACAATATCTGGCTGTTGTTTGCCAAGAAGTAGTTACAGCACTTAAATTATATGAAACCACCAATTATTGTTTTAACATTTCTACTCCAAGTCAGACTAGCAGCTTCCCCTTGTTCCAGTCATTATGCGAAGATAAGATAAATATCTCTCAATTTGCCATGTACTTGACAAAAACTAACAGCTTTTAAAAAGCCTTTGACTGAAAAGTGCCCTTATACCCTCTGTGGAAAGGCTTCAGAATGACTTCCAGACTCTGGTTTGAAGCAATGTTAAAGCAGGTTCCTATACACAGCTACTTAGCCTAAATGAGCACAAATACATCAGCAGCAAATCCTCGTGGGAAATATTCAGTATTCCCTAAGTATGTCTTTTCTTTGTCAGTAGAAATAATATGTTTGAAAAAGTAACAAACAGGGGGGGAAACATCTCAATGTATCGTTCAGAATTCACTTTTAGGAATTGTGCTGTACATTTTCGTAGAACACTGTCCCAATCTACATGTTCTAATAAAAATCTGTTCAACACACAGCATGCTGCAGTCCACAACAAACAGACACAAGATGAAAAGAGAAGAGGCAATCAATGCATGAAGAGCCAAAAACAAAAGAGCAAGGCTGTCTTCGGTATTCAAATATCCTTTAAATGCTGCAAAATGGCGCTTAAGTTCAGTAAAGCAAACACTAAAGCCATATGTTTTATAATCTGTTAACATATGACTAACAGTGAATGCCATTTTCAGATTTCTTTTCATTTCTGGAACAGACCACTTGATTAAAAAAAACGATGTAAAACTAAATAATGTCTTATTTACTGCCAATCTATGTTTTTCTCCGTGTTACAAATCAGGACCACAAGTTTCCGCTCAAAGCAAGGAAGGAAAAAACGAAAGCCAAGACTAATTAGTCTCCCTGTGTTGAACATTTAATAAACCCAGTAGGGTAATGTAAAATAGAAGCTAAGCAACAACTCACAAAAGAAATATGCATAACAACAGATGCACAATGCAGAACTTTTAACGTGTTTTAGCGGGTCTTAAAATTGAAAATGTCAGGACATAGCCTTAACTATTTCTCTGAGGCTTTTTAGGAGCATTATGCTTTAATAGTACAAGTAATGGGAAAAAAGCAATTACCCTACAAATATGTCAAGAACACAAAAAATACCAACAATATTTTTTTAATATAGGTAAAAGGCCACAAAACATAGATTCACGTGAGATAAAAGAGCAAGTCTTGTCACTGCATGTTGAATTAGCAATTTCTGCATCATTATTTACCAGTAAACTGAACAAAGAGGGAGGCAAATCTACTTTGTGTTTTCTCCAATTCCCACTGTACTTTGCATGTGTCTGTGTCTGAAAATCATGCTGCATTGCATTTTATCTGTCCCCAGCCCCACTCCAAGGCTCAGCTGGATTCTTTATGCTTGTCTATTTTTAAAAATGTGCATGTGCTTGTATTTGCATGTGTTTGTTAAGTAGAAGGAAATGAGTGTGTAGCTTTTGCTGACTATATCAAGTCAGGTGGGATTATACACATATAGGCTGATATACTTTATGAATCATATTAGCATTAAACAAATTTGTTCCTCTGTTTATGTGCGCATGTGAGCAACTGCTATATAATCACAAATTACAGGTCTCTGTGGGAGACTAAAGAGCCAGCTGAGAGTATACATCACTGTGTATCATATCAACCTAAATGTGAGAGGAAGGTGTCTTTATGAAGTAGAAGATTCTTTCTCTACTGTTCTGCTTGCTGCTCAGCAGTGTCTTAATACCCAACTGAATGAAGCATGACAGCTTCATTCAGCTGGGTATTACCGTCTTACCGGTATACTGTCTTTTTCATAGTCGTCTCGCTGTTGTCATCTATGTTGCATGTAATTTACAAGACCCAACTAATTCAGTTTCAATTGCTCCTCTTCCCTTACGGAGACACCACAAAAGCAAACACAGGAACAAGACATCAAATCCCTTAACCAGGAATGAGGGTAATATATAATTGATATATAAATACATTAATTATACATATGTACAATTAATTTGTCACTTAGGTGAACTGGGACCTGTATACAAATGTTGTCATTTTCCTAATAAGCTTTATTATGCTAAGGCACAGGCATATGAATGTTTAAGCTGTATGTTAATCCTCACATGAGAAGGGGAGATATGAGGATTGAGATTTTCATGATTGTCCACTGCATATGTATTTACAAGGACACTTCTGAGTGTTCGCCTGTCCTCTCCTCTGACTACCTGTCTTGTGCAGAGTAATCAACAGCAATGAAAACAGAAAAGGAAAGAGGTATAAAGAATGGAAGGGAAGCACTCAACAGGCAGACTCCCGTTACCATAGCAACAGGCAAGCTATATCCTGACTGTCAAATTTTAATTTCCTCTGCGTCTTTTTGTATAGGAGAGACAAGGGAAGAGTCAATGTCTTAACAGAGAACAGGCGCTGAAGATGCATCACACAAATATTCACGGGTCTAATGCGCCCACTGCAGCTCTTCCACCAACCATAAGACACTAAAGAACCTTCATTATTTTAGTGGTGATGGCACTGCAACTGGCAAAAGTGCACAACACACTGAAGAGAGCTTTGTGTAACAAATCACATTAAATTAAACACTCATCATTTAAAGGCCACGTTACGATGCCAAAAATGTACTTTCGGGCCATCTACATCCTGTCAGTAGGTACATTATATTACCAAAAGTATTTGCTCACCTGCCTTGACTCACATATGAACTTCAGTGCCATCCCATTCCTAACCCATAGGGTTCAATATGATGTCGGTCCACCTTTTGCAGCTATTACAGCTTCAACTCTTCTGGAAAGGCTGTCCACAAGGTTAAGGAGTGTGTTCATGGGAATATTTGACCATTCTTCCAGAAGCACATTGGTGAGGTCACACACTGATGTTGGTCGAGAAGGCCTGGCTCTCAGTCTCCGCTCTAATTCATCCCAAAGGTGTTCTATCGGGTTCAGGTCAGGACTCTGTGCAGGCCAGTCCAGTTCATCCACACCAGACTCTGTCACCCATGTCTGTATGGACCTTGCTCGTTTGGACCTTGCCCAAACCCAGACTCGTCCATCAGATTGCCAGATGGAAAAGCGTCATTCATCACTCCAGAGAACGCGTCTCCACTGCTCTATAGTCCAGTGGCGGCGTGCTTTACACCACTGCATCTGGCGCTTCGCATTGCACTTGGTGATGTACGGCTTGGATGCAGCTGCTCTGCCATGGAAACCCATTCCATGAAGCTCTCTGCGTACTGTACTTGGGCTAATCTGAAGCCACATGAAGTTTGGAGCTCTGCAGCAATTGACTGTGCAGGAAGTGGGCGACCTCTTTGCACTATGCGCCTCAGCATCCGCTGACCCCTCTCCGTCAGTTTACGTGGCCTACCACTTGGTGGCCGAGTTGCTGTTGTTCCCAAACTCTTCCATTTTTTATAATAAAGCTGACAGTTGACTGTGGAATATTTAGGAGTGAGGAAATTTCACGACTGGATTTGTTGCACAGGTGGCATCCTATGACAGTTCCACGCTGGAATTCACTGAGCTCCTGAGAGCGACCCATTCTTTTACAAATGTTTGTCAAAACAGTCTGCATCCCTAGGTGCTTGATTTTATACACCTGTGGCCAGGCCAAGTGATTAGGACACCTGATTCTGATCATTTGGATGGGTGAGCAAATACTATTGGTAATATAGTGTAGCTCTGTTTTACTGCTGTAATTTGGTGTTTCCAGCATGTAAGAATGAATGGAAATGTGTAGTCCATCAGAGAGCACTACAACATACCACTGATCACTGCAAAAAATCTGATCTCATTTGATTTGCATTTTTACCATACTAGAAAGCTACTACAAAGTCATAATGGTGGAAACATCTAGAGCTGCAGCAACCAATCTGTTAAATGACCAGTCAACTGAAAACACATCATTCTATCTTGAATAATCAGATGTTTTTTAAGCTAAAATGCAGGCCATATCTCCTTGTGGATGCCCGATCCCATCAGATCTCGGAAGTTAAGTGAGTTTGGGCATAGTCAGTACCTGGATAGGAAGCCGTGAGGGAACACCAGGAAGTCTGGGTGGATGCAGTGTGAGAGTGAGTGGTTGGTGGTGGTCAGAGGGGCCGATGGCGCAGACTGGCAGCCTGGCGTCCGTCAGTCTACCCCAGGGCAGCTGTGGCTATATACGTAGCTTACCACCATGGAGTAAATGAATAATGCAATGTAAGGCATCTTTGAGTGTCTAGAAAAGCGCTATATAAAACCAGTGCATTATTATTATTATTATTATTAAATCATTTGAAGGTTCTAGTCACTAAAATGTGAAGGAGCTTTCCTGTTATCCAGTTCCTCTTTGCTGTCCAACAAATAACAATGAAGACATCACCTTAGACTCTAGGAGGCTTTTTCCCCTATTTTTGAGACTGTTTATTCTCAAAAATGATCAGCAGATGAAATAGCAGTACAAAAAAATATTAGTTGTAATCACAGAAATGTCTATCTAAAGTGAAATCACTTAACCTTACATTATACTTTTCTTTTATTGTCATCCTTTTATTTTTTATCCCAAGCTGTCAGTGAATACATGATTCAGAAATATTGCACATACTATACTGTGTCTCTGATCACAGATCCCTGCTCACCAGCTGTTGTGCAACATGTACAAGGTGATGGGGGACACTGTGGATCTATGTCTCTTTGGATGTTCCTACATATATTCTAGTGAATACAGGGCACTCTAAATGAAGACTCTAATGTCTCTGGTCTCTCCCTTTACTCCTGAGCTCTTCCTAAATTGCTGCCCTCCCTCTGTTTGTCTCTCCAGTGACACACCTATGCAGCCACAAATAATGGAAATGGAGATTTAGCACATGGCTGTTTACTGCTTTAGTTTTGTTACTGTGGTATTAATGTTTACAAAGTCATAAACACAAAGAATTAAATACCTGCCATCAAAATCATCCAACTGTCATACATCAAAGAGGAGGTATGCCTGCAAGACTGTGTATGCGTGTGTGAGTGTGTGTGTTTGTGTGCATACAGCAGATGTTCTGTGCAGCCTGTCAGACAGCCAGCAGTATCCCTGCAGCTGATACTCTTTCTGGACAGGCTGACTGACTGACAGGTGTATGAGTGTGTGTGTGTGTGTGTGTGTGTGTGTGTGCGTGCGTGCGTGCGTGCGTGCGCGCGTGCATGCGTGTGTGTGTGTGTGTGTGTGCGCGTGCTTGTATTACTTATGTTGGGGGACACAAATCTGTTTACACAGTTGGGGACAAAAAGCAATCTTTCCATTTTAATACGAAGCCTTGGTTCCAGGTTTGGATATGGTTCTGTTTAAATTAGGGTGAGTGTTAGGGCGAAGGTAAGTCCTCATGAAATTATTGTAAGTCAATATAATGGCCTCTGAAGGGATGGAAATACAACTGTGTATGTGTTTGTATTTTCTTGTGAGTGAACAGAAGGGAGCTTGCTTTGCCTCCAGCAAATCAATGTCCCCTCGAGGGAATGTGGAACCTAAGACAAAGAGCAAAAGAGACTGAGAGAGATAGAAAGACAGTGTGAGAGATAGAGGAAGCCCTGGGCAAACACAATTCGCTCTCTTCCCCCTTCCAATCTCAGGCTCTACACTCACAGACATTACACATTTTCCAGTAAAATCTGTGTGAAAATGTTTTGTTAGAAGAAATCAGTGAAGATGCTGAACTAAAACAGTGGGAAATTAACACCTGCCAGCAGCAACTTCTTGGTCAGGGTATCTAAGCTGCCCCAGTGTTTCCAGTGCCAAAACAAATCAAAACATGAGCGTGGTGATGTTAGCAACTGATTTGCTGTTTTATCAATTCCATGCTGTTTTAAATAAAACACCATATTTAAATTCACTTTGAAATAAAAAGAAAGGGAAAGTCTCAAAGTCTGCCTATGCCTCACTGGTGTGATTTGTAGCTGTGCTGTCAATCCAGTCTTTTTTTATGTTTATTGAAGTTACCCTGCAGCTCTGCATTTCAGCTACAAAACTGCTCCCTTGCTGTGGAGAAGTTAACTCCACACACACTTCTCTCTAAGCCCACTATATCATATCACTGTCTCACTGTCAGCAGCACACTCACTGTTAAACTGTGTGATGTGTTTACAGTTTTGGAGGATTAAGTCATTCTGAAGTACATGGTTCAAAACTTCACTGCAAACTGTTGAGTTGTTATAAAGGCTGGCACATACGTCACCGCTTAGGCGTACCATGATTTAAATGTGAAAATACTGCATACCAGGCTAGCAGCATAGCTCTAGGCATGGAAATGTCAATCTGACAGTTAATTTGTCCACAACTTTGGTCTGGCCCAAAATATATATTTCAGCAACTGTTAGATTGCCTTGAATTTCATACATTAACATCAGGTCAGAATTTTAACTGCAACTGCAAAGCATCTCCAAAAAAATTAACAAGCTCAGCTGTACTTTGCATTTAGTACTAAACTGCACATGATAGCACACTGAATTAAGATACTAACTGTGATCAAAAACCTCTCACACTGTTCTTGTCACATGTGCATGAAGGGCGGCACAGTCACATGGATGCAGCATGTGCAAGCACTCACTGTTATGAGTCACGATTCAGGAATCAACATTGGGACCTGTGCTACATGCATTTATGTGCCCACAGACACGTGCACATTAGTAATTTGACCACAGACTTTAAACATGACATTACAGACAGTATCAAACAAAAGCCCAAGATGAGCCATCTCTCATGTCAGAGATCAGCTCTGGTGATGAGAGTTGATGAGAGGTCTACAGGGGCTACAACCCAGAGATGTTCATCATATGTTTGTTGTTTCTCCAACATTCGTGGAATTGTATACTGTGAATCTGTTCTAAGTTATCGCTTGAGACCCTTGAGGGGTCTCAAGGAGAACATTCAGCACAGATGATCTGAACTATGTCACAATGGAATTTGGGTACTCTGAATGTTCTGTGCACCTGCTCACAGTACAATGATTACGCACAGGTTTTTTGGTCACAACAACACAGTCATCACTCCCCATTTGCCCTGTTCACAAGATTGGGCTCCCAGCGAGCTCTTCGTCTTCCCCAAAATGAAATTCAAGTTTAAGGGTCGCTGTTTTGGCACAAAGGAGGAAATTGAGCACGAATTGCAGAATGTACTTGGCATGCTTACAGAACAGAACTCTCAGGGAGCGCTCCAAGCATGGCAGAATTGCTGGAAGAGTTGTATTGCGGCACAACGAGACCACTTTAGAGGGGAATGGCAGCCAAATTTAAGTCAGGTACAGTTTTTGCTTTTTTAAATACAGTCACAGAACCTTTTGATTCCAGCTCATATACCATAAATGTACTTCCTGTGACACATTAACATGGTGACGTTTGTATTTAGCTAAAAGCACTTCTGTATTCATTCATTTATTCATTCATCTCCTTTCTTTGATAAAAGGGATACTGTCATAGTACCATGTCACTGATCGGTTTGTAAGGAATGGAACCATCTCCTCATTTTACAACATTTGTAGGCTGAACTGCTACGCATTAGTCCAGGCAAACTCAATCAAACTGAAGAAAACTGGTTTCAGCATAGCGACATTTTAGTCTTGACCTTGTGTACAGGGCAATATCATGCAAATATTTATGTATGTGTGTATGTGGAGACATAAATGCTCCTCCACTGCTTTCAAAGACAAGCGAGGCTTCAGTATGAAACAACCAATGAACTGTCAAACAAAAACCTTGGATTGGTTGAAAAGGTTGACTCCCGGCTTGCATGATTCACTGACACTGTCTAGACACAGAAAATGTCTCTCTATTCATTGAAACTTTCAAAGAGCATTATAAGCTTGTTAAAAACCCTTCTCAGAAAAAAAAAAAGCCCAGGCTAAGTCCAATGTCTCAATGGTGTAGTATAAATCCTTCAATCTCTACTTCAAAACCACTCACACAAGTTGACCTGCACTGTCTCTGCAAACAAAGAAGATCACAGCCAGTTTATTCAGGGGAAAACATGGATAGGCAGATAAATTTACTCTATGAAAGTGAGCATAAACAAAGTAAATTCAAACACGAGTGGTAAGAGGAACACTGAAAGGTACAGTAATAATCATCCAGTAGCTTGCCAGAGGGACCACCAGATGACACCACTTATGATACAACCCCTATATTACCCAGTGGCTCCATGAAAGCAAATAAGCCCTGTCCACAGAGTTGTAGTGTGCGTGCGTGCGTGCGTGCGTGCGTGCGTGCGTGCGTGCGTCTTCGTGCAGATGAGTGGTTGTGCATGCACTTCTGCGTGAGTCCAGTTGCACGTATTCTGATTCCAAACGTAGGGAAGTAAGAAGTGGCCAAACCAAACCAGATATGAAACTGTCCTCTGTACTCATATGTATGTACAAACAGAAACTCTAAGTGTCCTTTTTCAGCCGTGGGCTACAGGGAGACAAAGGAGAACAGAAAGACAGCTTGCATATTTATTCAAAGAGAAATTATTTATTTATTTACCCTCCCTCTTTCTGTCTCATCTCCAAGGGAGGGAAAGACATAAAACATGTTATGCATTTACACAGAACATTCAAGATCAGCAATTCCTTGAATAGACAATAGCCTTCTGTCTTTCTCTTTGTCTCTCGCACGGCAATTGAGAGTGTTCTACGAAAAAAGCTATACTCCAGCACTAATGTAATGAAGGTATACTGTACGGAAAATAAATGCCCTGTCGGTGAGTGTATCAAAACAGATCCCCCGGACCCCCCATACGCTCCAATTGTATGTGATTGGATCTGTGATTGGATCTGGTTTTAAGCTGACCAACACCAAACGATGGCCCATTTTTCTCTTTTCTTTCTTTGATTGTGGTTCCGTTATGCTCAGCCACACAGTCCTGTAACAGATGGTATGGCCCCTACAGAGTCTCAACATTGTCGAGTCAGACTGGGATTACAATAAGAAACAGACGCAACTGAGAAAGCGTAAATCCACAGAAGAAGGCAAGTCCTTCAAGATGCCTGGAACAGCCTAACTGCCATGCATCCTGAAACATTGTGTGCACGTTCACCCAAGAAAACCGGTGCTGTTTTCAAGGCAAAGGTGGTCATGTCAAGTACTGATTTGAGTGCTTTTCTCTGTGCACTGTATTCTGCATGAAGTTAACAGAAAAATAACAGTATTCATGGCATCATTTAATATTTCAAAAGCATCCTCACTTGACTTGTAGTGCCTTTTGCAGAGTACTTAAAAACACACACAGGTCTAAAATCGTGTGTCGTCATTTGCTGTTTTTGAGTGCAAGGCAACTCAGAATTTTAGTAAAAATGCACATATTTACCTTTGATTGTTTTCTTTGCCAGCAATGCGATCTCCAGATGGGTCCAAAGGCGAAGGGAGCAGGTTAAGACAGGAGGCGAGGGACTGGCTGGAGTCTTCTCTGGACACTGTGCACACACCCAAACATACATGTAATCAGTACGTAAAGCCGTGTTTAAATCTCAGCGAACAGCCGACAAAATTCATTCCTTTCCATCTCCACTTTTTAAAACAGCTACCAAAACACAAGTCATGTAACAGAGTAGCTCATTAAAACTCAGTAGTGATAGGTTTGAGTAATGATCAAACTATCTGTTGTTTAAAAAACTGATATGATGATGCAAAAAATGACAAATGTGACGATCTTTTATGTCTTTGCAAAGGTCCCTCTGTCTCTCTCTCTCTCTCTTTCTGTCCATGTCTGATTCCACAGGGCGTGAGTCACAGTTGGAGTATGAACACAGAGCCCTTTTGGCCATAAATTGCTGTGAAACTGCTTGCTTTTTAATAAAGGCTTCAACAAGCCACCTGAGAGAGCTAAAAATGAGGAGTGCCGATGAGACTGTGTGGGGCTGTGGGATCAGTGTGTGTCCGGTTGTGTAAGTCTGTCTGTGTGTATACACCTCTATATGAGGCTGTACGTATATCTGAGTCTGTCTGCATTGTGTATACTGCCACAATGCTTGTGCGGGAATGTGTCTTTAAATTAGTTGCTTTAATTTGTGTACGTGGAAGAATCTTACTCTTCTATTGCCAGCAGAAAGTCTTAGTCCCTTGACTTCATGAGAACAATTCATCAAACCTTTAATTTCATGCTACAGTCTGCAAACCATTAGGTCTAATGACTAAGCATGCACGCTTGTGTGCTAGTGTGTGTATTAATGATGGTGCCTCCTTTAGCTCTGCATCAGCCAGTGCCTGTAGAGATGTTTTCAATGTGTGTGTATGTGTGTGCTTTTGTGTGGGTGTGCGGGTGCTCACTTCAAATCCACCCTCACTCCCCAAACTCTCCAAGCCCCATAAGCACAGGAAATTCAGTTTATTAGGGCCGAAGTTCCTGTTGTAGTCTTTACTCCACACTGCAGCTGAGTGTTTTACTTTATTTGACTGCAACTGCAATATTCTGTGAGCCCATCTGGGACTTAAATATGGCCTGGAGACAGATGAATCCAACTTCGCATTAACATATAATTTGATTCAGAGATCTGGTGGATCTGAGGAGTCAAAGCTAGACAAGCTCGTACGAAGAGTTAAACGGACACAAGAGCGCCCATTGCTGTATTTACCGTCAAACATGTCATCCATGCCATCCATGTATGTGAGCAACTTGAAGCACAGAAATGGAGGGTGATCTCATTTCAAGCTTATGTTTACTTTGTTGAGTCATTTAATTCATGTGTCACACTCAGCCAAACACCAACTGTCCGAGTCGATGAGTAAATTTTATACCTGTGAAATGTGATGTGTACTAATACGAAGCAAACATTTGCAAGCTGAGATCATCAGAAACATAATCAGTATTAACAGTATTTGCACAAGCTTGCAATATTGCTGTTAACGTTCCTGCAAATAACAATAGTGCAAAATTCAATGAATTCACTTCACTACAACACAGAAGCAAAATAAAGTAAATCCCTTTCTAAAACATGAGATGTCATATAATTAACATATGAATGTATTAAGCAATGTTTCATTAAGTCCTTCTCAACACATTTAAATATGGATTGGTTGAAGTTGCTCATCACAGTCATTCAGTTTAGTAATATCTTTATGTGTTGTGTGAAAGGATGCTGGGGTTGCTGTGTTTGGCACTCAATGCAGCACTGTGGCAAGGCACAAGCAATAATTCTCCTCTGATAGTCACTTTTCAACCACGAGGCATGTCAGGAGGAGTGTGACTGAAATGCCAAAACAACAAAGGAGATAAATCGCTGTAAATGAGGCAGCTACATCAAAGTCGTGGCACACGTTGAAAGAAGCAGGGAGAATACTGGTTTCATGTTTTATGGTGATGGAACAGAGGTGGCTTAATGAGGAAAAGAGACACAGAGTGAAGAGAAACAAGGTTAAGAGAGAGAATGACAGCAAAGAGGAAGTAAAGAAAGACAGAGAAAGAAAGTAAGGGGAAAAAATCTGTGAGAGCATGAGGAAATATGAGTAGACATTCACTTGAAAAGAAGGAGGGATAGATATAGATAAAGGTAAGCATGTGACAGATTATCTCTTGACTTGAAAGCTCAGTTTCTAAGAACAGAAATGTGAAGACTTTTTTGGAGATTAACCTAAAAGTTAAAAAGTTAAAGATATTGTGCAGTATATGACCCAGCTCCTAGTAGTGTTGAATTCTGGATTTGATTTAACCCTATATCTACATTAAGGTAGCAATTGCAGTGAAAAAGTTACCATGTCGATGTCGCTGATCATCAGAGAGGTCCAGGTCTAACATGAGATCGTCTTCATCCAGTTCTGAGGAACCCAGGTTGTTTAGAACATCCTGACGAGAAAAAGGAAAAAAAGACATAAACCTAAACTGAAACAAGTAATTACTATTTTCAGAACAATATGACTCACTGAGGCTGTCCTGCATTCCGAATAGGAAAAACACTTGAAGACTTGAAACGTTGGTCCTCGGGATAAATTGTTTTTATACAATTTTAGTTACGCACTCATCAATCAATTTAGTTTCGCAAACACTAGAGAGGACAAATAAAAAACTACAAATAAAAATAGGCTAAAGACATAACAACATAACAGAAAATTATCAAATCATGTTAATCAAAATTATCCAGATAGCTCATAACATTCAGAAAGAGGTTCTGTCGCTCAAAAAAAAAAACATTTTGTAAATATTATCAATAATAACAATGTTATTGTTATTAGGCCATAGTACCTTTTCACTCAGCTTGCACTTTGAGATCTTTAGTCCCTCATCATTGCATTCAAAACTCATGAAAATGTATTGCTACTCTTACTAAGTCGAGACAATTAAGGTTTAGTTTGAGAAAGCAAGGAATGTGCCAAATGAGGCTGTAGTTTTGTGCAACATCTGTCAGCTTCTTCATGCTTTACAAGCACAAAATAGCTGCTGAATAGACCAGAATTATTCTGCAAATTTACAGTGTTTTCTTCCTCACGACAAAGACAGGCCACCCATTACTTGGTCATGCGATTTTCTAAATTTTATGATGGAAAAGCATTTGTCTCATGACTTTTGCAAGCTCTAAATATTAATCTAACAAAATTAGCCATATTCACATTAAAAGCTTGTGAGTTTATTCCATCTAGCTTGCAGAGAACAAGATGTTCTTTGTCAATGCTATCCTAAAAAAGGAAAAAAAGTATTAGTTACAGCAGCACCCTGAGTAGTGCTTCACTTTTTCCTTTAAGGCTATGAATCCACATATACTTATAACATAAAAACTTAAAAAAAAAAAACCCTTTAATCTGACATACTTTAAACTATAGTGAAAATAACTAAATATGCAGCATAAGCTCAACTTTTTTAAAAGAACTAAAAAAGTTAATGAATGCAGCACAATTCTAAGTGGGGCATCTGCTCGCAAATGCAATGGAGTCATTGAAAAATAACAAAACTTACAGTTAGCAAAGCCAGAAATAAATATGTGCATACACAACAAAACTGTACTTAAGTTTGGTGCCACATACACACCTCTAAAATTAAGTAGTAGTAGTGTTATCTAAGAAAGACCTCATTTCTGCCTGACATAGGTTTAAATTCCAGTGAGTTTGAATTACCTTGGACATCAGACACAATACTCTTCAAAATGCAGCAATAATAATTAAATAAAGTCATTTTAAAAATGTGCATTTTCTATAAATTCCTCAGGCCTTGGTGGCCTTGGTGGCCTAACACCAGATATAAAATCTGTCTGTAAACGCTCCCACGTTCTTGATATTATTATCAGTTTATAATGATGCAGTAAGATGATGTCTCTTTTGGTTCAGTTGCATTTAAAAAGTCAATGCTGCCACCTGATGGTGATAAAAGAGAGACCCACTGCAGAGAAGTTGCTGCTCCCAGAACAGAAAGCAAAATGACTAAAATACCACATATCGTTTCTAAATGGAAAGTATAGTCAATTGTAGCTATTCCTAATATCTAATATCAAAAAGACAAATGTGTGTTTATCAGGCTGTTGGTGCACTAACATCAACAGTTTTTATTTATCCATTGTTTTTAATTGAACATTTTCATGTAATACCACACACTAATTCAGGTAGTCTAGAAACTTACTTTCACCATCAGCAAATTTCTCTGGACCCAAAAGGAAATGGCAATAAAAAGGTCAAAATAATGCTGCGTAATTGAGTTCAACAGCAAAACATAAAGGTATAATCCCAAAGACAAATATCAATAGTAATGCGCACCACATAGTTTTTACTCATTTTTTTAAGATCAGCAAACTATTATGTGCCAGTCTCCTGGAGTATTTACAGATACCGATGGATCAGAAAACCCAACATCTCTATTTGGCTCACATCACTGTTGTGTTGCAGTGCAGGAACTCTGAATTTCCAGTCAGTGTTCTCCAATCCAAAACCTATGTGAAGCCAGTGTAGGCTGCGTACAAACATGTGACATTACACTGGTGTTTATCTTTTCTTTCTTTTTTCACCAGATCCTCAGTGCAGTAAACATCAAAAAACACCAGAATGCATTTCAGTGTAATGCACCTCAACACAAGACCTCATTCCAGGCATGAAAGCTAATAGCTAAAAGGTATTGGAAAAGAAAGACCCATACCGTGTGATGCTACTGCACACAGACTTCATTTGAAGCTAAATTACCCATTTTAATGTGCCCCTCTAACCACAGAAATGTGTTAATATGATTTTACAACCCAGAGATGTCACCCCTTTTACCTCACTTACGTGATTTGAGTGAGTATAATCCTTGAGTTAATAGAGATAATATCAGATTCCGGTCTCATTAAAAAATGGCTCCATCTCTTAACTGCCAAGCAGAATGACATCCCAAAACAGGAATGAGAGGGAGCAAGAGGTTCTTTCTGTCCTTTCAAAGCCACTGGTTCCTGTTCACACTCTGTGGAAATCATATATCCAGTCTATGAAAATTACATTTATTCAGTCCTTTAGGGTGGCAAACGCATTAAGATCAAGGGAGAGCGATTTGGCTTTGCAGTCAGGTATTATGGCTTCTAGCAATGGAAAATATACGGACTAACAAATGACTTTCATTCTGTCTGAGCAGACGCTTCACAGCCAGTTGTGTTTACAATGTGCCTGAGGGCATAAAGGTCTGAATGTCCAGTCAAACTGGAAATCCATTTGTTGAATAAAGCCTACATGGAAAAAATAGAATTACTGCCCTGCGGTTGTGTGCCTCCATCAACCAGTCAAGTTGTAGTTTACATCCATGTCTGCCCAGACTCATATATACAGTGAAGACTTTGAAGTGAGCAAGTTCACAGAGAGAAACAAAAGAAAGGAGTCATACTTTTATGTGTTGGCATGCTTTGCCAATAAAGTGGATTCTGATAGAAAATAAAGTTGAAGCCATGACAGTAGATGACGCTTCAAACATGTTTGAAGCTAAAAATTCCAAAACATGAATGCTCCACACACATCTTCAAGCCAGTAGTAAACTCGATCCATACAATCACCACAGTTTTGAGGCGAGCATCCAAGATTAGTGTCACCAATTCAGTATCTGATTTCATTTGAAATATGGCCACAATCTTCCCTTCTGTTACAGAGTTATGGTTTTAAATGTCACAGTAACGTTGACCTTTGCGCTTATCAGCACAGAGGTATAAAAATTTCCCCACAGAGTTTATCACCTAAAGTTTGTCATTTTCAAACAATTATCTACTCCTGTCAATACAGAGTAATAAATCAGTCTGAGGGCAAACATCTTTTCAAATCCAATAAGCAATGCCATCTGAAACTTAAAAGACATAAATACTAAAACTGTTGACTTTGTTGGAAACTGTATCAGTGTTTCAACTATGACCATACATTTGAGTTAAAACTTTTCACACAGGTTTCTCATCACATGTACAAATTCACTAGAACGTGTTGAGAACGACAATGCTAAATCCGGAAGTCATAATTAGTGAAATATCTACATTTCCTGCTTCTGTAATTTGTCATGGTTTTCTGAAAATTTAGAGAACTGTACTTTGCAAATTAAGATTACAGAAAGTCATCCTGGAAGATGCTGGTATGTTAGCAGACATTTTGATATGTCAGAGCATGAAAGCACAAGCGTGAATCACAACACAAAACACTCTTTCATTCCTTTTTGGTGTTCCCGTTGCCCGACTTTGATATTCTGCATGCATGTCGAGAAAGCGATATCTAAAAGTGTGATCAGACCAGATTTTGCACCCGCTTCATTGAGACATATCAGCTGACAGTTGCAAAATTATTTTGCTTCATGATGAGGCCAGTCTGATTGTACTGTGACCTGCAGAATCAACAAGATCTGAAACATCCAGCTAGTCTGAGAATATGAACCTTTATAAACAGCAACCGTTTATATCATTTTACAACTACATGACAAAATAACACATCAGCAGAGATGTAGAGGTGCAGATCAGGTGTAGTGAGCACAAACTTATGTGCAAGTTACTTTAAAATTTTTTGTTTACAATCTGACACAGGCTAATTCCTGTCCCACCTACTTTGCCACACCTTGTAAGTAAATTTTGCCTGTCGTAATCTGGTCTGGCAGAGCTTTCACTGGGACAGACCTTTAATTTTTGACATTCATAAGCAGTTGTGCTTTTTCTGCTATCACTAGCCTAAATATTCATGATGAAACGAAAAGGTCCTTGCCGTGGGTGCTCAAAAAAAAGGAAGGTCCCGTAATAAATATTGAGCACAAAAAGTTAGTGTAACTAAATAGAAATAGACATTTTTTAAGTTGGAACAGCATATAGTGAACACTTGATCACTGAACAATCACAGCACATTATCAGCTTCCAATTTAAATTTAAAGGGTTTATTCTATTTTAATGAGTTCGTTGATAGACTTATAAGCTCACTCTTTGTAGTCATTTCAAAAATAACATCAGGTAAAAATACACGTTGAACGCACCAACATAATCAAGAAGATATTAATAACCTTTGGGGTCTTTAGGCACATTACTGTGGGGAAAGAGACGATTCAGTGAATTAAAAGAAACATTCTGAAGTCTGACTTCTACGTGGCCATGGCAGGCAACTCAAATCCTCGAGGGCGGGAGTCTTGCAGACTTTTGTTCCTGTCTGATAGTTTATTAGCCCCTAATTGACTATCAACTCCACTCTTTCTGGGCACATTCTGCATTTTATTAACCTCTATGCTGTTTAATGATTTAAAAATAAAGCCAATTAGATGTGACAAAGATGTTAGGCTCACATATTCAGCATGATATAACTAGACAGACAAAAAAGGGCATGTGCCTATTGAATGCAGTGTGAGACACTTTTATGTGTTTATGTTTGTACACCCATAACAGAAGTAGTGATGACATGAAGTCCACATCTTAGAAAAAAATATTTGAAATACAAACATGTAAGTGCAGCATGATAACTACTGTAAGAATATGCAGTCCACAGACATTGCTGTACACTACATACTACTGTGTCTGGCTTTTAACTTATACTAGTAGGACAGTGTTTGTACAAATGTGCCTTAAATTCATATTATAATCACAAAATCAAAGCACTAGTGCTGCTTATTTTATAGCATTTTGGCTTATCCAGCCATTGGTGCCAATAATTATGAATGGTTGTATATTAGTCCTGAGAGTCTTGTCATCAATCACCATTTTCAGCGCTTTACAATGTGACCATTGCACATCCAGAACCTTATTCTAAGAGAAAATGTAGTTTTCTTGTTTGTTGTATTTGATTAGATTTGATGTGCATGTCATATTTGCTAACATTTTTATGTGATTTATTTTGGCAAAGTAAGTATTCAGTAACAACATTTGCAAACATCTTCAGTGATTTTCCATTTAAAAACCTAACCATCTGATTCTGGTAATTACAAATTCTGTCTGGAATAAGAAATGAATGAATCAGGGTGGAGGATATGAAAACAAGAGGCACTCTGCAGTACAAAACTGTCTAGGAAGCAAGCTGCCAAGCAACTGTTGATATGCATAAGCAGCACAGTCAAAGCAGAGTGGATTGCAGTTGAACTATTCTGCCATATATGTCACTCAAACTACTAACAAAAGTGCATGTTCAAAGTTGTTCAGCTTGTCTCTGTGATAAGAGAGAATTTCTTGGGAACATCTTAAGTAATTCTTTTTTGTGTGTTAGTTTGGAGTGTAATCACTGTCAGACTGTCACAGTATTATCACAGCTGTCACTGAGAGACTTATGCACAACCATCACTGAATATGCTGGTAAAATAAATATCTCACAGCTTCCTGAAGGGATTTTAGGGGAAAAAAAACAATAACAACTGGAATGAGATCACCAAGCAGCTCAAGCAAACATAGGCTTGCTTCTCTTCACGGACACAATTCACAGTTTCTCTTTGTGAATTCAACAATTTAGTCATTTGGTGACTGTAAACCAAGTTTCATTTGCCTTGTGGTAATTATTTTCCGTATGGGCTGTGTTGACAAGGCAACAATACAGCATATTCACCAAACATACTGTGTAGTATAGTATGCTTTAGTCTGTCTATGGTTTTCCCACCACACGTGAAAAGTCTCACAGGCATCCTTAACACAGAAACATAGGTGAGCCACATAGTATATGTATAAATAACGAGCAGACCATTGTAATCCTTTTATTCATACCCTTACGACTTTTAGTTATCTATTTAATTAGAAGATGTTATTGTTGCATACTTTTATTTATATTGTACCTCTTGCAAATGCACTCAGGCAAAAGCAAATGCTAGAGTGTCTAAATCCAGACTTTTCATTAGCTACAAGTGCCTACAGCTAAGCAAAAAACTTTTATGAAGCTCAGAGTGGTGGTACATAATTTAATATACAATCCTCGGCTCACCCCTTCCCTCCATGACTCAGGCCCCTGCAGGGCCCTTCATAGGCAGAGACAAGAAAAGGAAGAGATTACACCATGTTTAGTGAAGTGTACGTCAAGAGGCAGTTGCAGTCTGCAAGGTACGCAGCAACGTGATGTGTGTATCCTTGCCCTTTTTAATCTCTCAGCAGAAGCCTTTAGTCCCTGGTAGCATAAATGGGATTGACTTAAACTAGCTTTCCTCCCAGTGAGCTTCCTCGTGTCTGCTGAAAGAGAACCAACACATAGCGGTCGTAGCTATAGCCTTTTCCCAGACACAAAAGTGGATATAGCTAAAGCATGCATCAACAAACACCACAGCAATGTTTGTTTGACAGACTAAGCTCACAAACAGGATATCATGCTTTAATCCTACAGATGACTGAAGAAGTTTTTTAAAGTACTTTCAAACTACTGCAACTATACAAAGTACAGAGACACATTGAGACTAGTGGTATCACTTTGTTGTGACAAAATCAATACAGCAATATAGATCACCATTAAATGAATGGCAGTTATCTCTCTTTATAATCCATTACATGCCATCTGTTAAAGAGAAAACAGTTGGTGAGATTACCAATCATCAGTTGTCAATAACATACCCATGTTTTGTCATAACTCTTAAAGATGGCAGGCACAATCAATTTCATAATAAACCTTTTTAGCAAATATGTGTAAATATGTTTTTTGTTTGCTGTTTTTTGTGTTTTATATATTCAAAGTGAGTGAAAATTATGCACCTTTTTGTGACTCAGAGCTGCAAAACAAAATCAAGTGCATTATGTTTGGTTTGCCCAAGGCATGTCAAAACACTTTTCGGATTTTCATGGCCAGAGGCGTGAGACATGGTTGAGATTACTAAGTATCAGGCAGTACATTATAGTGGAATGTGTGAGCAGCTGGGTATAATTGTGGCCCTGTACATCTGCTCTTTCCATCCCTTTTAAGAGCAGGGCTCATCCTGTACATATAACAGCAATTTGGTAATCAAGTGCAAAGTTACCGTGTAAGGAAACTTCCCTGTATTAAAGTGTTTTAATTTATTACTGTCCTGTAACTGTACAGAAATGTATTAATAGTCACTTTGCCAGATTTTATTCTATTTAATTTTCTATTTTAATTGATTCTCTTTTCCTCTTCACTGCATTTTAAAATGTTGTTATAATTAATTCCTTTGTCTTATGTAAACTACATTTTCTTGCCTTTGTGTCTGAAAAGTTCTATACAAATAAACTTGCCCTGCTTTGTTGTGAGGATGTACAGAAGAAAAAGCAGCGCATAATGAACTATTTAGTCATGCTAATCGCTTGTGCTGCCTGTGTGTATGTGCATCTGGGTTTTAGTTTTATCTAAACATAGTAATAAGAATGTTAGGTGCAGTGTACATTTCAGACACAAACTACTAGTGTCGTAAGTGTGATATTAAAATAACTGAGCATAACATAAAACTTAAAAAAAATAAAACGTAGTTACATGATGCATTATGATATATTAATCTACGGACAAAAAGACACACACACACACACATGCAAATAAACACAGGGTAAGACGTACCAGACTTCCCAGTTTAGATGATGAGGAGTTGTTTCTGTGTTTTAGCAGACCGCATCCCTCCAAGCCTGGGGCATCTCTGTGGTTGCCATGGATACGAGGCCCACCAGCCCCCTCAGACGAGGAGCGCAGACGTCTTTCCATCCGCATCACCTCATGGTAGGGGCTGACACTGCTACAAAGAGAAGCTGGGGGAAAGAAAGAAACAAAGAGAATCACAAAGTCAGACAGGCAGAGAAATAATGGATTTAGGTGAAATTGTGATTCCAGAAGCAGATATAATCATCATCTTATTATATTTCTAATGCAGTCAGACCCATTTCCTGTAAGAGCTATGGTTCCTTTCATAAAAGTAATGACAAAAGCAGGTTTTACTTATTCAGCATTCAGTTAAATCTTCCCTTCATTAAGCTCTTCAGCTATATTGCTTTTGGTCAAATGGTATTTATTATTTTGTAATAATCAAATTTAGTCAGAGTTCCTGTATCAAGATTGCTTTGTAACAATATAACTAAAGAATGAATGTGAGATTTGGGGAAATTAATTTTCAGTCAGAAAAATGGAGGATTGTTATATGTGCACCAACAGATAAAAAGTGAGAACAGAAAGACAACATCAGATCCTCTTATTGAGCAACAGACTACATAAAAACCAGGACTTACTGCCAACAATTTCTGTCTTCCTCTTTTTTTGCAACCTTAAATGCCTGTGGATATACCATAATGCTGACTAACAAAATGTCTCTCAGTCTCAAGAGGCCTGGCACAGAAGGAGGTTCCCAGCATGATAATGAGCCAAAGCACACTGCCAAAGTCACATAAGAGTTTCTGAACAAACAAGTGAAAACTAAGACCTGGCCAAATGTTTCACCTGACTTAAATCTAACAAATCACCTTTCAGATATTTTGAAGAGAAAGGTAGAGCAACACAACCCCTCCAGCAAAGACCAGCTGAAAAATATTATCTGGTGTACAGAAGAACATCCCTCCATGCCAAGGACTGAATCTGTCATCAAAAATAAAGGTGAACATACAAAGCATTGAAAGAAATAAAAGATATTAAAGGTTTAAAGAGCTTTTACTGTGGGGCCTGTATTTTAATATAGTAAATCTAATCTATAGCTTTTTTATTTTCATAAGAGCAAATACTCTACTGTTTAACTCCATAGTGCTACAATTACTGTGAGGTGATACATTTTTAAATCATTTGGCATTTAAGTGACATTGCACAGTGGTACACTCACTTGTGTTGTAAACTTCACATCGATCAGCCACTGTAATAAAACCACCTGCCTAATGATGTGTAGGTGCCTCTTGAGCCGCCAGAACAGCTCTGACGTGTCAGGGGGAGGACTCCACAAGACCTCTGAAGGTGTCTTGATATATCATGTACCAAGACATTAGCAGGAGATCCTTAAAGTCCTAGAAACCGTGAGCTTGGGCATCCATGGTGTAAACTTCTTTGTAGGACATCCCGCAGATGCTCAATCAGATTGAGATCTGGAGAACTTTGAGGCCAAGTCAACACCTTGAACTCGTGGTCATGTTTCTCAGACTATTCTTTAACCATTTTTGCCTTCAGTAGCTGTTAGATCGAACCATGACCCTGTCGCCAGTGTACCAGTTGTCCTTCATTGGACCCCTTTTGTTAGGTAAGAACCACTGCATATACAAAACACTCCACACTCCTCTGACATAGCTGTCTAGCCGTCACAATTTGGCCCTTGTCAGTGTCACTCAGATCCTTATGCTTGCCCATTTTTCCTGCCTCTGGCACATCAACTTCAAGAACTGAATGTTCACTTGCTGCTTAATATATCCCAACCCTTGACAGGCGCCATTGTAACAGGGTGATAAACGTTATTCACTTAATTTTTATTGCTGTGGCTGATTGATGTATAACAGTGGAGTAAGCCCCCTGATTAGCATGTTGTCTTGTGTCTACAATCACTTTACAAGAGGTTCAGACCGAAAGATCTACAGTAGATAGAAACCTATTTCACAGAGGCTTGTGACACTGTTTGCAAAATAAATATATAAAATTTTGTTGTTGTGTAGTCTAATAGACAAGCTCATCCTATTTTTGCTGTTGTGTATCTGTTGATCCCATTGCTGGAAAGCTAGAAATTAACAGTGTGAAACAATTCAGCTACTTTCTTGTAAGCATGGATTGCAACACACTTTGTGTGTGTATGTGTGTGTTCACAATACTACAAACCACCAACAGGCCATTAATACTACACTAAGAAACTGCTGGCAGATGGCCCCACAACCATGCCTACTTTTAAATACACAACAACACACAATGTGGAGAACAGAAAGATGACAGTATATCAAACTGGGAATAATAATAATACTTTCTTCAACATTTGCACTGTAATGTATATAAATGTCAGGGTTTCCCCCAGTGCTTTATAAGCCTGGCGGGCCGCCAGGCTTTCCTTGCCCCCCCGCCAGGCTAAGCGTCACTGGTATATTTATTGTAAATAGTTTTTTTGTGCACCAAAACAGTGATGGCAAAGACGATGTACAGAGCTTCTGATTATACGATTGAAAGCGCAATGGCGATATTTTATGGTCGATACGTGAACTTATGTCGGAAGTCGGAGGAGCACTAGAGGAGACGATGAGACGATGAGCCGCTCGTTCACCTCCAGGCCAAGGGGAGTTCATCCCTGGCGAGCCGACCGAGCCGCGGTTCGATGATGAGGCAGAGCCAGTGGAGTTAGCACGGATGTTAGCACGTCGTCAGAGCAGCCTTCTGCGAGCCGCGATGGTAAACATCGAACTAGCAGATTTAATCCAAAATGGTTAGCTGACCCTAAATTTAGCGGATGGTTCTACCACAGTGGTTCTCAACTGGTGGGTCGGGACCCAAAAGTGGGTCGCGAAGCCATTTTTAGAGGGTCGCAGAAGCAAAAAAGTAGTGGTATAAAGTCTTTTATTTTAAAGGACGCATTTCTTATGACACAGTTTGCTTTCAATAGCAGGATATTTAGGGGTGGTGACACCAGTAGTTGCCCACTATTAACCTCTAGATTTGGTTCTGCCAGCTTACTGGAGAAATTTATGCTAAAACATACAAAAAATAAACCAAGGTGTGCTGAGAATCTGTCCAAATGGGCCAAAATATGCCCCAAACTTGGCAAAAGCGTCCAAATATACCAAAATGAGCACAAAATAAGCCACAATTTTCCCAAGCTGTATCAAAATGCGTTGAGACTACACCCAAATAAACTTTAATTTGTTAACACTAACAGCAAACTTCAACAATTTGGGTCACAACCATTATTAATAGAGACATAGTGGGTCCTGAGGCAGGACCAGTTGAGAACCACTGCTCTACCAGACCGAGTATGGTAAGCCCAGATGGATTGATGCACTAATCCAACCCGGTCACACAGCACAGCAGACCTGTTCAGCCTCTGAGTTGCCTGGTTTTACCCCTTGGTCATGTTTGCATTTTTTTATTTATGTTAATTTATTTTACTTTTAAATGTGACCAGCAACGGCTTGTTTTAAGATTCACTAGGATTTAACTTAAGTGAAAACAATTGATATTATTTATTTTAATTGTATTTTTTGTGTTTGTTAAAACCGTATTTCAAGATCGTGCTTTTTTGTCAGACTCTACATTTAAATATTGTTAATAAATGGCTTGTAATAACACATAATAGTCAGAATTTTAAAATTCTTGCCAACTTTTAACTTTTTTTTTAAAAACGAAAACACAGTGGGCGACCGGTGGGCTTCTTTACCACCGGGCTTAGCAGGTTTTCTGGGGGAAACCCTGAATGTCCTCATTTCATAAATGAAATAACAAGCCTCGTTATCGTTTTATTATCCACAATTCTTATTAATTATACAGCACTTTGGTTCAACTGTTGTTGCTTTTAAATTGGCTTTATAAATCAATTTGAATTCAACTTTTGACTCTAAACTTGCTAGGTAACAGCGAAGGCTTGGCTAAAAAAATTCCACTGCAATATGCTACAGCAGCTAAAGGTGATCTGAGGGGAATAGCAACAAAGCATCATCTGATTAAGGAGCACATCTTCAGTTTGACTGTTTCAGTCAGCTCCAAAGTAGCACTGACTTATTAGACTGAATGCATTTCTCCATGCTAATTATCTGAACTTTTAAATCTGATTTGCAGCTGTCAATTTTCTTCTATAGCTTGGAAGCATTCTCATTTGAAACTTTGAAGTAGCAAATGATTCAGAAGGTGGAGAAGTATTATGCTCTACATATCAATACTCGTCATCTCATAGTCTTCACTTATCAAATAGAAACAAGCTGTGGGAAATTAGTATAATATTACTTAAAATATGATTAGCCCAGCTCGCACTACCTCCACTTACTAGTTTCCTGGGGGACTCTCTTTGAGAGGCTTGGTAATGAACTCTCAAAGATTTTTACTGGCTATCTTATTCACACTTGTTCAGTCATGCATAGGAAAGCAATAAAACCAAACAACGTTGAGAGAGCATTAGCACTGCATCACTTCAACTACCTAATAAATGTTTAACTCATTTTGGTATAGATTACTGTAAATATCTTTAAAGACTACATATAACCCTGACTGCATATTAATAGGAATTTGCTTCTATCCATTTATAAATGTTGTCAGATTTTTTTTTATGGCAAAACATAATTCAAAGTCCTGACAGTAAGTCACCTGTATATACAGTTGTTCACTGCCATGACTGATGTTTGATATCTTTATTGCTTTATTTGTATGTATAACCTCAGAAATTTCCCTCAGGAAAAATATATATAATATATATATATATATATATATATATATATATATATATATATATATGTGTGTGTGTGTGTGTGTGTGTGTGTGTGTGTGTGTGTGTGTGTGTGTGTGTATATATGCATCTAAGTCAGTAGAGAAACAGTACGTGCTGTCTTAGCAAGCAAAAGGCTCCATTTATATCAAACTTAACTGTTAATGATTGTCTCTCACAATCATTACACTGCCAAAAATGACCGTCAGAGGCTCCAGCACTGCTCCTCACAACACACAGACCCCCTCTGAACAGCAAGGGAGCTATGTGAGGATGCTTTTCATAGACTTCTGCTGTGCCTTTAATGCCATCATTCTGCACAGACTGGTCACTAAACCCTGTTGACTTACCGACTGCTTCAACCCATCCACCTCTCCTACAACCTTACACTGAGCACTAGCACAACACAGGACTGTGTGTTGCCCTCTACACTCCTGATTGTGTCCTCACCCATCCCACCAACACAATTATCAAGTTTGTGGACAACAAGACTGTGGCTGGAATTATCTCAGGAGAACACAAGACAGATTACAGGAATGAAGTCCAGTAAATAGCAGTGTGATGTTCTTATCATGTGGTCATCCTAAACACCTCAAAAGCAAATGACTGTATAACACACAGTCATTATCAGTGGATATTGCATGGAAAAGGGTCTCCGTTTTCAGAAGTGCACATGGCTGAAGATCTTTCCTGGACTACCAACATCACCACAGTAGTCACAAAAGGGACAGCAGCAGGTTCTACATATTCAATATCCTCTGAAAAAAAAAACAATTTGCAGGAGAAGCTACTGGCAACCAACTACCTATGCACCATCAAGAGTGTGATGATGCACTGAATCTCTACATGATATACCAGCGGCTCAGCAGCAGAGACGAGAGTCCTTCAGCGGGTCATCAATACCACCCAGAAGATAACTGGATGCCCACTGCCTTCTTTCAAAGACTTATCCAACTCTCTCTGCCTCAGTGGAGCAGCCAACACACTGAATGACCCCTCCCACTCTGGACATCTTCTCTTTGACCTGCCGCCCTCTGGTAGACATTTCAGATCGATCATATCACAGAATAATAAACTTAAGAACAGCTTCTATACGAGAACTGAACAATGCCAAACACTGACACTGACTGTGTGGGATTTAAGTGATTATTCTGTACTGCAATATAATTAAAGATCTTTCAACATTTAAATAGCACCTTTATATGTATCAATATAAACTGCACTACTTGTACATAGGGCCACTGCAATTCAGCACGTGTGCAATATTCTGTATAGCTGCTGACAACTGTATTATATTGTTTTATATCTTATTGTATTACATCCGATTTCATATTGCTTTAGATGTTCCAGCAAATATATAAATTTTGTGTATTGTATTTTATATTTCATTCTTAGCTTGAGCTATTTTTATGTTTAACTGCTGTTTTGTTACATGTTTACTCTGTCAGTGACTATAAAGTAATCTAAATATCTGATGACCTCAAAAATACACACAGAAAACAGTACTGTTGCTTTAAGATAACAACTTCGTGGAGCCCTCATAAGACAGGAATGTCAAACAAATACAAAAGGGGTGTTTTGAGTTTGTCTGCAGATCCCTGTGACTCTCACTGTACACATGAGAATGACGTCTGGGTTTCTGTAGCTGTGGCTTTGCATGTAAATCTGTGATTTTCCTAAAAGTGCTTGCATGAGTTTCATACCTGCATGTGGTTTCCTCAAGTGAGAGGACCGGGGTTCATGGCAGCCGCAGAAGCTTCCTCTTTCTTGAACAGAGAGCGTGTTTCTTGCCCTCCTTTCTGACTGCTCGGGGTTAGAGTGACAACCCTCGCTGCGTACCACACATGCCTCGCTCTCACTCGTGGTTTCTGTGTGGTAGCCTGTCTTCCTCTCCTGGACCAACTCCTTCCTCTTCTCAGCTGACACCTCTTTCCTCGCTTCCTTTCTTTCCTCCTCCCTCTCCTTCCTCTCTTCCAGTGATTGTTCCTGCAAAGGCGGGCAGGGTACAGCTGTCTCTGGCTCTGAGAGGGAGATGGCAGTCTCATAGTCTGTGTTGTTGGCTGTGCTGGTATCAGGGAGTAATGGTTTTTCAGCACTGGACTGGGCTGGAGTGAAGAAAACCTGAGGGCAGGACATGTTATTGAGCATGTGTTAAAACAGAACATATTTCACTGGCAAGTTAATGAGGCGAAAAGGTAGCAGGTTAGAGAGAAGATCCCACTTTAGCAAGTATTTAAGAGGTGGATGTTTGTGTCCTCAGGCACCTAAGTGGGCATGTTAAGACAGCAAAGTCATACCGCATTTACTCTCCTACAGCCAAAACATGAAGTGCAGAGCTTGGTTTTGCAACCATTACAGTGGATAAATGGTTTCACTTTTAGTTTCTCTCCTCTTCCAAGAAATAACCGAATAAATTCTTTCAGGAAGGATAAGTTGTGAGCACAAAGGTGTTAAATGTGAAGGGCAGTTTGCAGACATTCACAAGTTTTCTTTTTCCTGCCTCAGCACTTTCTATAAAAGGACTTTTCATGCGCGATGCTCAATTTTTATGCCACATTTCACAGACTCCCAACAGTAGTTACAAATATTCATCCTTTACGGTTGTTGTTCTCAACATCCAAGGGCACCTGTGGTTGTACAGTGAATTCCTGAACACTCATATTTTTATCTAGCTGCTGGTAAGTCTATTTGTTTACAAGCAGAGTTATTATTGAAATAATTTGACAAGCTGGCATGGTGCATTTTTATCAGTACATTCACACTACTGCACTATGATTACAAGCAACCTTTTAGGATAAAACACTCTGCATGTTTACGCTGATTAACCCCACTTGATTTTAAAGTTTCTTAGATCAAACAATCCTACTACCTGGGAGGTAGAGACAGCCACGCTGAAGTTCTCTGGAGCAGGTGGTGGGTCAGGTGGAGTACTGTCAGTAGCAGGCCCAGGCACAGAGGCAGGTCCTGGGGCTACACCAGAAGCAGGGCTGGGAGCTGGCAGCACATCCACCTCGGATACAGAGTCCTCTGTGATGGGAATAAACTCTGAAGGGGTGATGGCGGTGGTTCGATCCTCTGATATCATAGGGGACTGGAGGGAGCTCTCACCACCGGCACCGAGCAGTTCACCAGGCCATGACCCCGGGGTGAGTCCTCCTGCCCCTGGAGTGATGGTGGTAGAACTTGGAGGTTCAAGATTCACTTCGGGAGGTCTGTGGTGATCAGATGTCCGGGAGAAGCGGTGGTGAGCTGAGAAAGACTTCGGCAGCAGTTGTTTCTTCTGGCGTGATGACCGTTTGTTATTATTACTGCCACCACTGTAGTCATCAAGGAACCCGGAGTCGTCACCTTCGTTGGCCCCTGAGCCACTGATGCAGTTGATGAACACATTTCGATTGGCTGTGGAGGAGGATGAGGAAGCCTTGTCAAAGTCCTCAGTCTGAGAGCGTGTTATTTTCTTTTGCTTGTGGCTGCCAAACCCAAACGAGTGGCGTGATTTAGGACGCCCACCACTACTATCGCTGAACCCTGTGGACGCTGACGTTGTTATTGTCTGCTGGTTATTTCCATTTGCGTCAGTGCTCTGTGACAGGGGAGGAGTGAGGTTTAGGTTGATAGGCTGGACACGTGGATCACTGTTTCGTTTAGCTGAGAAACTGAGAGATGGAGTGCGGAAAATGCTCCTGCGTTTCCCAGTGCTGCCTGAACTGGAGTTGGTGCTGGAAGGCGAGGAGGTGTGGACGCCATTTCCCACTCCGCCTGAGGATGGAGAGGAGGGGAGAGACTCCTGCCTTTTACTGCTGCTGCGGCGGAAAATTGGCAGGCGGGAAACAAGTGTGGAACGGCGTGAGCCTGATTCACCCATCTAGAAGCTGAAACAGTGGGGCACTCTGACGGAACAAACACAAAAAACACAGTTATAACATCCATCAACTCAGATTAACAAATGCAGAGTGTGTAGATGCTCTACCTTGTCACTGTCCACTGATTGTTACTGTCAGAATTCTGAACACGTTCTCTAGGTAAGAACGTGTTCATGTTGTAGGTACAAAATCTCAAAAAACAAGGTTCACATTCTTCTAAGCAAATGCTGTACCCATACACAACCAAGGACATAGTATTTTAGATTTTCTTTATAAAAAAAAAAGCAAGGCACTCTAGCACACAGACTGTTTGAAGTGAGAAATCTCACATTTCCCATGCTGAATGAGAAGTTCCTGCTGCATCTTTATGCTACAGATGCTTCTGTTGAAAATAGTATTGACATACATGAGACAGATTTTTTTCTATTCAGGCATCTGCAACTTGTGTAAATAAAAACCATGTTGTTTATCCTGTTGCTGCTGGACTCTCCCAGTGATGTTTGCATGATAAAAATATTTTAAAAAACAACTGCCTGAAAATTGTAAAAAGCAAAACGGACACTCACTTTACATTTTTTTTTTTTTGTGCGAAAAGTGGTTATCCACTCTGAAAATACCCAGCATGTTAAAGATACACTGCTGAGGTGTAGGTGTGTTACTGGTACATCGATACCTGATAAGAATAAAGATAGGTCTAACGCTTTTGACAAGGATGTGATATCTCACCGAATAAGAACAAGAATTTTTCATTCAGTCAGCTTTTATTTTTAACCTTAAAATTCACTGCCATCTAGCATATCCCACATAAAAAAGCCACCCCAAGGTTTCTTATATTTGTGATAAGTTCAGACAACATGATATGTACAAAACACAAAATTAAGACAGGCACATACAGCTTCTGCCCCAAAAATCACATGTTCTAGTTTAATTCTAGAGGAATGTAAAGAAAATCTGTGCATGAATGTGATTACCATTGGTATGAGACCTTGAGGGTTGAGTTTGTTTAACATGCCACATATTATAATTACCATTTAGCTAAATGCTGAACCACTTACAGACAAGAATTACAAAGAGAAAGAGCAAGATGGAGAGAGTGTGAGAGAAAATGAGGATGAGAGAGTGAAAACTCATCCTTGTAAAAGCATTAGACCTATATTTATCTTGTATGGATGCACCAGAAATAAAACTGCCCTTTAGCTTGGAACCCATACTGTGCTTACTGCAATTATTTAAGAATTTGCAGTGGTGTATAGTAGTCATACATGAAAGGAGCTGATTCTGATGCAGTACAACTACTCTGTCGTCACAAGCATAATTAC